>OW679202.1:40558468-40653862 GCA_940337035.1 Agriotes lineatus
CAATTAGTTTTTCAGGCATTTTTTCCTAGGAGGAAATAATCTGTAATTTTCAGAAAACAAAATTAGAAAGCATTATGTATTTACAATAATAATTGTATGTATTATTCAGTTGCTTCAGCTCATGTACATTTTTGATTTGTTCATATTATATTTGCTTTATGGACGATGAATGGTGTGGTCTCAAATGCGTTAGTTGCATTTACGGTTATGATGACTTTATCGTTGCATATGCAGTCAAGGCAAATATGTTAAATATATCTTAGAATGTACTGTTGCAGAAGTCTCATTTGCGATCAGCTGATTTTAGCGTTGTTGTTAAATTTGTGCTTATAGTCCAGTTCCATACATTATTTAAAATTTCTATTTTGTATTATGTTTTTATTAAGCAATCGTCAGGCGAATAACTAATGCAAAGTTATGTTAATTAATAAATGAACAATATAGTATGATTAGATTAAGTTCCAAGGGCTTGACCATAAAAACTAAAATTACTGCAGATCAAAGTGTTAGTATGTATACAATTAAATGAATTAATTTCGGCATATATCAAATTTAACATTTTGCTTGAATCACTCCGTATATAAATACACCTTAAAAAATACATACCCGCTTTTTAAAATTAACTGTAGAGAACACAGAACCAACAATTCTGTATTCACATATAAACATATATAGCACAATTAAACATTTAAAGGCCGAAGCCGAGTACAATGGTTTCCTTTTGGCTAAGAAGAAACTCATTATAGAAACAAGGAAAAAGAAAATTGACTTATATAAAACTCGATCAGAGTATTGGCATTGCATTATTTAACTACGAGCAGACTCTTGATATAAAAAAGTGTTTAAAGTCACTAGCTTACATCCACAAATTTAAGTATAATTTTTTTAAACAAAAAATAAAATATAAAATATAAGAACCAAACAAAATTAAATTCCCAGTAACTTTACGAACTTTTAAAATGTCAATATTATTGACATTGTTTGTTTTAAGCCCTGATGCGTAATCACTATCAGACATACGCGTTTACAAAAAGAGTAAAGCGTTTAAAGATGACTGCAAAGGTGCCGAGAATGAACCGCATTCTCGCCGTCCAAAAACATTGACAACAGAAGAGAATGCTGACAGAGTAAAATGCGCTTATTTGAAACGATTGTCGAATTACAGTGACGGATATTCCTTCTGCATTAAATATCTGTAGGGGTAATTTGAAAAAAGCGAGATCTCTGTCTCTGTCTTACAGATTAATGCTCGACTCCATTTCGCTATTCGCAAGCTGACTACGATTCAAAAATTGAAATGAACCATGTTGCCCCATTTACCATACATTTCGGACCTTGCTGCATCAGTTTTTTTATTTATTTGGACCCTTAAAAAAGTTTCTATAGGGAAAAATATCTCCTTGTAATGATGCAGTCATCGAAATTGTTTGGGAATGGGTGTGACAGCAGCCAAAAGAATTTTTTTCACGTGGAATACAAAAACTTCCGGAAAGATGGCACCAGTTTATTAAAAGATAAGGAGGCTGAGTAGAAAAATGACGTATATACATTAAAGTCCTTGTGTTTGTTTTTGAATAAACATTAAATTATAATTTATATTTGAACGCCCCTCGTAGATTTCAACTTTGGTGCACAACTTACTATTATGCAGTGCACTAATGGAAACATTTAATATGCTGTAAGAGGCACTTTACCTATATTTTTGTAGTTATAACTTCGTTATCTGCAAAAATTTTTTTTAAATTTTACGTTATTATCTAATGGGGTATAAAAATAAGGTATTCTTATTTCATAAGCATGTATCTTAAAATTCTTCTCAAAGTTTTGGGTGCTCATTAAAACGTGCTATTATCAAGTAGCCATGATCACAAAAATAATAGGTAGTGATCACAATCTAGTAGGCAGTAACGATAAATCAATTAATGACATTGGTGACAGAAATTGTTTCTATTACGTTTAAAAATGCCGCGAAATAAGGAACATTTCCGCATTGGAGATTTGGTTCTGTCGCAGAAAGTTTTATAGTAATTTTCCGGTTTCCGATTTCTTTTGCCAAAATTTTCACTTTCACCAAGTCTTGAAACTCCATTAAAAAATCTAGTGTGATACACACACACAACTTCCTTTTACAGTGATCTTATAATTAGCAAAAATTTTATTTTAAAGTTTTAAGCATTTGTCAAAAATTTTCAAAAATTACAAATTCTGCAAAAACGGTACAAAATAGAGCGTTAGTTGAAGAGACAAATTTTCTCTAGAATTTTAAGCTGAATTCAAAAATGTAGTAATATACCGGGTGTTCTATTTAAAATAGGAGTTAATAAAAAAATAGAAAAGAAAACAAACCCATTTTAGAAGTATTCAACTGGAAAATTACCTACCTAATAACAATACACATTCAAAATGTAGTAAAAATATGAAGTTTGAAAAAAATCGTTAGAGCCGTTTTTGAAAAAATCGAAAAAAACTGAATAATCACAAGAGTAAACACCTACTTCCGGTTATGCGATTTTCTTCAAAAGCTTGCTGTCGCATCTACATAGTACAAAAAACTTATATATGAAGTTTCAACGCCATACCTCTTTTAGTTTTTGAGATATTCTGTTCACAGACACACAGACAGACAGACCAATGAAAAAAAAATATGTTTTTTGGGTTCAGGGGACTCTAAAACGTGAAGATCTGTTGAAGACTCAATTTAGAATTTTTGGGGTGAATCCAATACTTCCTTTATTGTAAAAGGAAGTAAAAAGTGGAGAGGTGGAGACCGTTTCAATAAAAACAGTCGTAAAGCTCGTATTAAATTAAAATTGTATTTTTTTTTAAATAGAATTCTATTTCGTGTCGTTAATACAATTAATTGCATAGGAAGATCATAAAAATCGTCAAAGAGTATTTAATTTCGAGCTTTTACTATTTGGTAAGTAATAAAATAAATAAAAGAAGTTATTGAATTGCATGATTAATAATTCAACAAGTTGTAAATGGGGCAGGGGGAATCTGTTGTTTGGCTTTCTATACGGTATTAAACAGCATTTAATACTGTAGAATGCCCTAGAATAAATAAATTTTAGGGAAATGTTTCGTAGTCGCATTTTCACTAATCTATAAAAACAAATTTATCTTTTGGCTCATTTTATGTTTCCAGAATCTGCGAAGTCTTGTAACAACATATAACTACAAATGCACTTTATTGTTTCAACGAATCATTAATACGATAATAACTTGCTTGTAACAACAGTTTATTATTTTGGGATTAGCACTATTGTCATCATTGAAGGCACTTTTTATAGAACATCTATACGTTATTTTATTAGACATAAAATATTTTTCTTGGTTCAATACCAGAAATTCTCATTTCTAAGCATCGTAGTGCTACATCTAAATCACCCTGTACATCTTTGGAGAATGGGAAATTACGAAAATAAACTAAGATAAATGAAGCCGAGCAAGAGCATCAACAAATTATGATTTGAAAAGGGTTTAGGAAACTCAAAAGCAATCCGTTTTTCAAAAGCTGCTAAAGTTGGAGGTGTTAATAAATCAAAAATTGTTTGCGTTTTTGAGACAGCTGCTGGGAAATCAATGATTGCCATCAAAACAATTTAAACTGTGAATTAAATGGCATTCAATTACTCTATTACTTAGAATATAGTCACAGCGGCAGCACAAATCAGCAAGTACATTTTGAAAAACAAAACATCTTAAAAATAAATTTATTCCTGCTATAACTACGAAACTATTTGGAGGTTAAATCTGCAAATGCTTTATTTATAATAAATGATATTCTTACTTGCTGTTCCCAAAAATATACTTCTGTACATTTCCAGTGCAGCCTGTTTCATGCTTCGATTTTGCTTTGATGTAATAAAACTGGCCAGTGCTTAGCGAATGCACGTTCAGTGGCGTCGCTAGCTGTATTTCCTTGGAATTTAAAGAAATTTTTTAAACTTCTACAACTAAACAACATTTATATTTGATTAGTTTATCTGAAATTAAAATAATTATAATATCTACTTGCAATAATTATCTATGATATAGCGGATTGAGGCATTAACTAAATTTATCAATGAATAAACACAGCACAGAACGCAACAACATTAAATAATTTCTATATAAACAGTCATCACAGATTACTAAGAGCCAAAGTTAAAATTAATACAAACATTACAAGAAATAAAGTCATAATACACAAAAAGTAATTCATAGACACGCAAATATCGAAATGAACGCTTTGAAATATAACGAATTATTAAAGCAAAAATTTAAAAAGCTAAGAATGGCAAAGAAAAAGTTTAAACAAAATTAGTAGCACCATAACAACAGTATTAAACCAGACTGCGGGAAAAGTTTGCAGAGGAAACTTTCCGGAAAACTTCAAACTAATGAAAACTACTAGAAACAAAATTGATCTAAAGAATAAATTATTTAATAATTGCAAACGAGACAAGGGAGTTAATAAGGAATCACCTAAAAAACATTACAAGCCTGAAGTAGAACACCTGATCAAGGAAGATAAAGGCATAAGAACTTTATCAATGAACCGAGAAAAACAGCAAATGATAGATTTGAAAAACGAAAAAATACTAGTGCAACTAGAGAAGATGCATATTAGTACACATGGTGAAATGGATAACGCAATGGTAGTATTGCTGTACAAAAACGGGAACAAAACAGATCATTACAGACCAGTAAGCCTTCTTTCGCAAATGTATGAACTGTTTACAAAGGTTTTAACTAACCGGCTAATCAACAAATTAGATGACTGGATTTAGACAAAACTAACACGTGTGATCATGTTTTAACAATGATAATACTAATAGAAAATACCATAGAGTATAATATGAGTATTTGGGATTTATAGATTTTCAATAATAATTTGACACAGTAGAATACTGGTCAATTAAAAAAAACTCATTAAGAAATGCCAGAGTAGATTTCCCGTACACACAGTTATTAACCAACATGCAACGTCTACGATTCAGCTCCATCAAACAAGGTATAAGGAGTTACTCTATCCCCTAAATTATTTACGTTAGTCCTCATCAATAAGAACTACCTATTTAGGCCCCAAAATAACTCTTCGTAGAGAAAATCAGACCATGGAAATAGATAAAAGAAGGAGGTAGCAATTAAAAAATCAAATATTACCTTGAAAAACCAAAAATGTTTGACCAATGTGTTCTATCTGGGATGACACATGATTCTCAAATATGGACTATTACTAAACAATCAATAGAGAAATTAAGGGTAACTCAAAGATCCGTCGAACGTCAAATGCTTGGATTAGTAATATTACAAAAATTAAAGACGTCGCTGAAACAATATCAGAACTGAAATGGAGTTTTGCCGGCCACGTTACTCAGTATAAAGATAAAAGGTGGTCTAATAATAGATTACATAGGAGCCCTACAGAAGAAAGAGATGAAGAGGTTCCCACCAATTACGTTCTGTTGGTTTCTTATAAAAAGTTGAACAAATAGAGCTATGACTTTGGAAGCCTATATTTAGAAATGGGCCGTATATGTCTGATGATATCAGATGAAGTAAAGAGAATAATTACGTATTTAAAGGATTTTTAAATTGCTATGTTACGGTAGATATTGAAAAATATTGTGATGAATTAGAAATTGACAACTTAGATTGATGCGAATATATACATTTTGAACGATCTTTTTCTAAATAAGAACTATTTAATTTTTTTAGTGACAAACAGACAGACAACCAAGTTGAATAAACAATACATGGGTTCTAATTTTTAATTTTCTTGACAACGTCTACTAAAAACCGTAAAATGCATTGAATGAAAATACAATATTGAATGTCTACTTCTATATTATAAAAAGTTTTATTCAATATATGTGTTAGAATCTAAAAGAAGAAAGAGTAACAAGAAGCACAACGTACAAGAAAAGGCTAGAAATGTAGTCCGAGAAAGTCCTGGAAATGCAAGAAGAATGAAATTGCACGAAGTGGCAATCAAACCACAAGATAGAAAACCATAATTGGTACTTAAATAACTTCTAGGGTACGAATGAAGTGCTACTTAATATGCAGAACGAGTATGGGCCACATCTCACGACTTCTCTCGCATCCTAATTTCCTGGCCTTTTTATCTGTCCACTCGCCTTCCCTGAGGTTTCTGATCTCCATTGTTTTTCTTACTCTACTTTTCTATTATAAACTAAACCTTCCTCTTCTTCATATTTGTATTGGTTTCCATTTTTCTGGGCCACCTTCTTTTCCCTCATACATGTTCACACCATAGTAGTGCCGGAGTTGTGTCAATATCTACTTCCATTCTTCTTCAGATTTCTTTGTTTCTCTCTATTTATCGTGTGTTCCAATAAAAACTCATTTAGGACAGACCTTGGAAAGAAAGATAAAAAATCTAGTCGACTTAACTTAAGTCTGTAGGTGAATGTCAGATTGCATTTTGTTTATGAAAATATCTGTCACTGTGACAGGCAAAAGTTTACACTACATTAACTTTACTTGTATCAAAAAAAAGGAAAAATAAGATGGCACATTTACACAACAACGAGTGTATTAATCATAACAGTCAATAAAAATTGTTTTTATTAAGTGTTTTGTATATTTTTAGGAAAATAGTTCAAGATCAAGATATAATTTAGTTCTCTCTGACTTATGGTAGTTCATTTCCTTCAATGGGTTTGTATCAAATTATGGTAAACTTCAATTCGATCGCGGCATGCTGGGAAAGAGTTTATTTTTTGAAACACACGATAGTTTTATTAGTTTACAACTTCTTAATCAGAATTCAATTTCCATTGTTTTCAACTTTTCTTCATTTTTTTGTTTACGTCCCACAATTCTAACCCATATGTACTAGTGCTTTCCACTGTAGTTGTCTAGCTCTTTATTTATTTTTTACTCATCTGTTCATTCCATAATACTGCGTGTAATTGTCTTAGTGCTTTCTTTCCTTACCCTACTCTACTTGTTCTTTCTTCTTCGTAGCTACCACAACTGGATATGTACGTTTCTAGATATATTCCTGCTTCTAGAATGCTTCACAGTGTAATATCCCATTTCACCTCTTCTCTTATGCCTCCAGTCGCTATATACTGGGTTTTCTTTAGGTTTATTTGCAACCTCTGCTTTTCATAATTTTCTTTTAGCTTCCGGAGCATAATTGATATCCTGATCATTTTCCGTAAATATGACTTGGTCATCTGCAAAACTGGCCAGACCAAGAGGGGTCTATATAGATAAAAGAAGTTACATTTTTCATAAAGTACTTACCGAAAATGTTAGTCATTCACTTAAAACCAAAATGGCAAATTTAGCGGTTATTTTGTTAGTCCTAATGTAGCTCGATATGCCACTTACTTCACGCTTTGTCTTTCTACCTTTTTTTGTACGGCATTTTTAAAGATTTTTTTAGTTTTGGGGTAAGTACTGTTCTTTGTTCATTTCTTTCTATGCTTTTCTACCTTGTGTTTTCGCTTCGTGCCATTCTTCTTGCTTCTGTAGCATTTTTCATTTCGGCTTCCCAGAGCTTCCTCGGTCGATCGCTTTTGCTTTGGATCTCACCAAATTAAAGCTGTTGAATAATGTTTCAATAGCAGTTATTAACACCCTACTAATTGCTTAGTAGATGCAATACTTTTTTTTCATTTTATCACTATTCAAACTCAGCAAGACACACATATTTGCCCTCTTTTTTATGGCTCTTCACTAAGTTTCCGTCAATATGTAATCTCGTACCTCTTTCTCAACGTGTTTCGAAATTATTATACAACAATTTAAAAACTTCAACGAACAAAGGGGGAAAACTAAAGTCTTCACTTTTCTGACTTACAGTTTTCTTTAAAAAGGTTCGAATTTTAACATTTCGCTCGATAGCATTACATTTAATATCAAGTTTATATTGACTGTAGTAAAGCTATAATTTCATAAAAAAGTAAAAGTAGGTACAAAATGACCAATTTTTGTGAATGTCTCTATTCATTAGTAATAGGTGATGAAGTAAATGAAATCAAAATTAAATCACATGTAAGTAATACAGGAGCTAAATGTGAAATGATCGCAGATCTTACATCGTTACACCAACAAAAGGTAGGCAGCCAAACGTACGCACACAACGCCCGACCTGATAATATTTAGCAACAGGTGGTTGCATCGCTCAGCTAACGCGATCTCCGGATCTGATCCCACTCGATATTTTCTTTGGGAATATTTCAGTCTACCTTCAGTCAGGTGGATCGTCATTAGACAACGTCTGCGAACCATGGGTTGTTGTATATATCATATTATATTGGCGTTCCTTGCCATCTTCAGAATTGTATAAAGTGTATAGTAGGCGCTCCTAAGAATAAACTACTTGACTAACTAGTTTGCAGTGTAAAATAACCACAGCCAAATCAGGTGAATTTAAGCAGGGAATAATAATAGAAATGACAATAATAACAATATTAATACCCTGCTACCACTAAAATTCGAAATTATTGTATGCAAAAGAAAGGAATTACAGTCTTATTAGAAGTATAATCGCGAGAACTTCTATCGATTACTAAATTGTAAAATATTATTCCGATATAAAATCGTCTTGTAAGTGTATTTGTAAGTAACAAAAATTATTAAATTTTATTTCGACGAATTAATATAAACTTTGTGTAATCAACATCTTTAGAGGAGAAAACACTTTTAAGTGAGCTAAAGTAGTAATATACAAAGAGAATGTTCAGCTTTAAAGTGCTCGATAGGAATCTCGCCTGTTTAAAGGGATAGAGACATGGTTAATCGCGAAAACAGATATGTATTTTGATAACCATTAATAATGTAAATATTTATATTAAAATGGAGTAATTGTATTCCATTTATATACACAAGAATCAGCCCTTCATTTTTGAATTAAGTTTCTGCTCTCTTACCTTAAGAAATATTAAAACACGAAAATACCTTTTGAATGCACTTTAAAATTGGCGATACTTAGATTCGCAACCTCATAATTGATACAATTAGTTTCTGTTAAACTAAAAGATATTTGATACATCGTTTCCATATTAATCTCAATTACCAAACTTTCAGAACAAACTTTTCATAATTACTTCAGAGAAACGGATGACGCAGTGGGTAAGAGAGAGTTAGACTTGCAATCAACGAGTCTTCGGTTGGAATCCATGGGCAGGTAAAATTTTTCCTCAGTACATTGGAGCGGTACTGAGCCTGGTGATCATTCACCATTGGAATATTCCCCTAAGAGTGATCTATGGGAAGGAGTAACATGTACCTGACCACACTGAACACATGCTACACACACAATATACACTCATATGATAACCCCAGGGTCATCACTTATCACAGAATTGACGGCCGAACTTCTCGGATCTCAGACAAAATACTACTTCTTTCCTTATTATTTTCTCTCCACTTAACTGTCATTTTCCGATACCAGAGTTATGTACATCGATTGATGACGTCAGATGTACTATGTTAACAGTACCCAACCTTTTCCAGTTATATCTGCCCTGAGCTTCCCGTGTCCAGTTTTCTGCTATTCCTTTTAGGTCGTCCGTCCATCTGGTTGGTGGTCTTTGCGGCTTCTTTTGGTCTCTTTAGGTTTGAATCCTTGCCAAATGGCCTGCCCAGTTCCATTTCTGTATTGCGGTTCTTTCCATGACGTCTTGGACTTGTCACATTATCCGGATTTCCTCATTGGTATACGATCTCTCAGGCCCACGCCCAGCATTGCAAGCTCCATGATTAGTTGAACTGATCTTTGCGTTAGTGTCTCCACTTCGTGTGTTTTCACTGGCAGGATTATCAACTTCTCGTTGAACATACACATCGGGCTGACTAAATGCTGCCCAGGTCAGACCTATTCGACTACAATATATTTTGTTGTTTGATTGTCTTTCCCGATTTTGATTTCGTGTCTTAAACATTTGTAAATATCTACTTGCTGTATGGCGTTATCATCATTTATGTCGTCGCTCATTACCAAACTTATCATGATATTTGTTTTTTTCCGTTCTAAATTTTCAGAGTAACGTTTAAGTGTTTTTATCACCGAAATTATATCTCGCAGATTGTTCGAGATCAACACATTATTGTCAGCAAATGATTTAATTTGTATCTATTAATGTTAAAAACGACATCGTATCTGAACCCTGCTTGTTCTTAGAACTGATAAAAATCCAACTTAAGTGTTAAACTATTATCTTTTGCATAACAATATTAGCACTGCATTGTTCCAGACATTTGATGGTATCGTTCTTTGTTTCAAACATTTACCGACCTTTTATTGATCTCATGAGAGGCTCTCCTCCTGATTTTATTGTCTCTATAACTATTCTATCATTTCGTTGAGAACTGCTCTTATTTCCAATAATGTAAGCGGCTCTGGAGATTTTGACATTACACCTGTAAATAAAATCAATGTTACGCAGAGCGCAATGGAAAGATTAATGCTAGGCATCTCTCTCAGAGAATTGCCAGTGGTTAGAAAACTGGACTGCGGTGCGGAAGTCTGGAGTTCTAATTCCAGAATCGATGCCTAGCGGGCGGACTACGCAGTCGCTTTAAATAATTGGGTACCTGCGTTCGAACGAACAAAAGGTAATAATGCGGTTGTCTAATGTGTGATGCTCACCACATCACCACGTGTCATGAATTTGACACGCGACAGCCAGGTGTGAGAGAGAGGATACGGAAGCTCTGACCTTCCGCCTTGCAGGCCAAGCTCCTTCATGGGGTGTTAGTGCCTCACAACAAAAAATCTCTCTCAGAGACCATGTGTCTAACACAGAAAACTGTAAAAGAATTAAAATAGTCGATGTCATAGAGAGAATAACTACGCTAAAATGGAACTGGGCGGGGCATATTGCAAGAACAACTGACCACCAGGAAGAAGACAACCGGGCCGGCCGCAACAAAGATGGATCCAAAGTTGGGTATCATCCTCAATGGAATCACCACCTAATCCTTGAAAATAAAAACAGGACTTCGTCCTATAAATAAAGAAGAAGAAGAAGAAGAACTGACACTAGGTCGACAAAATGAATTCTCGAGTGGAGACCAAGACAAGAGGCATTCAGAAATAGAAGACGCCCCCCAATCCGACGGACAGACGACATAAAATGCATTGAACCCAACTGGATGCGAGCAGCACAAGATGGAACATGGTGCAAGTACCTTAGGAAGGCTTATGTCCAGCAGTGGACGTGATGAAGTTATTTGATGAAGTAGCTCTGGCCCTTGATTTATAAATATTTTTCATGTTTCATTGTGTGGTTTTCGGCTAGTATAAAGGTTCATATAACATTTTTCGGTCACTTTAAGGATATATTGCATATTCGTACTTATTGTTTCACGCTCGTCTCGTAGCTTATTTTATTCTGCAGTCATTACTTTTGAGATTTTGTTCTCTCCTACTTACTGATTTTATTACCTATTACATAGGTATTCTATCTCCTTATATTTTTTCTAATTTCTTTTGAAATTCGTTTATTTATTTTCCTGTACTCTTCTTAGTTTGTCTTGCCTTTTTCTTTCAAATGTCTTTGTTCTTGCATTAGCATATTTGTATTTGTTTTCTACAGTGCTTTCTTTGCAATTGCAATAATTCGATTGTGCGTTCTTCAATGCATCTACATTTTTTTCATTATGGTCATTGCTGTTAAGTTTTTAAAACTAGTAATTTCTGTTTCTGTTTTTCGACCATCTTTGCTCTTTGCTTTTGCAGATTAATTGTCAATTTGGCTCCAACTGTTCTATGGTTCCTCCCGACTGAAAGTTTGGTCAGAACAGTTACGTCTTGAATTATGTATTTTTTATCTGCGATTATAAAATCAATTTCGTTCTTGGTAATGCCATTAAGACTTGCCCAGGTCCATTTCCTATGTTTTTTCTAGAAAAATGTGCTCATTGGTTACAGTTTATGTTGTAACAAAAAGTTTACCAACATTTCACCTCTTTCATTCCTTTCCTCGACTTCAAAATTTTGGATTACTAACCCTTATTAAAGTTTTTCTTTCTAAGTTTGGCATTGAAGTCCCGAATTGCTGTAGTGTGCTGGTTCTTGTTTTTTTGGTTTTTGCCATGCCTTTATGAAAGCTTTGGATGTCTTCGTTCTCATAATCAGTAGATGGAGCGTATACTTCGATTGGGTTTAGAACTGATTTAGAGAATATTGTTTGTTTAATCTCATATTTACATACACTACTCTGAATGTTTTTAATTTATCTTTTGTGAATGAACTCCTCCTATTTTACTTTCTTCTTCTCCATTCTAGTGGAGTATATTAGTTGACTATAACTTTGATTTTCTGCTTCGCTTCTTACTTCTCGAATACCCATAATATACCATTTGAAGTGTCTAAGCTCTTCTTCTAATTCCGTTATCTTTTGATCCTCTGATTAAGTTCTTATGTAGCTATGTACAATGTTCGAAGTGTTTTCCAAATTGGGGTGTCTCTACGAGCAGTTGCCTCCTCCAGAATCCTTGGAGGATTTTTCCTATCCACCTAGGGTGCCTACTCTTCTATATGTTTTCTTACCCGCCATAGAAATAGGGGCGAGGGGGGAGTCACAATACGCCACGCTGATCTGGATGTTGAAAGGTAGGAGAAAGGTTAGGCGGGATTTAGGTTGGGACCTGATTCCCCACGGTACTAGCTTATGAGGAACATTCAAGAGTTACGTGGCGTGAACAGAATCGCTATTCCTGTACCTAGTAGCTCTATTCCCCGTCTGAATTGTAGAGGAGTATCTACCCGTAACCTTTACAAAATATATACTGTATAGATAAAAATATACGAGTTCACTATAAGTTATTATTATTTCCAACAAAAAGGTTATGTATTTTTTCTTACTCTGTGATTAGTATCTATTACTACAGAATCAACACTTTATAATATATCTTGGCTTCAACCTTTATTACAAAAAACAGTTTTTATTCAGTTGACTTAATGCGAAGCTAAGTAGATATTTAAATAGAATTATGTAATTTTCGTAGCAATATATGTGTTATTTAGTACTTAAATTAAGCTAACAATTTTGGTATTATTGCTTCAGTAAAAGCATTTTAGATAATATAATGCGTTGAGTACCAATATTCTCTACAGGGGGCGATTACGTTAGGATTACTAATTTAGCGATTAGTTTATTGCAACTCACATTAATGAAAAACTGGTAAATTACATACCAGTTGGAAGGAAACCAGATATGATAAGATATCTAAATCTGTTGATAAACCTTCATAAAATAATTTATTTTATCATAAAAATACTGTTTGCACAAATTGTTGTTAACAATACATAAACAGTTGCTATGAAGTTTAAATATAAGTATCAAACATATTTAGTAACAACTTTAACATCGAATTAAACATTTGCTACTAATAAAAGATGAATTGCTACTATGAGAAGTTTAGTAATAACAAAGAGTACATCATATATTATATACTCTTTGATAATAACCAATACAAAAAATCGAAATAAACAATTACTATCCGAGAGCAAAATTAAAGATAAATAGATACTAATGTTTCTAATTTTTCTGATAGTGAAAAACTTCCAGTTATTTTTTGAAATCATTAATGACTACTAAATATGAAACGGTGTATTCGTTTCGCATGAGTTGTATTTATAAATAAATTTTTCACATTAAAGAAAACATGGAGCATTTATAAACTGAATCAGTATGTAATGAACATTTTATTGCTGCATATATCAAATAAAATAGGTAAGTAATTGATTAATATTCTAGCGCTACGAAAATTATTAAAATAGATATTTTTTGTTCTGCAAGTTAATCTAAAACGCAAACGACCATGGGAAATTATTCTATAATTGTTAACCGCTGTATTGTTGGTTGCATAACTAGACATCGAATATGTATTGGACTAGTAAATTGCTCTAAAGTACCGGCTGAAATGCAACGGGAACATAAAGCAAATGTATCGGCAAGCATTTTTGCCGTTCCTAATGGGTTCAGTTAGTAAAATAAATTTATCAATTTTGATAGGCTGGGATAGTCACGGGATGGGGGCAACAGTATGTTGATGACGTTCAAACTTCAAAAGTGACCTTTTCAAGTTAGGGAAGTTAATTTATAAAATTATTTTGATTCGGTAATCAGTAATTAAAAATTATTTTTTTAACATTAGGCTGATAAATTTTTCCCCATCCAAAAAAATCTTTTCTGTGCTCATGCTTCACTTTGCAATATTTTTTTCTGGGTCAGGCTTGTTTTAAGAATTATGACGAGTGTACAAAAACAACTTGGAGAGCATCTGCAACATATCCAAACTGTGATAAAAAGGATCGTATACTTAACAGATAGCAGTATAAAAGGACTTCGTTAATCAAACAGTGCTAATTGCCCAGCAAACTTGAACATTATAATTAAACATTTATAGCTGACTTAATTTTCTTGAGTAACTAATATGTATGCATCTACACGAGTGCAATACAAAGTGTTATTCAATATTTCTCTTAAATCTTTTTAAATCAATTTTTTTAACTTTTTGACATTGACATGACATTTGATATACTATTAACAAAAATTAGAAATTACAAACTAGCCTTTGGATTAGTTGTTATACTAACAAACTTATAATAGTTATTTCTTTTGCCTGCCAAATTTGAATTTTTAACCAATCACATTCTTAGTGGCCATTTGATACTACCAATGAAAACACAATATTCAATAATTTTATTCAACACCTAAAATCAAGTAGCGACTTCTATTATTTTTAGGATTAAATATTGCATAGCACTCAAGAAATAATTTTCCCAAATATAACACGACCTTAATAAAGTAGCTACTATTTTTATTGATCATAAATTTCTCGTGTGTTTACAGTTTTTCCTACATAATTTAGCCATTAATAATTATTAGTGGCAACATTATATCTCGTCAAATGTATATCAAAACACGCTCGAAATTTAGATACAAGAACGACTGTTTATTAAGAACTTGCTGTACTATCCTTGACTATTCCATTTTGCTTTCACTAGTGACCAACAATGGATACTCTATAGTTAAAATGGCCAGAAAAAAGGCAAAGGTTCAAGATAATTTCAATTCCCCCAACTAGGGGCGGGCTGCTATAGGGACCTTGCGCCCCTCTTCAGCCAAGAACGGGAGTTATAGGTTGGGCGAAAGAATGGAGGGGTAGAGAATGGAAGAAAGACCAGGAAAGGTGGAGAAATCCTGCCCCAGCATTTGCCTCAGAGAAAGTACTCTGTTGACTCAGGAAAACCACCTAGAAACCTGAATCAGAGCAGACGGTCGCGGGAATCGAACCCGTGACCTCCCCAATGCTAAACTACAGAGCTTGGTTTAAAATGACCATAGAAATAGTTTATTATGAGTAAGTGTTGGATAAATAACTTTTATCTACTTTGATGCCACAATATGGTTATTATAACACCGAAAACAGTGCTAAATGGAGTCCATTATAACACTGTTATCAAAATTGGCGCAAATGCTACTAACCAATCAAATGTGTCGAACATATTTTCATAACTGACCCTATTAGGATCGGCATATATGCCACCGGCAAGTACTTGGAAGTTTATTCATAAAATGTTAAGTTCCTTTAAAAAAACACGTTAATTTTATAAATTGTACAACTTGCAAATCATACTAATATCGTAAAATCATAAATTAAATTAGCAACCTATCAGTGCAACACTGACATCTGCTTCTAGCCCGGTGGTTCTCAACCTGTTGGGCGTGTCCCCCTAAAGGGGCGCGAGATATCTCGAACGGGGCGTATACAAATTAGAATTAAAAGTAAAAAAAACCATTTATTGAATAAAAAAACAGAGAACTTAAAATAAATTACATTCTAATAATAAAATAAAATGCTACTCCTATATGTAGGTAGGTACATATCAATATGTATTTCAAAACTTATTTTTTGAACAACGGCGAATGTAAAAATTAATAATTAATTCTTCAGTCGTTTATAAATAATAAACTTTGTGATACATTTTCGAAAAGTGTAAAATTATTAAATATTTTGTGTACATTACCTATAACGACAGTTGAGAGCGAGCGTTACTTTCCCTAATTTATAAAATTTTCGTTTTTTACATTCAGTATTGAGCTTAAGTGACCGACTACAATACCATGTAGTAATTGCTTAAAAACGCGTTTTCTAGTTATTTTTGGAAGAAAAACAATGTATGCGCGGTATTAAACGGTAGCAAATTTCTTTGACTTTCTTTGGTGTTCATCAAAATTTTAGGCTCCAGAAAGATGAATGACCTTGAACTTTGAAAAAAAAATTTCGTATAACATTACTTACTTTTGCAAGAGATATCAATTACAACGATTATTTAGTTTCTTTTCTGACATCTTATTATTTAAAGTATCCCGGGTGTCCGTTCTCAAAGTCGAACATAGGCGATTAACATTGTATTGAACGTTTTTGCCGATTCCTGCTCGCCAATTCAACTTACAGGGAAGGTAATGGTATCAATGGAAAGATAAAATTATTACGCACCATATGATACCAATAATAATATTCAAGATGTGATTTTTATTTTAAAATACTAATTTAAAACTTGGAAATTTTTAAATATGCCATGCCTTGCTTTTCAAGTTCGTTAGCATTTGTCAAAAAAATTGGTAATTAGTTGGCGTAAATCAGATATTTTCTGTCAACGTCTGTTAAAATTATCTACAGAAAAATGAATTATTTCAATGAAGAACGAATGAATGCACTAATGTTAATTGCCTATGTTCGACTTTGAGAATGGACACCCGGTATAAAGGTTATATATTAATAAAACCGTGCTTTCATAAAATATAACATTAATGTTAAGAAAGAATAAGCTGCAGCACTCATTTTCTTATTACTTACACAAATGTTAACTAGAATAAAGTCGATCGTAGCCACTTCTGCATTTAGTTCAATTCCAAGTCCCGGTAGCCACACCTTAGCCACCGTGAAATGTGACAGTCAAATATTTAACCGGCAAAACCTTGAAGGTTAGAATACTATTTATTAGTCGGTTTTTGGATGAATTTAAACAATTCTGACCAATTCAAATGAGTTACAATACATTGTTAAACTAAGTAGTATATATCCAGATGATATTTATGTAATGACAAGTAAAATCTGCTGATATCTGCAATGGCTCAAAGTTCCAGCGGCTGTTCAAAAACACAGAACCTTAATATATTTAAAAGGAGCCCCTCAGTACAACAACTGCGAGAAGAAGTCCGAAAGGTAAAGCCAATACTCTGTCAGTAAAAAAAAATAACTTTCGTATTTTCCAGCAATTTCACGAGAAGTTGAAATTGAGACGAAGTAGCGACTTATACAAACGTCGCGAAATTTTTAAGAGCGTTATATCCGGCGTTCAAAAACATTTCTCCGAAATTCAAAAAAGCTTGCTAGAAGGCAGTGAAGATGAATTAATGGATACGGAAGGAATCTTATCGATGTTGCTGGATGTTGAAAAAGAAGTGGCCCAAAACAAATCCGAGAAACAAGCAGAAGAGTATGAGCTACATCTTCAGGAAGAAACTAATGCTCTTCTGGAAAATTTCTGTGTGTGCAGCATATGTAACAAGTTTATAGATTTTGAAGTTCGTCATACCAGTATTATCTGCGATGAATGTGCTCAGTTACATTTTAATAGTTCAGTTTTGTAAAATCCTCATACCAGTATTATCTGTGATCAATATGCTTAGTTACATTTTAATAGTTCAGTTTTGTAAAATAAAATTACCACAATAAAACCCATTTAAAAAGAAGTTGGAGTCTGTATTTACAAATTCAAATAAATGTTTATAAAATTACATCAACTGGATAGTTTGCAATTTCAAACTGCACAGCCTGGTACGTAGCATGCATTACGACCGTCGCATAGTTAACATTGTATTGATTTCCCAGATGATACGTCTCAGATGGTCGATCACTTCTTTAAGTTGTCGATTTTTTAACACAACCTGTTCCATCACTTCTTTACTCTCTTCACAAGCCAACCTGTAGGCTTCGGAATTCTTCTTTTCGTCATGCTTGGGATCAATTTCGTCTTTAAAAGGAATTAAACTTTCAATATGTGTATATTCCATTCCCTGAAGTTGGCAGTTTTCGTTACATTTCTCATAAATTAATCGAAGACGTTTAAATAATACACGAATGGTTCTTAATAATTCTTGTACTTTGGCTTTCTTCTCGTTACTTGTGCCACTACCTTGTGGGGTACCATTGGGCGGCTGCAATATAATATAATAAAACACACCACAAATAACTTTGATGTTGCTATCAATTGCTCTACCTACTTGAATGGCTTTCAAAGTTTGAAACACTTCTTGTGTTCTACTAACGATATCTTGCACAGTTTCCTGTCCTATTCTACAAAGTGAAGCCGTATTAAATTCTTTGGACTGCTGTGCATGTGGTTGCGCAGGTGGTGTTGGGGCAACGGCTGGTGCTTGCTGCAAAACCTGTTGCTGCATGGTGTGATGTTGTAAACTTGCTAAAAAATGAAGTGTTAAATATAAACTTCAGACATACCTTTAAGATATTACCCATCGGGTTTTGTTGCATTTGAAGTGAGTTTGGGGTCTGATGTGTTATCGGATTATTATTTCCCATACTGTACTGTTGACTTAAAGGCCCCAGCATCTGATTGCCGCCTGCCATCCCCGAGTTCATTTGGCTATTCATTGAAGTTGATATCTGCGATACTATTTGGTTGTTCATCTGATTTGACAGCGGAACAGGTATCTGATTTCCTAACTGGTTGCTTAGCTGATTCTGCATGCCGCCCCCCATTTGACTCTGAATTGGTCCTGTTCCAAATTGAGAACGCATTCCACTCGCCTGGACGTTTGTTAATCCAGGTAAAAAATGATGGGAAGATCCAGACATGTTTCAATAGAAAAAATCACATTAACCTGTTTTTAAACTTACAAATACCTTAAAACCTGTAGTACTTCGACTACAATAAATTATAATGGGCAACGAAGATATGACCAATTAGTTTCTATGATGAGGCTATTAATTTAATTTAAATTTTTTGGAATGGTACTTGCTGACCGCCATTCTTAAGCCCTCATTATTGTTGTTCGCCCGCAGCCCGATTCACGACACTCAAATCATGCAGGGTCGGACTGGCACATAGGGCTACAAGCTTTACGTCGGCAATGACAAATAGAACAATTCCTACAGGGCCATAACTAGGTGTAGGCCCCCGCCTAGGGGCGCAAGCGGCAAGAAGCGTCAAAATGGCATTGGGAAAACAATTTCGTTCATATTAATAAAAAAATAAAATAAGCAAGAAATTTTTGTAAAAATAATGTATTTGTAATATTAATATTTATCATAAATAATGCTAATTATAATAATAAAAAACTATCTTACTTGAAACATATATTTCAGAATTAGAGGCACAGAAAGCAAGAGAGATTTGTAGCTGTAATGAATACCAATAAATTAAACTTATAAGTTCCAAACATTAGCATCGATATTATTTATTACACGTAATAATATGTACGTATTTGTTAGAATTGCGTTTTACGTTTTTTATTGAAGTTCCTATTATTTTATTTGTGTTCCTATCCTATTTTGATATTTTAATCTATTGGCATGTGTTTGTTCATAACATGTTCTGTTGATTACATATTAATATGTACTTTTTACTTGTACTAAATTGTAATCGTGAAACAAACTCCTTCTGAGATTTCTTCAGATCTCCAAATATCTATTTTTGCGTTATCTCTTGCGCTTGGTACATTTTTGATCCAATAGATAGAGGGTAAACAACAAATACAGAACGAACACTTTTTTCCTTTAATATTTTCAAAATTTCTAATTTCAAAACTACATGCGGGGGAAGTTCCGTGTAAAGCCTTTTCATATTTTTTAAATTAGAATTGCTTTTTACATTCTTGCTTTTTTGTTCTTATTTTATTAGTGTTCTATTTTGTTGTTTTAACATTTAGTTTTTTTAACTTTTGAATATAAAAATGTTATTTTTAAAATAAACCCCTATCAGAGGCTCCAAGAAGCTGTTATACATGCAGCGGCCATTTCCTGGTAAACTTGTACCACCCTTAAACTAAGGGGTTGACAAGGCCTCGGCTAGCTCTTTTAACTCTCGGCAGAGTATGGCGTGGTGTAATGACCAGGCTAAGAAATGGTTCAGGTTTTAAAACTGAACAGAAGGATTAACACAAATTGGACGCCTTGTCGTTACTAACAATATATAAAAAGAAAATTAGCTACTTAAAATTACGCCACCTACATTTGGTGTTCCACCGCATACCTAGATTACTCGTTCATCTAGAGGGATTGCAGAAGAAAACAAGCAAATAATAGCAATAGGGACAGTTATTCAAACCCAAATGTCGTTGCAACACATGAATTATTCGCAATTGCCCTCAGGCCATGTGACAACAATTTAAAAAAATTTAGGACTATTGCCCATCAAATGAATTATAAATCACAAATAGGAATTAACTTTCCAAATGTTCAAACCACAAAATGCTAATTTAGCTTAAATTACAATTTCCAGGACAACACCCATGCTATCGCAATGCATAAACGCACAACGCCTAAGGCGAGGCTCATAGGTCACAATGTACATGCTTATTTCAGCAGTTTTTATTTGTTTAAATTTGCGCTTATTAGTCACCCTGGCACCAGGGACTCCTCTATAAGCTCAGAAAGAAACTTCAAGAAAAACTCTACATCATCCTTAAATCATATCTAAGTGAGAGGTACTTCCGAGTGAGATATGAAAATGAAATAACAGCACTACATCCATTATTTAAGATATATATAATACAGGCGTTGGCAAATTGGAAAAGGCATTGCAGAAATATGGGGATAGAAGTGGATGATGACTTTATCCACACATTGCATTACGCAGATGATCAGGTTATCTGTGCAGGGGATGAAATTGACATAAGCTATATGTTTAAAGAGTTAAAGTAAGAATATGGCAAATGGGGGCTTCAGATCAGCATCGACAAGACACAATATATGGTAGTAGGTGGTAAAGGTGAAGATTTGGTTTTGGAGGATAGCACACTAAAATGCGTGGAAAAGTATACGTACCTAGGCACAAATTTTACAAATTTAGGAGGAAGTGAAGATGAAATAAAGAGGAGAATGAACTTAACGAGGACGGCTGTTAGGCAGCTGCACCCCATAATATGGGGAAACAAATCATCAGTAAAAACAAAAAAAAAACAAATATACAACACAATTGTCCAAAGTATTGCTACATATAATTCAGAGGTATGGGAAGTAACAAAAAGACAAGCTAAAACTATTAGCGCTACTTACATGGAATACTGGAGACGCAGCTGTAGTTTAACAAAGATGGACTGGATTCCAAATGTCGTGATTAGAAGAATGGTGGAAGTGGAGGAAACCTTGGTAGAGATAATAGAATGAAAAAGACTGAAATGGTATGGTCACTTAAAGAGAATGCCGGATGAAAGGTGGCCCAAGAAGATGCTGGAATGGATTCCAAACCGAAGAAGGAAACGTGGGCGACCAAAAACAACATGGATGCAAGGCGTGACAAAAGCTATGGAAAGTAGAGGATTACATGAAGAAGATTGGCGAGACCGAGCTGTATGGAAAAGGGCATGGGAGAAACGTCAACAATGATGTATTGAATAATTTTATGTAGAATTATTTACTCGCAAATATATATATACATCCAATAACGTCTGGCCTGTCGCAGGGTAGTATACTTGGTCCTTTATTGTACCTCTTATTCACTGCTGATCTCCCAACCAATGATGATGTGATCACAACCACATTCTGCCATCTTAGCTGTACACAAAAATCCAATTGAGGCAAGCAACATACTACAACGCGAACGCAGTATAAATGAAATCGATAAATGGAACCAGAAGTGGAGGATTAAAGTAAACGAGGCGAAGTCCAACCACATTATCTTTAGTAAATGCCGAGGAGACTCACCACAAGTAATGATAGGAAACCAGGTCATACCTTCCACAGACAACGTCAAATATCTCGGTATACACCTAGATAAGGGTTTGACTTGACGCACACATATCTGGAAAAAAACGCAAACCACTAGGTACTAAATTCCGAAAATATTATTGGTTGCTGGGAAGACAGTCTCAACTTTCACTTCGAAACAAATTGCTTGCATATAATGTCATCTTCAGGCCAGTATGGACATATGGGCTACAGCTTTGGGGGACAGCATCGAAATCAAACATCGCCATCATCGACAGATTCCAGTCTAAAGTGCTGCGTGCTCTTACGGACGCCCCATGGTTTGTGACGAATAAAGACATCTACAATGACCTGCAAGTGTCCACAGTGAGTGAAACGATTGTGCAGTGCAGCGTAAAATAATTCAACGATTGGAAAATCATCCAAATGTGCTGGCAATAAATTTGCTGGATAACGGTGAGCAGACAACGAGACTAAAGCGTAAAACGCCACTTGACCTAGTGCATGATCGTTAAACATCAAATTGTAAAGTTTAGTTTACTAACACCTAAATTAATTTTCATATAGAGAGGACTGTTTGCTGGAACATATCTCTTAATCATGTCAATGTTCTCAATCCACAAATATGCTTATTGTTATATTGTAACAGATTGCATTGTAAACCTTGAACAAAAAAAAATAAAAGATTGAGCCAAAAGGTTGATTAAACACGCTCAGTTTGATTTGCTAAGATCTTAATAAGAACTGACCTAATTAAGACGAATGCCTTGTCGATTTAAAACAGAGCTGATATTGGCATGTACTTACAATTTAGCTTGATGCTGAATTCCAGCGATCGCAAGTGGAATCCTGTGGTGTTGCAATCCATGAAGGCGCTGAGCCGGGTTTGGCTACAAAATTCTGAGAATTCCAAGGTCGCCACTGTTAGAAGTCAGCTAACAACAAAAGGATGCGGCACATGTCGGGAATTCCTGACCACATACGGAAATAAAATCGGAGCCCATTAGTCCATACTAAACTGCCGAAGGTGTATCGGCCTAATTGCGTAGAAACGGCACCACAGCGGTTCAATTATTGGCAGTGCAAGGAATCCAGCTACGCTGAATGCGCCTTAAGAAAAACAACGCCTTGCAGCTTCGGTTGTTAAGCAACAAAAAATGGATTGGAGAATGCCTTTCAGATCTAAAGGGATAGAAGGAACAACGTCTGATCTATAGTAGGCGGTTGTAAACTATAAAGGGTATCTCTGAGTAGGAGGGACAAACGAAATATCGGCAGCCAAAGAATCTGCACTAAAGATGAACAGTGGTGGAAGAAATCTTTGTAAGCATGGATTGCTTCTTGTACACCAAGACGCCTGGCAAGCGCAATGCGATAACTTTAACCCCCCTCCAATAGTTAATGCAAATGGAAGACAACGAAATATATCGGCTCTTAGTCCCCGACAAGCTTATATGGTATAACCAAGATAGCGAACAATACAGCAAGAGCCAAAGTGCGCGAAGAATCTCCGGGTTAATGCATTACAAGATGAAAATTGCAACATATAGCACAAAATCAATATCCTCACAAGAGAGACTAAAATTTATAAAATGGAATATTCTGAGTGTAGGTGAAGAAGCGGACAAAGGACAAACGAAATGAGAAAGAATCGAAAGGTGAAGTAGGACTACTGATACATAAAGGTAACAAAAATAACGTAAGAGACTTAAAGGCAATTTGATCTGAGTGATATATGTAACATTGCAGATATAAAAAAATATATAAACTCGAAAAGATACAGGATCTATATGAAGAAATAACAGAAGCGATCAATAGCAATCAAATGCGTTGGTCTTGGAAGTAGACATGAAAGAGGTAAAATGCTTGTCAGTTTCTTAGAACAACATCAATAATACGTCATGAATACATTCTTTGAAAAGAAATACAAAAATAGATGTATTTGGATAAGCCCTAATAAAACAACTAAGAATTAAATAGAACACATAATTTCAAATTTTAAATATATTAAACAAGATGTGTCAGTGTTAAATAGATTCGACTTGCGTACTGACTATAGGTTTGTCTGAACCGGTGTAGATATAGATCTACGTACGTAAGTTAAAAGAAAAATCAGATAAATACACTCCACAAATAAGTCAAACTTTAAGAAACGCCACGTACCCTGGATTATACTATAGTATAATCAAAAATTATTTTTATCTATAGCTATGGAATAGTTCTTCATTTATTAGTGCAACTATAAGCTATTTAAAAATCAAATGTCAAGTGTGACATTTAAGTATAAACGTAGTTTAATTCATAAATTAAGAACTATTCCATAGCCATACTAGATGAAAATAATTTTTGACCATACTTTAAAAACGAGACAACTAAAATAATTTCAAAAACCGTAATCGACTCAGCTGTAGCAGTAGTTAAAGCAATACTAATAAAGAAAGAAGTAATAGGACAAAGGAAAAAGGAAATGATGTACAAAAAAAGGAAAAAGGTCGAAGAACGGAGGAGAGAAACGATTGAGTTCGTAGAGATAAATAATAAAATTATAAACATAGAAGAGAAGATACAACACTGTAATTATAGGGCAAACAATTTAGAACAACAGCAATGTGAAGATACTAAAAAAGCACCTATTTTAAGGTAAATCATAAATAATTAAAACTAAAGATGGAAACGATACCATTACACATCAAAATGATATGCTACGAAGAATTTCGGCAGAACTATACGAATCGCGAACGGACGGAGTTAATGGGCTGAAAGTAATTAATGTAAATTCAGAAGAGACGCCAGAAGTTAGTATAGGAGAAATAGAACCCACTTTCACACAGATGCAAAAGAACAAAGCACCATAATGGCGGTATCAGAAGAAAGAAGAATAAAACTAGGCTGACCAGCTTTTTGAGGCACGTACTCAAGTATACTACCGATCCTTACTTATGGCTCTGAAACTTGGACACTTACAGCAAGGGTTGTAAACAAATTAGCAAAGTAATATGGAAAGGGCAATGCTGGATATTACGTTAAAAGACAAGAAGAGAAACACGGGCGTACGAAAGCAAACAAAAATGTGTGACATAATGAAAAGAATAGGTGAATCCAAATGGAGATGGGCAGGCACATAGCATGATTAACAAACGACAGATGGACAAAGTAAGTGCTCGAATGGAGACCTATAACTCGTAAAAGAACGTGTGAAATCCACTTATGAGATTGGGGTGGGGGGGCGATATAGTGAGGGTAACAGGAAAAAACTGGATGCGGCAAATGATGAAAACAAATTGGGCAGGCTTTAATTCAATAGTAAGTGTGAAGAAAGCTGGGAAGAAGAGATAAAAAGGGCCTTGAAGGCACAAACAAAATGCTCTCATTTTCCTCCCGTTTAATCAAATTATTAGTGTAATACCAAAGAGCAATGCTCTTTGGTAATACTTATCTGCTCAAAAATAAATACCTATTAAGACATTTTACATGATGCATAACCTCACTTACCAATTTTTTAGTTTATAATTATAATATTTCTTCCTGATTTCTCTTTAATGTTGTTAGCAGCACTAGCAGTGCTCGGAATAGACCGGAACACACCGAAACGCCGTGCCGGTTCGTGATAACATGTTTGGTATCGTTCCGGTTGGTTACTTAAAACATTCTTGAAAACTGAGACACTTCCGATGCCTGCAGCCTAACTTTGTTTACAGTATAGGTTTAAAATCCTTTGTAATAATATTTAATTAATAATAATATAAACGTGTATTGTGCTTGCCCGCGTGCGTGTGTCACGTTTTCATCGTCCCCGGTTGGGCAGAATTTGTCCGCATTCGGTCCTTTCATCATTGTGCCCTTCATAATGCAGATATCTCCCTTCCTGAAATTTTTGGGTAGATAATGACTATGGGATATTACATTTCAGTAAGAGGGAAATGTCTGTGGAAATGATCAAAATCGTGAAGAATCATTTTTTTAGAAAAACATTTTTTTCGTCATTTTTTTGGGGTATTTGTGCTTCCCGGCTATTGCCTTCGTTCTAAAACTTTATAGAACATCTCTGTAAATTTTCATGAAAATCCA
Source organism: Agriotes lineatus (assembly GCA_940337035.1). NCBI lineage: Eukaryota > Metazoa > Arthropoda > Insecta > Coleoptera > Elateridae > Agriotes > Agriotes lineatus. The sequence continues at coordinate 40,584,473 of OW679202.1, forward strand.
TCAGCAACTAGGTACTACTCGCAAATGAATTTTAGCCCAGCTGTTTCGACAACGCTAGCTTCACTCGGTCAATAAACAGCTAGTGTACTAATAATAGGATATTATACCCCAACGTTGAGAAGTGAACTATTATATACCGAGCACTTTTAGATATAATGTGCGAGGTAGTATTTTCAACTGAGGTAGAATATATTTTTCACTACCATCAACCGGGGCTTGTTTGACACGTTTTTCGGACATTTTTCAACATTACGGCATCATTTATTAACATAGAAGCTTCAAATAAACGCCATCATAACAAATATAACCGGCTCAATTAATTGGCATAGCACAAGTTATTGTAACTTGAGTTGTTTAAAAAAAATCACGGTGTTAAAGTTACCCAGTGTTTGGGGCTACTTTGACACCCACTCTAATTTTGCTTTATTTCGCCTGATAAATCTACTTTATATCAAAGTAGCCCCGCTATTAGATGCAGAATAAAAAATAATACATTAGTTTTTTTTTTAAATTTTTATATTAAAAATACATCAAAATATTTTATTTTATCAAAAGCAACAGTTTTATTAAGGCACCTAATGGGCATATTGTTGTAAGAAAAACAAAAACTAATAACAAAAAACATCACAACTTCTTAAACTTACAATGGTGAAAACTAGAAACTAAAAAGAAATTTGGTAAGTCTGGTCACAATAACAAACTAATAAAAATCTATAATTTCAATCTTCTGATTCTGCTGCCTTTCTTAGCTTCATTTTCAGGAAGGAAAATTTCATCTTCGTCGCTGTCATCAACATCTGCGAATACATCAGGAACATCGTCGTCGTTATCGGAGTCATCACACACTGCACAGACAAAATACGGGCCTTTGCTGCCTTCATTGGGGATTCCACAAATCCACTTCTTACATCTGAGGCATTCTATCCATTCATCCCGACCTCTGTAGCTTTTGAATTTCATCAAGCAAATTCCACACTTCGTGTCTCCGTCCTTTTTGCCTCTCAAACTTGCTTTAGTAATGTTAAGTGGCCGTGACTTTACTGACCTCTTAATCTCAGTAGAACGTTTCTTGTTTGATGATGCTATGTTTGTTGAAATTCTAGATGATCCTGCAATTGGTTCTGGGCCATTGAAGCAATCTTCATTGATGTCGAAGCAATCTTCATTGGTGTCAAAGCAATCTTCATTGGTGTCACTGAACACTTCAGGTGAATTGGGTTGAGTATTGGCATTCTCGTCATCATCTTTCTGGGCTTCTTCACTTGGGACAGAAACCTTTTCCAGGTTGAAACTTTTTGCCTCTTTTTCTTTTCTTCTGTTCTGTGTTTGTTCCTCTCATTTCTTGCAATAATTCAACCAAACTGCTGTCAAGAACTCTCGAAGTTTCGGCAGCATTTTCAGGTAAACCTGCAAGAATTTTTTTCAACACTTCATTTATATCTATGGGACACAATCCCGTTGTTCTGAACCCGGACCTCAAGTTTGCTCCCACAGTTTCTCCGATCTTGTTCCATAGGGTTGATAACAGAGAGGGAAAGTGTTCTTTGGGAAGTGTTCCGGAGTATCTGCTTTCCTTTCTCCATTTCTCCAAGATCTCTCGCCACTTTCTTTTAACTGGTGCAAATACAGCCACATCTAAGAGCTGCATGAGGTGGGTCGCATTTGCTGAGAATGGGCACGTGTAGATATTGTTCTCTTTGGTTGCTTTGATCATTTTGGGCGAGAAATGACTGGCCAAATTATCACCGACTACAACTGTCGTTTTTCATGGATCTTGTCTTTCCTTTATATGGGGTAAGAACTATTTGAAAAACCATTGTTCGAATAAATTCATATCGAACCAGCCAGATAGACTGTTGCCGTAAACAGTTCCTGGAGGTCCTCCTGAACACCAATTTTCATACAGATTGGCACTTTTGTACACGACCATTGGTGGGAGTAAATTACTAGCTGCGTTTCCACGAACCATTATGCTGACACAAGAACGAGAATAGTTTTAAACCCTCTCTATTCTTGGGAATTTTCTTGGTACGATCACTTTTTTCGCCCCCGGGTCATCTGCTATGTTGGTCTCATGATAATTATATGTATGGGTGTTATCAATTCCTCTTAGAACCTGCTTGATATTGTTGAAGAACTCTGTTATGTCATCCTTATCCACAGACGATCTGGTTTTTTATGTTAGTCGCTATTCGAGCTGATTTTTTTTTAAATGAAATTTTCAACGAAGTCTGGTCCTGGGTAATTGTCCTTGAATATACGCACCACACCGTTTTGCCTTGTTTGTCCATAATTTTTTTTACCATCGCACGGATATCTCATTTTGTCATTGGAAAGCCCGAAATTGCAACCTGGCCAAGAGTGTCCGCAATCACTTGCTCTTCGTCGTCAGAAAAGACTTTGGGATGAGCAACCGAGCGGCTGTGCCTCTTAAGACACTTGTTTATGAGAGTTGCCCGTGGGATTTTGAACAAAATGGACGCCTGGTTTTTCGACATTCCATTTCGAATGGCTTCAAGCGTTTCAGCCAGGGTTTCTGGGGTATAATTTTGATAACTCCGGGATCCCGGGGTTTTTTCGTAATGCCTCACCATGCTTATCTAGTGTGCATCTATAACAAAGGGATCTGGTTATAAAACTCGCCTAAAATTATCAGGAAAAAAATATGCGCGCGCTGGTGTCAAAGTAGCCTCGGGATGTCAAATTACGGTACTAACATTGTAAAATTACATATTTGATTCGTTTAGATTTTTATATTAGCCATTTCTAAATTATGTGTTAATATTTTGAAATATTAGGTAGCCTGGGAGTCCAGTTGTCAAACAAGAAAAAGTGACATACTATTTTAAATGTCAATTTGCAGAAAATAGACGGTATTGTGAGTGAAAAGTGTAAAAAAATAAAGAATGAATAAAACTGATTCAGAAATGGAATTTGTAAATCACCTTTTATCGCTCTTGTGGTGAGTTTTGTTGATAACCGAGTACAAAATACACAGCATTTTTCCATTCTTGTATGATGGCACAACCATCGACATATAGAAATGGGGATAGAAAGAGAACGCATATGACTTGAGCACGCTCTGTCCTTGTTGGCGCTCAGTAGCGTACGGCGCGACGGCCCTATCGCTGTGACGTCATTTTCTGTCGGCCAATAGGAGGCCGGCAGGAAAAAGAAAGATAGTTCTTAAAGTGTTCTCTTTCTCTTTCTAACGCAAAGAGTTGCGCAGTCGTCCATTAGCGGTCCATTTCTATATGTCGATGGGCACAACGGCCTAGTCAACTGCTTCTTCTCAGTCTTCAGATTACGTAAGTGCAAGATATTCCGCGGATTGCCTAAAATATGCTAGTTGCTCTGTGATATGCCTAAAATAGCTATCAGCCCGCGAAGTGCCTGGAAATTTGGCTATTTTGCAAATTACCTGGACAATCCGCAGATTGACTGATTTTACACTTTGCCGGGAACATATATATCGTGGTTTAATCTTCGTAAACGCCGGTTGCAAAGTTATAGAATGTGATGTGGTATGCAACCTAATACGGCCCTTAAAGCAAGGTTTACACCGGTTAAAAATACTAAACGGAGTCAGTGCGCCTGCCTAAGTTGGTGCATGCGTAATTATATGTGAATAGCCAAAAATACGTGCTTTATCGGCAAATTGTTGGCAAATTACAGTTGCTATAATTTGTGAAGTACCTACTGTTGTTTTCCCTAGCCAATTATGAAAACGACCTTTCGTCGCGATAAATAGGGACATTTGTATTTTAGTTTAATTTCGTAGTGAATTGAGTTTATTCAGTCAATACCTGGCTACATTCGTATTTCGTTAAAAAATGGCAGCCTTACCACGCAGGATTATCAAAGAAACCCAACGTTTACTTCAGGAACCAGTTCCAGGAATTAGTGCAGTGCCCGACGATAGTAATGCTCGGTATTTTCATGTCATAGTGACAGGGCCTGAGGACTCGCCCTTCGAAGGAGGTCTTTTTAAGCTAGAACTGTTTCTTCCAGAAGATTACCCCATGTCAGCGCCGAAAGTTCGGTTTATAACCAAAATATACCATCCTAACATTGATAGACTGGGTCGTATATGTTTAGATATATTGAAAGACAAATGGAGTCCGGCGCTTCAAATACGTACAGTGTTACTATCAATTCAAGCACTATTAAGTGCACCGAACCCGGATGACCCCCTGGCCAACGATGTAGCGGAACTATGGAAAGTAAATGAAGCAGAAGCCATTCGCAATGCCAAAGAGTGGACCCGTAGATATGCAATGGATAACTAGGAGTTATCGTAGAGTGACAGCAACGCAACAAATATGATTGTTCTAATCTTTCACTTGTATTCTGCTGTGTCTACACACGTGTTATATGTAGCCAGCGAAGTATAGAACGTTTATATTTGTTAGGTACTCTCTTTTGGTCTTACAAACTTTATACAATGAAATTGCTGGAAAAGTCCTGTAATCACATTCAAACTATTTATTTTGAATAAGTAAAGAATTAAGTTCATATAATTAGATTAAGGGATGAGTAGATTTATTCAATTGTATAATTTATATAAATTAAAATTTTATGAGAAGCCTAATGTAATATCTCATTTTGTCTGTTAATTTTACTTTGATCTCTGCCTGTTACATTTAGTGATTCACGATCAAACAAGTATTCTTGTATCTTTTTCCTTATGGTACAGATTCTCTACATTTTATATGTTAGCAGTCGAGGCACTGATTATGGCATTCTGCTGCACTAGGTGTTGATATAGTATGCTGTAAATAATGGTATGTAAGGCTTTTTACAAATAAATTTGTTAGATTACAAGCACTAGTCATTATTGTATGCATGTTTAACAAAGAAAATTCATTTGTATAGTGTAGATTATACCTATTATAAACTTTTTCGATGTGTTACTGTAACTGCAGGTGTGCTATAATTTGAGATTTTAAATACTAACTGCTAGAAATGTGTTAAAAAAAATATTTGATTAGAATGCAAATATATGAGGGGAGTATAGATTTGACCTGGACCTCTTTATAAAGCAATAACAACAACATAAAGTTGAAAACAATTTTATTTTTCAATGCTTGAGCAACTTGCAAATGCTGACAGAAACAGTTTTTGGTGCCTGCTAATCTAAATCGCAACGCTTCCATGTCACCTCGTCATTTGACTTGAATTTCATGCCCTGCATATACTTTTTAAAAGGTCCAAAAAGATGATACTTGTAGGGTGATAAATCAGGACTACAGAGTGGGTGAGGCAACACTTTCCATCCTAATTTATCCAGTGTTTCTTGGGCGAAACAAGCAACGTGGCGTTATGGAGACTATCAATAGTTTGCATCATTTGATCCATAGTCTTTATCAGATTCTGAAGGGAGTTGACTGCATTTATAGTCTTTCCACCAACTAAAGACTACCAAAATTAGTTCTAATAGCAGGTCTTGCAATATGGCAAATATTTAATATACATTTGCGGCGTATGACCAACAATTTATAGCAATCATATCCTGAGCTTTATGAAAGGCAATAGTGTATGCAGACACCAATAAACATGAATAGCTTTCGCATCAGCACATAAACATTTTGATAAGTTGTGCAACACAGCTAAGTACCACTTTAAGATATGTTCGATGCAACTGTCACTGATTGTTTATGCAAACAAAAAGAATCTACTATCTATGGACTACGTAAGTGTTTTGACTATTCCAAAATAAATTCATATACAGTTTCTTATAAGTCCTAAATTTAAAATGTGACTTTAAAGTAAATTTAAAACTACCTAATTTGTGTATATTATCATTTATTTATATTTTCGTTTGTATTAAAGTAAACCATACTTTAAGGAAAAGTTACATATACAAAAAGAAGAAAATAATTGAAAAAGCATAATATAATGGGTGTTTCAATAAGAGCGCAAGATTTCAGTGTTCAATAAAACATGGTTTTCTGTAGCAAAGTATTGAAATATTTATTGATTTAGAAAATATACATTTGGGAATTATGTATGAAACAAAATATCTTGTAAATGGCCGCCACGGCTTTGCTGGCATATGCGTACCCTTTTGATGAAATTTTCAATAACGTTATTGAATACATGGTGGTATTTCATTGATACAGCGTCTAATTTCGGCTTTCAATGCTTCGATGGTTGCAGGCTTATTGGCATTAAACCTGTGACTTCAGATAACCCCACAGCCAGAAGTCTAAAGGCGTTAAATCGCAAGAGCGTGGAGGCCAATTCTGGTCACCAAATCGGGAAATGACACTACCAGGAGCAAACTCGTGCAAGATCGTCAATGTTTCACGGGCGGTATGACATGTGGCACCGTCCTGCTGAAATCACATGTCGTCAAGATCAATAGCTTCCAAATGAGGCACAAGAAACTGTGTTATCATAGCACGATAATGGTGGAAATTAAACTTTCACCATTTTGATAATAATTTTTGACAATCAGGACGCGTTGTTCTACCGTGTAATGCTCCATGTTTACTAACTCCCATCTGTCAACTTTCGATCTGTCACGTCATAATCATGTGACATTATGACTGTCAAACATGGCGCGCAATTCAAATCTTGCGCTCTTATTGAAACACCCTTTATAAGGTTATATTTTAAAAAATTAAAAAGATAATACAGTAACACTTTACTAACAAAGTTAATACTTTGCAGGATTCCAACTTGATAAGAAACTTTGTTACTGGAAGTATAAATGCAGTAAGAAAAATAAGACTGTCTTCGCTTGAAAATGAGGTAAATTCCTTACAAAAGTTCGTTTATTATTACTTTCTCAGAAAATAGTAATAGAAATACGAGATAAACAATTCTTGAAAGTTTAATTCTATTTAAAATAAAAGCATAGCGTTTTCATGAAAGTTGATAAGGAGATATAAAGTTGTATTGATTTACCATAAAATTATGAATAGTTCTGCTTCATCCGAAACAAATCAGTATAAGAATTTAATGTAGCTTTTCATAGTTTGTATACGAGGCGATAGGGAAGAGTCGACCGTGTGTGGGTGTATTCGTCGACCTGAGAAAGGCATTTGATACGCTAAGTCACAAAATTCTGCTTGACAAGCTTAATGACGTGGAAATCAGAGGTAGAGCTCACGAAATACTAAAGTCATACCTAACTGAAAGACCGCAGTTTGTGGAAATGGAAAACATAGAGGGGGAGATAAATGTTTCCGAGTATGGGGTTCCCCAAGGCACAGTCCTTGGCCCCCTCTTATTTATTATTTACCTAAATGATCTTTTTAAAGTCAAATGTGAGGGAAAAATATATTCATTCGCGGATGATACTCCGATTCTCTATGAGGGTGCTTCTTGGGAGAAACTTGTAGCCAAAATTGCAAAGGATCTATCAAAGCCTTTTAGATGGTTTGAGGAAAATAAGTTGACGGTAAACTTCGATAATACAAATTGTATCACTTTTGGATGCTATTGTGACAGTATTCCTGATCTCGATGGTATAGTAGTACACGGTAAAGAGTGTAATAGTTTACATTGCAATACTAACTGTAAGAAAATTAAGAGAGTTGTGAGTGGAAAGTATCTCAGGATTATTATCGATCAACACCTGCGATGGGGTGAGCACATAAATAAATTAGTAAAAAAACTGTGCTATTTTACTTTTGCATTCAACAGACTCAAAACAATAGTAAACACCTCTATGCTAAAAGTGGTATACAATGCTTTGTTTGTCTCAATTATGAGATATGGGATCATCGGTTGGGGTGGGGCAGCTGAAAATGTGATTAGTCCTTTGGATGCATTTAAATAGGAAAATACTAAAGATTATGTATGGAAAAGACACTCCTCCCGACAAATCAGTTGCACAAGGAGACAGAAGCGTATGATGTTCGGCAGCTATTTTGTAATGCTGTGTTGAAATTTTACATGAAAAAATAGGCTGTTCAGGGTAGAGGTAGGAGAAAGAATGTTAAGGTCGCAATCACTTAACATGGTTACTGTGCCAGAAATTAGAACCACGACTGGAAGATGTCATGTATCTTAAACTCAGTATCATGCAAGACACGTAATGCAATTCTTCAATCGTGGGGAAACCCATTTAAAGAAATTATTGACCAAAAACTACGAGAACTAGGTCCGAAAGGGGTAGCAGGAGTACTAAAAACTTCTTGGGATTAGTGACGAGATTATGTCACACGCTCACAAATAAAATCACGAGTCTGCTGCTTTTAGTTAATTTATATTGGTTTTTGTAAACACCCATGTCTCAGCAGCATAGGTTAGAATAGGAAGTACACACTGATTGAACCCCTTTGTTTTGTGGTGTTGTGCAAAGGGTCCCTTGAAAACTGCTCTTAGTTTTCCAAAAGCTGACCAAGCGAGGTGAATTCTTCTTTTGATTTCGGATGTTTGTGTAGGTTCGTTGCATGTCAGTTTTTGTCCCAAATATATGTATTCGTTGACAAGTTCTATGAGGTCTCCGTTCAGTAGTACCTCTCTCCCGTCATGGCCGATAGTCATTACCTTCGTTTTAGACATGTTTATTTTCAATCCTACTTCTTGTGTGGCTTTTTGCAAGTCTTTTATCATGGCCTCGATTTCATCCATATTGTGGGCGAATAACAGGATGTCAGCGGCAAACCTTAGGTTGGTGAGGCATTCGGCGTTTATATTTATTCTATTGGTTTGCCACTGAAGCTTTTTAAAGACGTCCTTGAGTAGGTTTGTAAATAGTTTGGGGGAAATAGGGTCGCCCGGTCTTACTCCCCTTTTAATTTCTATTGGATTTGTCTTCAAATAATTTGATAAAATGTTGGCTTGACTATACATGTCTGTAATTGTTTAGATATACCGGTAGTCGATTCGGCACCTTACAAGAGCGTTTGTTAACGCCCAGATATCGACTGAGTCAAACGCCTTTTGGAAATCGATAAAGGCCATATTTGGTAAAACAAATGATAACCTGATAGTACCACACATAAAGATAGATAACACTGAGATACCACTAGTGAACAGTGCCAAAAATTTAGGTTTGATTATGGATAAATCATTTAGATATAAAGAGCACGTTTGCAAATGTATTCAAAGAGCATATTATAATTTAAAGCTTTTATATCCACATAGATTATACTTAAATCAGAAAGTTAAAACTATTCTCTGCGATTCATTGGTGTTATCACAGTTTACCTATTGTGCTCCGGTGTATGGGCCAGGACTAGACTGTGAGACATTGCAACGTATACAGCGTGTTCAGAATTCCTGTTTACGTTTTATCTACGGCATTCGCAAGTTTGATCACATTTCTTATAAATTATATGATGCAAAATGGTTAAATATGAAAAACAGAATATATCTCCATAGTGCATTATTATTTCATAATATAATATCAGACAAACAGCCTCCCTATTTATACAATAAGATTACTTTCAGGACTGATGTGCATAATCTGAACTTAAGGCATCGAGGTTTAATTACAATACCGCACTATAATTTGTCTATATTCCAAAGAGCTTACACTTTCAACATTGCTAAAACTTATAATGATATTCCTCAGTCGTTTAAAAACTTATCATCCAAACAATTTAAAGAAAAGTTATTTTTAATATTATTTGAGACACAGCGTTGACAGGTAGCGTTCGAGTATCTCCGTGATACATTGTTATTGTGTTTATGTATATATGTAATTTAATTAATGTTTTCTGGCATTGCATTTTATTTTGTAAATTTTTACGGTATTTACAAGGGCGAAGTGGAAGAATAGCTCTGCTAAACTTCGTCCTTGCGATTCAGCTTTTTGAATAAAGATTTATTTATTTATTTATTTATTTATTTATATATATTGGTTGGTTATATTCGTGTGACATATATTTGATAGCTAAATATTGAAAGAAATTCGAGGACATATTACTATCCTATCAGCTTCGTAGTCAACAAGGGTATAGGGAAATAGAATAATGCTGGGAGCGATAAGTGTCAACATGTTCAAGAGGGCTGAAAACTTATTCTATGGGGAGTAATAATTGTTCCCTCCTGATGGCTATCGAATTGTCAATTAAGTCTCATAATTTTACTTAACACTATAATATTCTAGCAAATATTGAGCTGTTTTGGTCTCAACAATTAATATATGGAAAGTAATTGAGGGGAACCTAACTCCCTGACACTCTTCACTTACGTACATTAATATGGTGGATACACATTAAGCTACAGTGGAATAGAAAATAAATTGCAATTTTTGGGATTGTCGATTGCTCTACCTCACCGTAACAGACACACATGGGGAATAACTGACCGTTGCAGTGAGTTGTTTGTTATTCAGAGTTTTTTTTTATCATATATTCCCTACAGTTTTGTACACTAAAAACCGTCCGCTGTGTAGAGGTATCCGCTAAGAGAGATATCGCTGTATACTTATTTATATACTTACCTTTTAAAGAGCTAGTTCAAGCTGAGTGAGTCAGCAGTTTAATTATTTTTAAAACATTTCTCTTTGTATTCATCTTTGTTGACTCATCTATAAATTCGTAGTAATAGCAATGACCAATTTATTTGCGTCTACTACTATCACAGTCAAAACAAGTTTAAGCGTGTAATGTACCTACCTTACCTTAACCGTAAGATGCAGGAGATAAGTCTCTAATCTACATTGTTAGTAGTATATACATTCCAGCAGATTTTTGTGATTTATAAAAGTATTGTACTTGTTTTCTTGATGTTTTTAAATAATTTGAAACAAAAATTGATTTAGTCTACGAGATGAATTACAAGATTACGTACTACCTGATAAGAATATCACAATTCAACATACTGGTTGCTAGCAAATGTTAAAGGAAATCTTTAAGTAGTTTTTCGGTGTCGAGTGAACCGTCTTCATGAGCACTTAGTCCTTAAGGGGGCCCGTGATTAAGTTAGGTGTGTATATGTTTTGTGTATAGTCTTGTTACTCTACCTCAGGATTTGTCATCCTGGGGTTGCAGTGTCGCAAATGTTGTAATAATATTTTGACTATATAAACACTTTATTTAAATACCTAGCACATTGCACAAAAACTAGAAAAAATGTCAAGAGGTGTGAAAAATAAGATAGGGGGTCGTCGATCCAGTCGACTATGGAAAAGTTTCGCCCATCTACGGATTCGAACGAAGGGCTCGCTTATTGCCGACTTGGTATTCTAGCCACCGTGGCATCGAGGTGATGTGCTTAATAACTGTATTGTGTGCAGATGATGAATACATGTAGGGACAAATGTTGATTTTTATGATAGAAGAAAATATGCTGAATACTACACACTAACCATCATACATTTCAAAATGGACGGACCATTATCCGTCCGAAAGTCTATAAATCTACAATCCCAAATTTTACATCAAGTTGGCTGTTGACAATATCTACAACAATTAACATTTAGTTGGTATACGGTGTAAAGGTAGTGTTTCACTTTATACTTAAAATATTTAACATTAAATAAATTGTAAATGTGAATGTTCCATAGGTACATTTTACTTATTACAGAAATAAATTCACACAAAAACTACGTAGAATATACTAATATTGTCCAAATGAGTAGAAAATAAAATTAACAAAAAAACGTGTTAAAATTGAATACTTAAAATAGGTGTCAAGTAGGGATGTTCCGAATATACAAAAATTCGTATTCGCGAATACGAATACCGAATACAAATACTCTTATGAATATTCGCGAATACGAATACGAATACATGACCTTGAGTGAATAATATCAACATCAACATCGTTTTTGTACGCGCTGCAAATAGTTTTGTCTTTTATTTAATGTTATAGAATGGTTAATATTTAAAAAAAAATGTTTTATTTAATGTATGAATACCTGTTTTATATTTTTATTAAAATTCTTATCTATATTTCTATAATTTTAATGTCAAATATTCGTGTTAATTTTGGCGAATACGATTACGAATACAAATATTGAAAATATAGCGAATACGAATACGAGTATTCGGAACATCCCTAGTGTCAAGTATTCCCTGTGTCTAGATGCACGCCCTAGTGTACGTAATTCTTTGTATTGGGTACTAATTTATATCCGAAAATATAGTTTAGAGACCTAGAAGTGATGAAAAAGCAAACGTAAATTCGACTTGATGGAGCCGGCACATTACAAAACGGCTCCGTTTCCATTCGCCAGAAGTCTTTTGACCGGAATGCCGGATATCAAGATTGAGGACACTATGCTGATCGTGGGGACAACACCGGCCGTGGTAGTGAAAAAAAAATGATCAAAGACTGCAACTAACCTAAACAGGCTAGAACGCAACACAGTACTTTGTCGAATTTTGTTGTATGACACACACCCTACAATCCGACGAATAGCTTTTCGGTGAAATAATTATCCGGCAAATGGAAAGTCCTTGTACAAAACAGCTTAAGTTTGTCAAGCTTGTTAGGTTATTTGCAGTCTTTCTTATTGTGATACTCTATACCGGCAATAGATTAAAATAAAATACGGGGCTATTAGAAATCAATGACGATCACGGTTTGGAGTGTACCCTATACTAAAAATTACGTGCACTCAGAAGTACCTACACCTAGACGTAGCGTCAAGTATACAATTAAAAATTTTAGCGGCAGCTTGCCAGTTTGAACTTTTTGTATGTTTTTAAAATGAAGCATCTTCTATAAATGCCTATTTAAAATACTCGTTAAAACATTATATAGCTATACAATTAAGTATTTTAATAATTTTTTTTAAATGAATGGTGTTATAAAGTAGTCTGTGACTGATGTAAAATTGCAAATAATTGATTTAGAATAATAAAACTAATAACTGTCAAACATTTGAATCAAAACGGAATTATATTATTAAAATTGCTCAAACTTATTTTTTTTATGAGCAATGCATAATTTAGATGGAAACTAAAAGTAAGCGCCTATGCACACATCCAATACGTAACTTCAATGAAGTTTTAAGTACACATTTTAAAATACCAGGTCTTTATACGTTAGAAACCGCGTGGCGTAGTTGGGTAAGCGACAGGCTAGCATTAAGCAAGTCCTCGGTTCGAATCCTGCGGGGGTCGGAATTTTTCCGTAGCCTTGGCGATTGGAATCGGGCTCGGTGAGACCATTCACAGTTGGCACCAAATTAACTGTGCTCTACTCAGAACCACAGACGTAAGAGATAGAGTAACAAGGTCGAACATCACCAAGACACACACCTCACACAATGGTTGCTGCACAAGCACCAAAGGCGATCTCCAACTCTATATCCCAAATCCAGGGCAAGTTGAGCATTGTACCGCCAGATGCCAGCGCATAAAGCACCAGCCTCTACACCGCAAGGTAAATGAGGTTACAGATAATACATACATACATACATACAATACAGGTCTTTATACGTTACATTAGGGTAGTATTAGTAGAAAAAATACGAGATTTTGCTATAGCGGTATGCTGTATTATTAAGTTATAGTTTGTACACAGTTTTCACACATAGGTTTATCATACTATATAGATGAAGGAAATGTAACATTATGTTGTTCAACCATGAATTGCGACTCAACATATAAACAGGGATAACACGATGTAAACTTGATATGGTTAGGTGCCGAGTTTTTAAGGAGTAAGGCCGTCAACGTGAAATTTACAGTGTTGAAACATACGACAAAAGCATTATAGAAAACGAGTTCATTTATAGTCTTATAAACACCTTATTATATAATTAAATAAAGTTATATAAAATAAATAATAATGGGATGCAAGATTTATGTTATACAAAAGTAAGCGATGTTTGCAAAAAATAAATCTTTCATTCCATCCATACTTGTACATACAAATATACATTGTGTGATGCTTTAACAACTGATAACAGATCTCTCGTAAGCACCAAGGTACAAGATTGGCACCTTCTGTGTTAGGAGAGGATCTACTACCTTCATAAATAAACAAATACACAATTTAAATTTCTAATAGCGGCTGACTAGATATAATACCACACTGATTATTGAGCCAGCAGTATTTGAAGGTTGGATAAATAAAGCATTTCGCTACAATATCATTAGGAAACCAATTACCGCGGTATTTCAAACGTAAACAACACTTAGAAATAGTTTTGCTTATCCAACCAGTCTTTGGTCTATGCTCTTAGGAGTCACGAGTACAGTATGCAATGAAGAGATATGGTCTATCATGAAAGCGCAGTTATTGTAAAGCACTGCCTCCCTTGTATTGTCTTCAGTCTACGAAACATGTACAATAAAAAATATATAGATCTACAACAGAAGCACGACCGATCAAACTTGATTTATTATTTCCATTGAAAGGTCAATATTAACTACAATTAGGCACTTTCAGTTCATCAAAGAATTTCTTTATATGTAAACTGGATTCTCTTGACCTGTTAGTAGACGAAACATGGAAGTGGGCATAGTCTTCATTAATATCTGCAAATACAAATTTGCCAAATTACAAATTGAACTGAAGTAACGAGCCAATACAAATATATGAACGTTAAATATACTATACCTCTCCCACAGATGTAGCAAGCAAATTTACTATTTTCTCATGCGGTACTGCTACTACGCTTTGGTTATTTATTTCAATTATACGATGACCTACTCGAACTCCTCCTCTTTCGGCTATACCTCCTCTAAGTAAACTGCAAATCTAAATTCCAAATCAATCAGCATTCACTAACTGCAATACGTTATTCACATACCACTCCATTTTGCACGCTGAATCCGAGCTGATACTTGGTATCTGGTCGTTTAATTTTAACCTCCACGACAGGTGCACAAGGAACCACCGTAAGTTTCACCACTGTTTGGTTCTTTGAGTTCTTAATATAGTTCTGACAAGTAGATAAGGGTAGACCCACGAGACTTACTCCATTTATTGCGATGATTTGATCTCCTATATTTAACTGACCGCATCGAGCTGCAGCTCCAGATGGTGCTAAATTAGCAATCACTACTGTGGGTAGCATGGAACCCCAACCAGATTCCACAATGACCACGCCCAAGATTTCTCCTTTTGCTTTGGGTACCACTACCTAGTAACAGTTACAATGATACATAATCATTTGAGAAGTTATAAACTTTCACTTACTTCTTTTTGCATTTCCTTCTTAGCAAACATCTGCAACTCGTCGCCAAAGATTTCTTGAGAATTGAGGACCTCCTGATAATCCATTTCTTTCACAAAACTGTGATCTTCAATGCCGTTTGCTTTTAGAAATTCCATGTAAGCGACTTGGAACGCTTGACCGATGGACTGGGCAATAAATTGAGCTTCTTCGCTTTCAAAAACGTGGCAGATCATCTTTGGAGTACGATTAATCTTTGGAGGGTCTTCCATTTCATGTGGCACAAACCTTCTACGAGCCATAAGAACAACTAGGTCTCCAATATCTGCTATGTATGAAATAGTTCGCAGTGCATGGTCCATCATAATTTCTTTTAAGTCGGTGTTCAACACCATAATTTTTTCTGTCGAAATAAATAAGTCCACTTCAGTGCTGGGTTGAGTCTCTCCATCTGGTGCCTGAAACAACGGTAACAGGTGTAAAGGGACTTCGCATTATTGGAGTATCACACTTACCAATGCCTGTAGATGCAGCCAACATAGCAGACATAGAAAGATTCAAGTGTTAGTAAGTTAGTAACAGTATAATTCGCCAATAAGATACGTATAATAACATAAATAGTATGTTGGAGCAGTGACACTACGAATTGGCATTACTTTCAATTACACACTGACACAATTCCCACAACTCGTTTGAAAACATAAGTACAGACACACAGAAGTAAAAAGCGAACAGACCTTAATTTTCGTAACAGCTACTTCAACCATATTTTTCTTCAGACGCTTGCGACGCTTACGGCCCCCTTCCTCATCCACTTCAACAGAACCCAAGAACTGCAGCCGGAAAACAGTGCCTGTTGTTCCCGTAGCCAACGGAAAGGAATTTGTGTCGTGTATGCGAGACCCTTCACAGAACTGCCTTTCAACATTGCAGTTTTTTCACATACATCAATCATAACAAAGAGGCAAAACAGCGTGAGTTTCTTCAGGTTGAACAAGTGTTCAAACTAGTGATAAGAGAGCACTATTGAAAAGCTCACCCTGTACAGCCGGCGTGGCTGGCTTGCATACAGTTTCAGGTTCTGGTTCTACTGACGTTTCATCGTCATAGCTAGCACTGCCTGGACTGCCCGGGCCAAAGTGCTGGCTGTAACTTTCTAACATTTGGTTGGATGCCTCCTGCAAATTTGCCTGTCTTATCTACCATCCACCCCACTCGTAAATGTATTCAGATTTATTCCCGTTATACACATTTTAATTAAACAGCCAAGGAGCGCTGCATACTTTCTAGTGAAACTGTGTCAAAATCACACAAGCGTTACTGTTACAGTGAACACCCAATAAAATGTGTAGGAAACAAATACTGTCAATTACACTTGTAATGCCATAATGCGTAAAAGATACATTTTACACAACTTAAACTGCGCCGCAATGTTTTACGTACATAGAAATCGAAAACAAAAAAGCATATATAACCTTAAAGAGAAATGCGCTACAATTAGAATATAATGAGCTTACTTAAAGTGCAGAAGTTTTCTATAATAGTTCATTGAGGAAACATCTAAAGCACAGATGGACGAAAGGGTGTGCGACAAAATGTGTAAATCCAAGGGACAAACATGGAGCAGGCGACCAACCAAACATGAAGCGTGCCAGAGCACTGCATCAGTTGAGAGTGGGGAAGGGGGCTTACATCAAATCAACCTGCTTCCAAACAAACTATTTATGTTGTTATTCCAGTTATTAACATTTTTCGCATTTTCAATTTTCCCATACTTTCGCAACATAAAACTGGACAATTATCGCCCACTCTATAACGAGTATTCTAGGTATTAATTTTCCCGCGCTTTATCAAACACATGCCTCTCATGCCACTTGTTTCTCAAAATGCATTTGTACAATTTTGTTTTACATTCGTTATAACTAACAATTAAAGTTGACATTATAAAATGTGCATTGAAGGCGTTATGATGTGGTTTTATAGGTAGGCATGTTAATGGGATAATGCAACATACAGGTACATGGTACTAGAGAGGATAGAGAAAAGAACAGTGTTACCACCTACGTTTTAACATGCTACATTACCTTTATTCTAGATACGGCTTCCTCCGCTTGCATCATTCGCGTTGTTTTGGTTGGCTGCCCCTCGCAAACTAGTTGCGTAGATCCCAGATATCTCGCCCGAAATAAGACGCCTTCTATTAACACTGAACGTTCAAGCACACCTGTAACAACCATTGTTTGGTTAAGGCTACGAACGGGTATGTATAGACATAAATGTACTGTTAGTAAATGTGCTAAAAGATTACATTAAGCAATTAAAAACCAAAGAGCAAAGTTATAGTGTACCAGAGAAATAATTTTTATTGATTAGTAATCTGTACTACATTCACTGGCTCATTTAATTGCATACGCAAATGATTACAGTACTTAATATAATACACGCACAAGAGTAACTGTAGCATAATATTAACGCAAAATACATGGCACAGCATCTGAAATTAACTGAAGCTACACCGACTGACACTTACCAGAAAATAAAAGCCGGTAAGGTTAGCAAATCCAACACAGTTATTAAACATTATTACTCTAGACTAGACTAACCGATTCAACTTACCTTCTTTATTACGTCCTTTCTTTTTTGCTTCTTTATCCTATAAATTAATATATATAAATATAAAGTTATAAACCGCAACAGTAAGTGAAACCTTCACCTTCGTTTTATTAATTGTTCAACTTGTCATAATACATACTGGTGGCTCTTGGTGAATGGTTTCACGGAAATGTAGAAAAAGTGATATTTGTTGGCAAATAAATGTGCAGGGAGATTTATAACTTATGTGTTTCATAAAATAAATAAAACGAAATCTTTTAAGTTGTGAAATTTCAATCATTGAAGGTTATATGAATTACGAAGACTAGTACATATTGTCAAGTCATATAGACAGCTGCATTGTGTTATTTACTATTCTATTGTAAACAAAGCGAAATTGTTCAGACTTTCAATTTAATAAATTAGAGACAATGTCAAATTAGTCATTCAATTGCTGCAACACTCGTAAGGGTCTAAAAGCGTATACAGTGAAACCTCTCCATAACAGACACCTATGGGGAATCTGAAACCGTCCATTTTTTATCATCTATTCCCTACAGTTCTGTACACTAAAATCTGCCCGTTGTATAGAAGTGTCTGTTAAGAAAGGTTTCAGTTTTTTTTATCATAATCCAAAAACTGCTAATGGAAAAGTGATGTTTATTGTATAGAACAGTTTCTTAGTCTACGGGCAATTAATGAACAACTTTTACTATTTTAAGAGTCACTGCCATTTAGAAATCATGGTGCAAATAATGGTTTCACATTGCTTTCTCGCATTTGGATATATTCACATAATTCCTGTATTTATTGGATGGGTCCAGGAGAAATGTACGTTTTAAATAGTGGATTCCACCTTCACATATTAATGCAAATCAGTTCTTTCAGTAAATATTTATTATTTACTAGAACGTGTTGGCCAGCCTGCATCTGGCCCTGCCAGCGTAAAGAAACGGTTAACAATAAAAATGCTTGCTTAAGCTGGTAGCCAGCCTACGTCCGGCCCTGCCAGCGTTAACAATACAAATGCTTGCTGTTGACGGTCTTGCCACTTGTGCTTACGATCGGCATGTGCGCGTGCCAGTGCTTACGGTCGGACGGCCGGCATCAGCTCTTATAATATAAGATTTAGTACACATTCATATTTTACTTGTCAATATTTTTCAAGATCAATTAATGTATCACCATATGGTGATATAGTAATTAATTCTATCAATAACAAATTAATGACATTAAAAACTCATGTCAACTGATAGTCTACTCTTGCAGAGACATTAAATTGTTGTAGACAATTTATCAGATTATTTATGTACAACACCAGTGTTCATTTTTACACAGGAAAAAATTTCATGTCACTGTGAATTCGATATACATATTTCCATTATGTCCTATATATAGCCCCAGCACTTCATCAGCGGAGTATAGGTCGCTCGTTGCAATGAGCTCTTCTGATCCGGTGTGCGCGGGGTATCAGTCCGCTTGTTCCCTGCTTTGTCTTCTACAGATTGTTGTGTAACTGTGCCGTCTTTGTTATTTTGCTCCACTCCATTCTATTTTCTATTAATTTCCTCCAGTTTGTTATCCTCATGTCTTTTATATCCCTCGTTACTTGGTCTTGCCACCTGATTTTTGATCTTCCCCTTGGTCGATTTTCCATAGGTCTCCAGTTTAGTATTTTTCTTATTAGTTCATCTTGTTCTCTTCTTTGGATATGTCCGAACCACCTTAATTTGCGGCTTTATAAATCTAAATGTCTTCCCCTTCCAGTAGGTTTCTCACTTCAAAGTTTATAAGTTATCTGAATTCTCCATCTGGCATCTTCACTGGTCCATATATCCTTCTTATAATTTTTCTTTCCAGTATTCTTATCTTTTCTGTGTAGGCACATTGTTTCTGTGGAATAGGTTATGACTGGTCCCGGGTGGTGTAGCTTGAACAAGCGTCCACGTACGCTCAGTAGAGTTAAGCAACGCTCTCTCTGGTCGGAACTTGGATGGGAGTTTCACGGTTGCTTCACTCGGCGCCACGTGGTACGGCTGCCACGGAAATAGTTGGTCCCATATGTCATAATAACATCATGACAGTCGTTAGTGGGGTTGGAAGTCCCTATAAAATGTACAGCGACGCCTATAATTGGCCTAACGGCTGTTGGCTGAGTACAAAATAAATAAAATAAATCGCTGTTATTTTGGTAAGATTTCTGTCTTTCCAAAAATTTTGATATTTCCAATATGCTTTGTTTCCAGCTTTTACTGTTTTCGTCTACCATTACTCCCAAATATTTGAAGTATTCTACTCTTTGGAAGCTATATCTTCCTACCTTCATTTCCGCAGAGTTTTCTATTCCTCTTGTGCTTTCCGTGTATTTTATTTTTTCTTCATTTATTTTTAAACCTCTAATATCTGCTTCTCTTATGAGTCCCATTACCTTTTGTTCTAAACTTCTTTTGTCTCTTGCTATCATCGCTAGGTCGTCAGCGTATTCAATTTGTGTAGAGCTGTGTATTATCGTTTTATTTCACTACTTGCCTATGACTCCTTCTTGCGCTATATTAAATAGAGTGGTTGATAGGCCATCCCCTCGTCTCACTCCTGTTTCTATATTAATGTCATTTGTATTGCCTTCAGTTGTCGATATCTTTGCAATAGAATTTGTCATTGTCATTCTTGTCAGTCTAAGTAACTTTTCAATGTTTTTTATTTCTCTCAATAGTTGCTGTCTATTCTCTATTCAGCACTTGTCATCCACATGTGGATATATGCCTCTTCCATTAGTCTTCATTGTTCCCTTTCCTGGGCTTTTGCCATCCAGTTCCTCCCAGCCACTCTCCGGATGCCATCATACTATCTCATCAGAGGTCTACCGGGTTTTCTTTTTCCGGTTCATGATTTCCACTCCGTTGTTCTCCTAGTCCCACTCCGTTGTTCTCCTAGTCCATCTCTCAGTACTCATCCTTGCCACATGGCCTGCCCATCTCCATTTCGATTTAGCCACCATTCCCGTATGTCCTTATCCATTCATTGGTTCTTCCGTCTCTTAGAGTTATACCGAGAATAGCTCTCTCCATGTGATATTGTGTTGTTTGTAATTTTTTACTTGTTTTTTGAGTAAAAGCCCAGGTCTCCATCCCATATATCAGGACAGGGACGACACATTGTGTTAATACTCTGATTTTCATTTGAGTCGTAAATTTTCTATTTTTATTCTTTAGTATGTGACTTAGTTTGCCGAATGCAGTCCATCCTAGGCATATTCTTCTATTAAGGTCAGCAGTCTGCATATCTTTGTTAATTTTTATTGTCTGTCCCAGATATATGTATTCTTGCACTTGTTCTATTTTTAATAGATTAAATGAGTAATAATGCTGAGTCACTACGCTACAAATTATTATAATACATATTAAAACTTGTGACAAGTTAAGTAACATCGAAGACGTGGTGGACAACCTGTCTGGTGGTACTTAACAACCATTCCTTTAGTTGCCTCTTGAACTTATTTACTTGCCTTGTTTCTGTAATGGCCGCTGGTAATACGTTGCCGTTACATTATATGACCTTACGAAAGCATTTGATTGCGTTTGTCACACAATTTTATCTGATAAATTGAGTCGCTATGGAGTTAGAGGTTTACCTTTGTTACTCTTTGAATCCTACGTGAAAAACCGAACTCAGTGTGTTATTACCAATGGAACTGCATCTAGTTTGGTACCGATTAAACATGGCGTGCCCCAGGGATCAATACTGGGACCGCTATTGTTCTTAATCTACACCAATGATTTTTGTCAAGCTATCCATCCCAACAAATGTGTCTTATATGCGGACGACACAACCTTAATTAATTCAGACAACTGTATTATCAATTTGAATCTAGTCACTGACAATGTTGATGATCTGGCCCTTAACTGGTTCACCACGAATAAATTAAAACTGAATCAAGATAAGACTCAACGTCTTATAGTTTCTTCAAACAAAAACCTAACTAAAGGCGATAGAGTTAAGATGCTAGGCATCTTCCTGGACGATAATTTGAATTGGTTTAGCCACATTGATTTTTTGGGTCATAAACTGGCCAGTACCATTTTTTTATTCAGAAAACTGAAAAGTATGTTTGACTTAGAAACTTAAAAATCGGCGTACTTCGCTTTGTTTCACTCACATCTGTGCTACGGTGTTGTGCTGTGGGGTAATTCTACACATGCCATAAAAATATTTCGCCTCCAGAAGAAATTAGTTAGAATTATTGTAAACGCAGGTACTCGAGAACCGTGTCAAGAAATATTTTTGCAACTTGGAATAATGCCATTACCTTCCCTTTTTATATATTATTCTCTATTAGAAATACATAGAAAAAAAACAGAGTTCAACACTCATTCAGATATTCATGTACACAATACGAGACAGGCTTCATTAATTGTAATACCTCGGTTTAGACTAACTAAATCGAAAAACAGTTCTATTCTGTGGATGAATTTGTCAACACCTCAATAGAAATCTGATTATTTGATCTTGTGAATTGATTTTTTTGTTTATTTGTTAATTGAGTGTATTGCACTTTATTGTATTGTTCTTTGTATTATTTTCATTATGACTTGCTACAAACAGTTATTGTATTGTAGTTAAATAAAAAATTATTATTATTATTATTATTATTATAATATTCCATAGCATTTTGGAGCAAGGTAATCAAAACATCGCATGCCAGTAGTTCTGTGTTTTTTGGGTGGTCTGACTTCATGGTTTACGTTTGCTCCGATTCCGATTTGGTGTTGTGTGTAAATGAACATGTTTTTTATGCAATATCATCCAAGTGATTTTATGTTGTAATCTGTGTTTAAATTTTGTGCTAATTATAAATGACTTTGTTGATGAGGCGAGGTAGCACAACTTGGCGCCGTTGTTATTTGGGTTTTTGTGTATTGTTTATTTTCCTGCTACGTCTCTATTATATTCTTCTTTACCTATCTTCGCATTGAAGTCTCCAAATACTATAAATATATCATTTCTGGGCACTTCATCACACATTTGTTCTAATTTTTCGTAGAATTGCGTTTCATCGTCTTCATCTGCCTCTTCAGTTGGTGCATAGCAGTTTAGCATCGATATATTGGCTTGCTTGTTTTCTAGTCTTTAAGTAACATATCCTCCCATTAATTGCTCTGAATTGTATTATTATTTTCCTGGTTTCCTCATTGACCATAAATGCTGTTCCGTTTCTCCTTTGTGTCTTTTCTCTTCAATAGTATAACGTGAAATGTTTCTTCTCAACCTTTCCCTCATTTTTCGATCTTATTTCTTGAAGCGCTAGAATACCTAATTTATACTTCTTCATTTCTTTTGCTTTTTCCTGCATTTTACTTATTGCTAACATTGTTTTTACATTCCACGTTCCAATTCATTATATTTTCTCTATTTCTCTTACTTCTTGTTGTACCTTTCATTCTTTGATACTCTTCTTTTGTATTTCCATTTCCATAAACCATTCCATTACTTTTTTGTTGTCTGTGTGTCCGTCCTTTGATTGTGTCGTTACTTTTTTAGAGTGTTACTTCTTATTAAGCTTCCTCCTTCGATATCGGACCATTTGTATTTAACTCCATTCACTTCCATGTCTATCGATACTGTCTCTAAATTTCAACAACAAAACTGTTGCAACGCTTAGATACCATATCACACCTGCAATTTTCAACTTTGATTTAAATTGGCAACCTTTCTGTTCCATAAATTTGTAACGAAATTCATACAGATCCATAGAAAATCAACATTTGTTTTTTTTTTATTTTGTAAAAACACTATAGCGACATAATAATTGGTTAAGACATTTTAAAAAGCTTGTAATTTTTAACAATGATTGTTTAATAATTCCTTCTTCCACTTAATACAAGCCAAGAACCTCTTATTAAGCCAAACAAAATGTGGTTTTTCTAAGCCATCTTCGGGTACACCCCGAGCAGGTGCCTAGTAGCCTAACACATTGAATTTAAGCAAAGAATATCCTTTTACAGGGGTCACTACCAGCAACGATGTTTGTACAATGATGAAACGAACTCTTCGGTTGTGAGGTTTAAACTCCAGCCTGCTGGGTGTAAGCTTATACACTTTAGCTCTCAGCTCTCTAATTTAATGCGATGGAAAAATTAGTATCAGTTGAAATTAAGTATCAGTTGCTATGAGAATGATGACTTTTATTCTCGATTGTTTTAACTAACAATATGGACCTGACGGTATACTTACATAATATCCACTGCACATTTGCTATTTGCCAACCCCTATCAGCTTTAGAAATAGGTAATTAGTAATACACATTCTTAGTTTTCATGATGCACATAGTCATATATACATTATACAAACAAAACTGAAATATTTTGGAAATAAAAAACTACTTAGTTGCAACAAAGCAGTTTTAAGTTGTGTAGCATCTCCAATATACCTAGCCAATAAATAGAGTGTGATAGGTTTGCCCATATTTTCTACACTAACTGGATTTTCATTATAAATTTTAATTTAAACAGTGATAACTTTTGTACCTACCAAAAATTGCGTAAAATTGATAACCATTATACAGTGTCAATGATAATATTGGCTGCGGTATTTTTACCTTAATTTTTTTAAATTTAAGATTCTGAAAAATATAGCAACAAATACAGTCCATATCTCTCAATAGAAAATAGTTTAAGTTTTTTAAATTTGAAAAATACTTCAACATACTATTTAAATAAAAAGATAAAATTACCTTCAGTTAAATTGAAAATAGTTTTTCGAGTAAAAATATTAAAAATATGAGCTGCTGTATTATAATTTTACTTTACTGTATTAAAAATTAAGTGTTATTGGCAATATTCTTGTTAACACGAGGAATGTATCACCTTCCCAAACGTACTGAAACTTAATACATAAATAAGTGAGCTATTTTAGCACCAAACAGCATTTACATAAACAGGTGGATAGCTTCCAATTCTCACTATTATTTTAAATACATGTAATTTAAAAAGCGGTAACCCCTTTACAACTGTGTACAAGCACACAATTTAGCACATCAGTAAAAATTGACATTAAAAGTTAAGCTTAATTAGTTTCAACTTTAATTCTCACACTACTTTGAACGGTCATATTTACAGTTTGGCAAATAGGTAATTATTAACTAGATTATATGTGCACACTTCTAAGTGTAACTAATTTTGAATTATTTCCACAGACAATTAAAAAGTCAATTGCACTAGTAGTTTTAATTAATTTTAAGCTCTAATTCTGATTCAATGACGTTTCAGATCGATACAAAACTTCAAAACAAGACAATGTATGTATGTATAATCTGTAACCTCATTTACCTTGCGGTGTAGAGGCTGGTGCTTAATGCGCTGGCATCTGGCATCAAGACAATATGAAATATAAAACTTGTATATCCTAGAGTCTAGAATATAAAATGTTTAATGCTTACTAAGTTGCTATTGTACTAGAGAAAAATATTCTGCAAAAAATTTTTTCTGCTTATTGCTCAAACAGCTGGGTCAAACTTAAAGGTATGTAGCCTGTAAATAGGAAGACAATTTCCAATTTTTGTATTATTTGTATTATACGTAAATAATTTTTAGAAGCTGTTTAGGTTGCAGCCAATGTGTTTTCTCTACTTGGTAAATTTTATTTTAGTCAGAATTTTAAGTGCAGCTGCATTATAACAGTAATTAATAGGAGGGGATTCTAGGGAGAATGCCTAATGTGGTGCCACATTCATAATAAAAAGTTAAACTTCAATGCC
Organism: Agriotes lineatus; assembly: GCA_940337035.1. Taxonomy (NCBI): domain Eukaryota; kingdom Metazoa; phylum Arthropoda; class Insecta; order Coleoptera; family Elateridae; genus Agriotes; species Agriotes lineatus. The sequence goes on from OW679202.1 coordinate 40,609,855, forward strand.
TTGGTGGTTTACAAATAACTAACGGATGTTGAAGAAGTCTCTACGTCCTGGGCGGCGTTGAAAAGTTCATTGTGAACGTACCACATCAGCTGTTTCAACCGAACCTCACTTTTTGTTCATTTTTAGTGAATTGTGTGTTCCGTTAGTGGAATATTGTAAGTACAGTACAGTTTGTTTTAATAATTTTAACTAAAACAGAATCTTTACAGAATATCAGCTTCTATAGACAGGCAGACGTATTCTGTAATCTCTACCTGTCAGTTAATGGAATATAGCAGTACTCAATTCATGATTGTTTTAAAGAGTTTCAGCAGGAATTTCCAAACCTTATGTTGCATTATAACACTTTTCATTGTTCTTTGAATCACTGCGTTGAAGTTTTTCGTGGGACTGTATCCGTTTCAGGCAAAGAAGACAGCGGTCATCCTCCGAGAAGAACACCAGAAGTAATTGAAAATGTAAGACAGATTATGAGAGATGCCCCTCGAACTTCTGTATGCCTTTTGTCTCAACAAGTTCAGTTAGCATCTGCCACAAAATATTGAAGAAAGACATTCTTGTCTACCCCTACCGTTTGCAGTCTGTACAACTATTACCCTCATTGATGACTTATTGGAGAACACTTTTTTCACGGACGAGGCCTGGTTTTATTTAGATGGATACATTAATTTTGAAAATATGCGTTGGTGGCATTTGGTAGAGACAATTCTTCATCCTCAAAAATTAAGAGTGTGGGCGGCTATTTCAAGGCATAGAATAATTGGGCCATACTTCCTTGAAGGTAAAAGCAAGACAAAAGTGTTTATTTGTTGAAAAATCAACGAAGATTTTTTCAGGCACTTTGACTGCAGAAAGGTATCGAGAAGAGCTTTTACGGCCTTCTTACGAATATCTTCATGACAAACTCAGGTTTGGTTTTTTCTAACAAAACTGCACACGCTACACATGATACGAGAATTTTTCGACAGACGGATTATTAGTCAAAACAGGCCAATACCTTATCCTGCCAGACCTGACGCCATGCGATTTCTTTCTATGGCCGTATTTAAAGAACTTGATTTTCCAGCAATGAATACATGACCTAAATGAACTGCAGCACAGAGTATAGGAGAAAATTAATGAAATTAATAACAATCCAAATATGTTAATAAATGGCAAATGCCGAGCGTGCCTGGTTGAACATTTTAATCATTTGTTATGGTTCCTTTTTTTATGGCAATAAATTACAGTTAAGTTATTACCATTTGATAAAAATGTAGTGTTTTAAAGTTGGTTTTCAACGTTTGCATTTGATTGCTTTGTTGTTGTTAAATATGTTTATAAAAGTAGGGTTAGGTACGTTTTGTGATATGTTCACAATGAACTCTTCAACGCCGCCCAAGACGTCAGGACTTTTTGAACATCTGTTGTAAAAACAATTTATTATACCTTTAAATATACAATAACATATACTACAGATATAGCGTTAATAATACAATAATTAAGATGAAATACGTAAATTTCGCAAAAAATCCTAAATTCCCAAAAAAAAATTCAAAATTCCACGCATTTCGCAAAAACTGAAGCTGTTTCTGTAGTATAAAACTAGAGTGGATACAATTCAATGCAATCTATTTGACAATTTCATATTTCGAGACAGCTAAATTCTGCAAACTGTCAAAATGATCAGGTTGAAATCATATATGTAATACTTACTATATTGCTAGCAGCTATGAGTGGGAAACTCACGAAGGAAGTGAGACAGACAACCAACTCTTCAGTATATATGGTGAGCTGTGCGCAAGCGCGTCGTCCGCGCGGTGAGGAAGTGAACCAACCAAGTTTAAAATTCGCTTCTAAAGGCGGAGTTCGAATTCTCACGCAAGCGCACGAGACGCGTTATACTCTAAGTGACAGTATGTCGGCGCCGTAATGTCTTCGGGCGTTCCGAGGCCCTACTAGCAATATATGTATAATACATGTATGGTTGAAATTGAACTAAATGAACAACTACCGAGTCAAAATTAGATGCTCTTCCTGAACATGAAATTAACAAATCTGGTAAAACTACTTAAAAATTGGAACTGAATAATAATTTGAGTCAATTCATGTTCAAGGTGTCTTCATGGCCCTCGAGATCAGTCACCACCTTTGCCTTGTCAACTTATACGTCGTGCTACACCTTAAACAATCCTCTAACCCGTATATGCGCCATGTGTAATGATCTCTCATGTGATATTTTAGATCCTAGTTTGAGTCACTTTTGTGACGCAGCGGTGAGTACTATTTTTGTTTTTGAGTGAACGAGCCATGTCGTCACTATCGTCGGAATTAATGTTATGTTATTTTTCATTTTTTTTTCTGTAAAAGGACTTCCAGTCCGTCCATACTTGTAATAAATAAATAAATAAATAATGAAGCGACTATTCCATCACAACCAAGTACTTATAAAAAATTTGTAACTTTAGAATCCTGCATCACAGTGTATCTTACCGGTTATACAGTGTGGAAATAATGTACCTAACGGATAAATTCATTAACTTCGTTTATATTCATTTTTATGAAAAAATCGAAGCGGAATATTTTCAGCTGATTTTCAGTTTCTTATGTCATTTGTTTTTCATGATAAGACGTCAAAGACTTGTTTTTTAAATAACCTATATTTTTTATTATTGATTTTGGTAGTACTTTTTATGTTGTTTTCAATGATATAGTTTTTAAAAGTTCAATAAAAACGAATGACTCTCCGTCAAACGTAGGTAACTAGATTTATTTTGCTCATTTCATTGGTTTTTAATATTTAAATTTTAAGACCTCAATTTTTTCAAATGGAACATATTGAAAATTTTATATCATTAAAAGCAACATAAAAAGTACTACCAAAATCAATAATAAAAAATTCAGGTTGTCATTTAAAAAAAAGTCGATGACATAACTTTTAAAGCAAATGACGTAGCAACATAAAGGTGGTTGTAGTGTATGTCCTATAATTAAAATCGCCATACCCCTTCAAGATTTTTTCATAAAAATTAATATTAATGAATTTATCCATTACTTTATTTTCACACTGTATACCATTCAAACTGTTAAAAAACACAATTGCAAAATATATATGGATAAGTTAGTAAAGTGTGAGGGAGATTTGTTTTCTAAAACCGAATTTTATTTACTGTTTAAGGACTATGGAACCGAACCAATTACGTAATTATGTATGTGACTATCTGATTGTTTTATCAATTTTGTGCTCAAACTGTTACTATTTAGTAAAAAGATTTTGTTTCAACCATATAAAAACCATACTATTAATTTGTTAAATAGAATTAAAATTTATAGAAACCTTAAAAATTAATCTGAACATCTGGAATTTATTCAATTAAATTATAATAAATTAAGAACACAGAAAAAATATTGTAAATTTACAATTTGCATCATTGAAATTCTTCATTATTACAGAATATTTGATATTTAAATTTGCAAAATTGTTATTTGTATTGTGGCTGTTAATACAATTAGGCGTTTGTGTCTATATTTTGCAACTGTCTAATTTTTTTGCAGCATGCACTGTGCGACACATTGCAGCTAGTGTTCAAGGGCAGCAAAGTGACGGATACTGAAAATAGTGGAAGGAGTTCCGCATACAGAATTTAACACGGGCGATGCATATCTTCCTATTTCTTCAATCAACAATTTTAGTAAATTTTTCAAAATCCAAGCAATAGAGCATTTTTAAACTTTGGGTGGTATAGGCAACCCATATAGCACAACTGAATATCTTTGGCTAATACATATTACTAAGTACTTGGCACTCCAAAGATAATTCAATGAGAATCATTTAATGTAAAGAAGAAATTTAAATAAATCGTGACATTTTGATTAGTGATGGGCCTATCCGGAATGAATAATCGTAAAGTTTCCGATTGTTCAAAAAATCGGAAGGTTCCGATTATTTCGGAACGTTTCGGAACTTTTCGGAATTCAATTATTTTACTCTTCGGTGCACAAAATTCGGAACTTTCGGAATTCGATTATTTTACTATTCGGTATACAAAATGAGAAAACTAAATGCCAATTTGATCTGAATGGCATACGGAATGTTGTGTTGACTCACTTGACTGCTATATGCTGGCACTAATGGCAGTGGTATTTCGTAGTTTAATTATTAGATAGTACACCTTACAGACTTCAAATTCATGTATTGTTTTATACTATCTATTATGTACTTTATGTGCCATTAAACTTTAAAATATCACTACCATTTTCCGAAAGTTTATTAAGGTAACTACAGTGAAATCTCCCTTACCGGACACCTCTAATAAGCGGACACCTCTCTTACACGGACATTTTGTTGGAAACCAACTTGCTTGCATTAACTTTACTAATAAAATTTTCTCTATTAAACGGACACTCTCTTAAACGGACACGGACACCATTTTTCAACAATTTTTAGACTGTGAATCTCTCTTGTAGGGACACTTCAAAATGCAGGCCCAGATAATGTCGTGAGGCGTCAAAACAATCCATAAATTTAACATTTAATGATCATGTTGTTAAAATATAGAATTCTTTTGCAATACCGTTACGACTGCAGGAAATTCGACACTTTCATTACCTTATGCGCGATATTATTACAATACAATCCATGTCGCTTGATTTTAGAGGCCTGCAATTCAAAATTATTTTGCCTTTTGCGTGGGCAGCCTATTATGATAAAAATAAAAATAGCAAGAATATTTCCTGCTTGCTTTTATTAAATGAAAGAATAAGAAAACTAGGCTCAGGGCAACCGCGGAGTCTGCGGGTATCAAGTTAAGCCAGTGTAATCGATTCGAACCAGAGAACGATTTACCCTTATCAGTAATGGCTGAACTGTATAGGAGTATCCCAGAAATCAAAGACGTCGACCCTGACGAATTTATAAACATTGACAAAGAAATAAGCGCGGAAGATGATGTAACCGAAATTTCAGGTGAATCAGCTGCCGTTGATGTGCAGTTGGCAGAATTAGAAAATGATGACGACTTAGAAATTTGTGAGAATGTAATCAAGACCCACACGGAAGCATTAACAACAGTGGCGTAACTTCAAATTTTGGGCCCGGGGGCCGTGATCTTCACCGGGCCCCTTAATTGCCAAGCGTAAGTCCTATTCTTGCCAAATCATTTTTTGTTATCATTTTTCAATTATTTTTTTTCAATTCATAAACAGAAACATCAAAGCAAAATGAACAATAGCGAGTGTATAGGGGACCGAGTTTGGACCTGTGGGGCTTTAAACTTCAGGAGGCCCGTTGGGGCCCCTGAAGTTCAGGGCCCGGGGGCCGCTGCCCCCTTTGCCCTCTCGATAGTTACGCCACTGATTAACAATGATTATTCAACACTATAATGAACAAACCAATGAAAATTGTTCAATTTGTCAGAAACGGCCAATCAAAATTGACTGTCATTGAAAACACCTAATGTCACAGTGTTTTCACGCGAGCCCAATTGTTTTCAATGATTTCGATTTAGTGAGTAACCTTTGACTGACATTTCACCAAAACGTCAAAGTCAAAGTTTGCAAATCAGCGTCGTTCCAAAAACTCATAATAATCGTGTTGGGAGCTCCAGTGTTGAATTAATCGTGGAAAATGTTAAAAATGTGTGCTGTCGGACATGGTAAAAGTCATCTACCCAATATTGTTGAATAATCTTTCCAAATACCACGCAAGACAAAATTTTTTAAGAGAATTTTCACCTTTTGTGGTATTACCCTTGAAAATTTTTAAATGCTTTGCTAAAGAAAGTAATGACTTTAGAGTATTCAAAATGTCAAAATATTTAGAAATACAAGCGGAAAGTATAATAAACAGTCAGAAAAACCCTTACGTCAAATGAGTATTTTAGATTTTGAACAACTATTACATAACTTTGTTTCAATTATTTTATATTCTTGTCTGTATTGTTAGAGCGTATACCTTTGCATAATACAACTTTTTTAAACATAAAAATGGATTTTTCTCTTAAACGGACGCCTCTAATAACCGGACAAAAACGTTGGCACCGTGCGTGTCCGCTTATGGGAGATTTTACTGTACTGTAATAATTTGAAAAAATATTTTATTTCCTTACATTCCACTGCGCGACTCAAACTCATAAATTGTGGTCCTTCAAACCCAAACAATAGATGCCAACGCAGATAAGAGCTTACGGCGAGTGTTCTCATCGCAAATTTGCACGCACTTCATCTTCCTTCCGCTTGTTGTTGTTTCGCTCGTTTTCCCTTGCTTGCATTTACGGAATGTAAAATAATCGGATGATATTCCGATTGTATAAACATTCCGAAATGAAACATTCCGATTATTGAAATCATCCGATTATGCCCATCACTAATTTTGATACCACTATTTCATCAGTATGGTCAATCACCTTGTATATTTGTTTTTTTCTTCCTATTTGCAGCTTATTAGCTTTATTGTTATGAATGCATTATGCCCACAGGTTTAGTAAATTGTATCATTTGATTACTACATATAACTATTAGTCTATACGTTTCCTATAAAAAATTAGTCAGGATCTCATTCTACTATACGCAAATATAAATAAAATTTAGAAAATAACTTTACAAATAGTTTGCTTAACTCGTCTAAATGATAATTTTGAATTAAAGGATTTTCATCATCCCTAACAAATTTTGCTCTATTTGAACCATTCAAAACTGTCTAGTAATAGAGTTCCCGCACACTAACCATTAAACGTTAACGTAATGCCATTTCTGTACAAATGCGCAAGCGTATAAAATACATTAACGTTAAAAAGTTTATCAGAATACGCTAAATCCATCAAGATAGCGAAAAAAATAGAGGAACGGTATTTATACCTATATCTGATGCAACCAGTCGTTTTTAAGGTTGTCAATCGCCGAAAGCATATATAAAATTCTTCTAAACCTGCATATGAGTTATAAGTATTAACATAAATAATTTATTCTTTCAAATATACCAGTTGAAATATGCCTATTTATAGTTCTTATTTCCAAGGGTATTCTTAATAAGTTTGTAAAATGAAGTAAGTCTTCCTTACTAAACCGAAAATACGAATAGATCCCGTTATTTGATAGGTTTTCTAAATTAAATCACCTGTATTGCTCTGCCTGAAAATGTGGAAACTCTTAAATTTCCACATATGTTATTTATGATACGGTATTGAGTCGCGTAATTTTTAAGTTACAGTAAGATTAACGTGAAAACTGTGGAAATTCTACCCACGGAACAAAGCTAAAGATACAGAACCGACACTCCTGAGCGAATTGTGTCCCCATACTCGTGACGTCACGGGACTACAGTTCCGCCTTCTGGCTAGAAAATGTTGCATTGTAACTCTAGCGCTTGGCTGCCTCGTGCCTAGCGTTACCACTTTATCAGTGTATTTTTATTAGCTTTTGGGAGTGTTAATAATGTAATGAATCAAGAATCGATTAGGAAGGGTGGAAGTTTGTGTTCCGTACCGAACTGTAAAAAAATAGTAAATTAAACAAAAATGCAAGTTTCTTTCGTTTCCCTAAAGATGCTGAAGGTTAAGTGATTAATTATTTATTTTATATTTTACATGTACTCCGTAATGAAGTGCTATTCTAATTATTGTCGTTTATGCATATCCAAAAAATGGGTTATTTTATGCAGGCGGCAGGATTTAGTTAATAAGGATGCAAATTATCTATATAGAAATTGCCGGTTATGTTCGAAGCATTTTGAAGAATGTATGTTCTCAAGTCCATCGAAAAACCGACTTCTACCAAAAGCTGTTTCCTACCATCCTGAATCCACCACATCCCTTTACATTAAAACGAAAATTGCCATTTTGATCTCAAATATCACAAGATAATTTTAAAAAATTAAAAACGGATGCAACACCTGTTACAGAAATATCATCATGTAGGACAGCATCGACTAGCGAAGTGACTCAAAATAATCAATGTGACCAGAAAATTGCAATAGGTTGGTTTTGTATTTTACCTAGCTGAGAACACTTTTAGTAACAGTGATTAAGAGAAAATTCTGAGTGCTGCCAGTACAACAATCTTTATAACGTAGTTTGCTGGTTACTTAGTTACTTCTCCATGCGGTGCGTTTGAAATACATTTTCCATCTCATCTTCAACGTATAAATTTTAACCTCACTTTTAACATGTGCTTCGACTACTACCTATATTAATGATCATTATGGCCTGAGGATGAAACCAATTTGGTTTTTGAAACATATTGCCATGCATAATTTTATAATACATGTTCGTGGAAAAGACTATTTAGTTTTATTGCTTCATATCAAGGCATCTCCGCTAAAAGTATGACGGATCACCTTCCTAGTGATTAAAGAGTTTTAAATATTTGTATTTCTAGGAATTCATGCAGGAACTCAAACAACAGAGTGATTAACTACAGGCACTCCGCGAAAAATATGCTTACGTACGACTATCAAGGTAATGTCCAGAGCACAGAAGCGTCTGCAACTTCAAGTGCGAAATTTGCTGAAACATCAACAAAAAGAAAGTGAAATAAAAGGTATTGAACACTTTAAACAATTTGTGATAAATTTTTATCTCCCACGTTATCTCAGTTCGTTAAGAAGCAGTTAAAATTAACTAAGAATTCTACAGGAAATCGTTATACTCCTGAAATGAAGGAATTTGCTTTAACAGTATACTTTTTGGGTCTGAGAGTTCACTGATTTTTGGCAAAATGTTTTTGTTTGCTGTCAATAAGATGTATTCAAAGAATTACTGAAGGTTTCACTTATAAACCAGGTTTTCAGCAATCGTTATTTGCTGCATTTAAATTAACGGTAAATGGAATTGATGATAAATCAAAGTATTTGTGTTTTATGTGCCAATGAAATGGCAATTCAGTCTTCATGTTTCACATTAACTACTTATTTACTAGGCGACTGAATCAGGACTATTTAGAAAACTTTTTCTGCAATGCGCAACAGCAAAGTGGAAGTTGTTATAACCCTACTCCTATACAATTTATGTGGACATTTAAAAAATTATTTTGTATGCACTATCTCGCACATTTCAATAATGCCAACTGCGCAGAAGACTTCGATAATCTAATCACAACACTAAACGATATTTCTTTATGTAACGAGTGTTTTTTTTCGAGGCGGAGAACTTTAAATTGAAATAAAACACAGAAAAATGTTTTTAATATCCATGAAATTGGCTTCATTTGCAAGATAATTTTTTGGCATTACTGTTTGAATATGATTTCGGGCATGTGACCGCCGCGGCTGGTGTGGAAGTCCAATTTTCACTTCTCGAATTGAACCGTGTTTTTCAAAATAAATTTGAACAATTTGCAAATGTTGCTCCGGCATGAGTCGATTCATGATGAATTACCAAACCAAACTAACCTCAAAACAACCGAGAACCGCAAACAATTGAGCACTTGGAAGCAAACATTCGACATGTTATTGCCGAAATGTGTGTGAAAATTGGACCTCCAGATTACGCCATGTACACGCCAGCCGTGGACAGTCACATGGCCGAAATCATATTCAAACAGTAATGCCAAAAAATTATATTTCAAGTAAAGCCAATTTCATGGATATTAAAAACATTTTTCTGTGTTATATTTCAATTTAAAGTTCTCCGCCTCTAAAAAAAGTAACAGTGCAACTGAAACGTCAACAGCACTAGCTGTTTCTGCTACAGATTATAAAGAAAATGTAGTACAAGAAAATGCATTGTATTATGTGTGTGGATATTTAGTTAAAAAATCTTAATCTATTCATACATGTACAAAATGTGAAGAATTTTCTAAAGAAACTGCTCATAGTGCAGAAAGCAACCACTACAGTCATTTGAAAGCATATGAAAAAAACTCCCGCCCTAACTTTCACCGAATTTATACGGGAACTTGAAGCAGAATTTCTACGCAACATTGAAAGACTGATTTTACAACAAAATATAAGCAAAAATCTGTATAAGATTTAATCATCTTTGCGAATATTTCCCATACAGTTACATTACAACATATATGTATTATACATATATTGCTAGTAGGGCCTCGGAACGCCCGAAAACTTTACGGCGCCGACATATTTCACTTAGAGTATAACGCGTCTCGTGCGCATGCGTGAGAATTCAAACTCCGCCTTTAGAAGCAAATTTTAAACTTGACCACTTCCCCATTGGGCGGACGACAGCGCCGCGCTTGAGCATAGCTCACCATTATACATTGAAGAGTTGGTTGTCTGTCTCACTTCCTTCGTGACCCCCCAACTCATAGCCGCTAGCAATATAGTAAGTAATATACAGGGTGTTTACAGTCTTGTGATTTTATTTTTAAAGGCTGATAAATACCTTAAAAGAAGGTCATTAACGCTAAAATGCCTTAACAAAAGTTGTATAATAAGAGAGATATGACTTTTTAAAATCTTCTGTTAGTGTTTATTTATTATTTTTAAGGGGTGATTCAACATATTACATTAAATTAAACAAATACACATTTTATTTTAATTCTTATTTTTTTCAAGAAAACCACCTTACACTAGATGTTCAAAGTTATCGCCGTATTGTTGAAGGCTAAGTCTCGCTCGACATATCCATGAGTTGGCATAACTTACAAGGCCTAGATCTTGCCGTTGAATTGTTGTCGCAGCTGCTTCAATGTGGTTACAAAGATCATCTAAATCAATTATTTCGTTGGTGTATACCATGGTATTCATAAGGCCCCATAAATAAAAGTCTAGGGGGTTAAGGTCGGGTGACCGAAGAGGCCATGGAACAGGACCACCTCGGTCAATCCATTTATTTTCGAATACATTATCCAGATGTTGACGAACTAAACGATTAAAATACGGCTGTGCGTCATCTTGAAGAAACTACATTTGTTAACGTACATTCAAAGGTACTTCTTTTAGCAGTTCTAGAACATGATTTTGTAAAAAAAAAACGAGATAATCATTTCCAGTCAATCAGTTTGGCAACACAAAAGAGCCAATAAGTTGTCCGTTGACCAATCTGGCCCAAATGTTTATCGCGAATCTGTGCTGGAAATGATTACGACATGCTGTTGCATGTGGATTTTCAACTGCCCAGATATGAGTATTATGACAGTTGCTGATGCCGTTACGTGTAAATGTTGCTTCATCAGTTGCCAACACAATGGAAGAAAAGTTTGGAATTTCAGCATGTTTTGCAGAAACCATTGGCAAAAATGCAAACGTAAAGGATGATCTGCAGGTTGTAATGCTTGTACTTTTTGTACATGGAAAGGATACAATTGATTTTCGCGCAGTGTTCGTCAGACAATTCGATTTGAGACACCTACTTTGCGAGATATTTCTCGAGTACTACTGGAAGGATCTTCAATAAGGTTTAATATTTATTCTTCGGAATCCAAAATTCGTGTGTCGGCCAGGCCCACCATCCCGACCTTGAAGTGTTTGCGGTACACCAGTTTCTCGTGCACAGAGTACTAGAGTAGTGAATTTTTGTGGAATTGGAGTTAGACTGTTAGGAAACAGCTCAGCATACAATCGGCTTGCAGCAGCAGAATTCTGGTATACTTTCCCATAAATTAATAATATGTCAACGTATTCACTGTTAGTGCGATAGACCATTTTGACGCTCCTTATTAGGATTTATTTGGAAGAATTTATGCCAAACAAACAGTGCAGTGACAACTACTGAAATAGCTTGACAGATGCGAAAAGTTATTGGCATCAGCCTACTTGGTAAAAAATTCAGTGATAGCTTATCGTTTGAATTTATGTTTACTTTGCACAATTTCTTGAATAATTGTTTTAACGTTAATCGTTTTAGCACTAATTTTTTCATCTATTCTTTTTGCGTTAATCGTTTTAGTGTTATCGACAATCAATTTAGCATTAATAAACCTTCTTTTAAAGTATTTAACCACCCCTTAAAAATTTAAAAAAAAAACAAAATCTAAAAAAAAAAATTAATCATATATCTCTCTTATTATAAAACTTTTATTTAGACATTTTAACGTTAATGACCTTTTAAGATTTTTAATCACCCCTTCAAAATAAAATCACAAGACCGTAAACACCCTGTATACATGCATTACATAGCTTTTTATACGATTACAAATTTTTTATATCTTAAAATAGTCAAATAAAGCTCTAAAAACTACAAATTTAAAAAAACAAAATGTATTACTCTTCAGCATTTGTAGTACATATGTGTAATGTGTAATTTGTATTTACTGTATATTGTAGATGAGAAAGATAGGCGCAGAAGCCTTATATTTAATTTTATAACCTGCAAACTGTATTTGTATCCTGTTTTTAGTTATAACAAGATCCTGTAAACATAGCCTAATAAATGAATCACTTCTTGGCCTGGGCTAAGACCAAATTGTAACTCAATAAATGACTTATATTGTATACCGTATGCTTTGCCAATACAGACTTTTACTAGTCAGACTTATGGCTGCCCGCTGCGTTTGCTACGTCACGGTACCCCACGAGCATCAAAGTTTCGCTAGCAAAGTGTCGCTTCTGTATATTTAGCTTTGTTTCGTGCTCTAACTTCTAAACATTACAAGTTTGATGAACAATCTGAAACTCTTTCTTAAGCACAGATATTTGTTAAATTGCAACAGGAGGCAACAGCCACATTTTTGAAAAACTTCTATTTTCATCAATTCTTCAACAAAATCAAACTTGATTAATAAATTAGATATTTGGTAATTGGAATTTACTAAATGGGAATTATGTAGTTTAAAACTAAATAACATGTCTTAATTTTAAACGTAACTGAAGACACATTAAAAAACAACTTAAAACATTCGAGTTTTAGCATATTCTTGTCATATAAATAGTAACGAATTGAAGCTCATCCATCCTGTTTAATTCAATAAATTTCAAAAATATATATGCCTTTATGGCTTCAGGGCTTTTAAGTATTATTTGATTTGTTTTTATGCTACGAACATAAATGCAGAGCTCTCTTAAAAATGGTAATGTTTAATGTACAATATTAATATTCTGACGTAAACTAATTATTTTTAATTTTTACCAGCCGTTGAATATTTACACATAAATTATATCTTTTATACTGCAGCAGAGAATACGAACAAACCCAGAGTAAAGCAACTACAGAATAATTAATAGCACATGCTAGGTTCACACCTTTTTAGGTTTTATTGAAGAAGTAGATCCCTTCTGGCTTTGTGGTGATTGGCTTTTATCAGATTCAGCCGCAGGTGAGGAAGGGCGAGAGGTAGGAGGTTCAGAGAGGACTAAAGGCATGGTTCCTTCATCCAGGGCAAGCATATGTTTAGGGGTAGATAGACTGTGTGGAGGCATAATGGTCCGACTTTTAGGTTTTCTCCAACCCTATCGACACACATACTAATTAAGAATAACAGTTCGTTCTAGAACAGTGTACATTTGCACTTGTACATTTCTTTTTTGAAAACCGCCATATATTTAAAAACAAGTGATTACTACAGCTGAAAATTGCTTCTACTTAGAACGGTAATTACCTTATCATCATAAAATCCTTGATCATCCGTGCGCTGCTGCCCCAATAACCTGTCCGTTTCTAAATCGGTATCTGCCTCATCTAAAAATTATATTATTAAGAACACTTCCAATATAAAATTTTATAATTGCAACTAACATACCTTCATCTCCTCCCTCTTCGCCACTTTGTACTTTTCTATCTGAATCACCACTTGTCGCAGAGAGTCCTCTTTGCCTAAACAGTAAATCATGAAAAAATCTATTTAACGAAAATTATAATAAATTACCTGGGAACCCACACTGGACTAACAGTATTAGTTTCCCTTTCTTCTTCTGGATGACAAGTAAAAGGCAGTGTCTTTGTTCGCTGTAGCGTTAGTCTTATGTCTTTAATAGCTGCTTCAACGTCGTCGGGCTTTTCGCCAGGTGGAAACCGATGAGGCACAGGTGCTGGAGGTGGAGGAGTTTTTTCAGCTGCAAAGAAATGTTTAATAGATTTCCTCTTTAACGTATTATTTTTTAAAGCCATACCTAAGGAATCAACCTGTGAAAGAATATCTTCATAAGCACCGCAGGTATTAACAACATCTACAACTGTTCGAGTTGGAGATAACCCATTTTCTAACGGTTTTGTAAGTCCCTGCATATTTTTATCGATACTTTGATTAAGCTCTCGTTCTGCATCAGTAACCTGACGTTTCATAAGTACAACTGTAGGATTATTGTTATCTGTGTCACTCGCATGACCAGACGATAACCCATCCTCTAATACGGGCATACTCGAACATAACCGAGAAGAATCACTAGCAATACCTATATCACCACTTGATCCTAAATTAACAGCTAAATATGTATTATTTCGTAAAATAAATGAAGGTTAGTTATCTTACCAAGGATGCCCACAGTTGGAACAAGTTCATTTTCCATCAGCATTAACGACACCTCGCTGTCCAAGTCTCCGCAGTTAGAGTCGCAATCGGTCGTTTCTGGGGAGAGAGTAAAATTACGACTCTGACCTACTTGTAAGCCTACCTCTGTTTCACCAAGGTCACCGCTTGATCCAGTACCTATGGATAAATCTAGAAAATTATTTTCGTGTTCTATAATTTCGTGTTCCTGTAAATAAAGTTGCGAATAACATTTGCGCATACTACACGCTATTGTAGGTTTTACCTGCAGTCCTAACATATTACTGTTGTTGGAATGTTTCTTTGGAGAATCAATTCTAATAGTAAAATCACACTGTTCTTGGCGGCCTTTGGCCAACCGCTGCCCTACATAAGAATTTCCAGAATCAGTCCCCTGCAAGCGCAGCTCATAATCTAAATCATGGAATTCTGACTGCAGCGGATTTTCTTCCTCTGCAGGAGGGCATTTAAAAAATTCTTCTAATACTTTTCTAGTTTCAGAGAATTCATATAGATAATCAAATGCAGCTGTAGTGGTAGAAGGTGTAGTGGCAGATGGAGACATTGATTTAGATTTCTGTAAATACATCGTTAAAACTGTTAAAGGTTAAATATATTACACTTACGGTAAAATGATTGTTATCCATAATAGAACCTGGCTCCATTTCACTTGGGGTACAAACAACTCTTTGAGGAAAACCAGGTCGTGGAGGATAAACACTAGGAGATGCAAGTAAACTTTGTGCACTGGGAAGTTGTGGATGTGAACTAGTTTCCACCTGACGGGGACCATATCTTCTAGGAGATCCTTCATACACCGCAATTGGCAGACTACCAATCACTTTTGCCACACGATCCGATTCTATGTGATCGCCACTAAATAAGTCGGGAGTATTTTGCAGAACCTCTTGTAGATGTTCTTCTTCAATCCGATCCTCCTCCTGCCACTCATCGCCAATATCATCAAAAATTACTATTTCACCATGTGCCATGCTGCTGCTGGGACTTACAACCTTTTCATTTTCTTGAGTATTAGGATTTTGGTCCGAGTCTTGATGTCTTACCGAGCAAATTTCTGAAGAGAAAAGAGTTTCTGTAAATTCCTGCCGATTTCGTAACTTCTGTAATTCGTTACTTCTTCCACGTAGTTCCCAAACTCCTTGTTTAATGGGTGATTTTTGAGTTTTTCTTTTGTCAGCTTCATCACTCGCAACCAAGTTACGTGACTTTCTAACTGCTTTGCTTCGACTTTGGGAATAGATTTCACGGCCACCAGCTATTTCAATTATTCTGTAAAATATTATTAGTGTAATTCTTGTATATAACGAAAACAGTATTTACCTGGAATCACGAAGTTTGTAAGCGTCTCCCATATATTCGGTTTCAATAATCAAATCATCATCATCGGTAGAGTGAGGTTGGCTGACGTTCTCCTTGCTATCACTGCAGGATCCGTCCCATCTAACAAATTAAATCCAACTGCCATCTGCTGTCTGGTTTTTAAAATATAATTTTATCAAAGGAAAGTGGCCAGTACCTGTCATTGTCTTTCTCGATATTCATTACAGCAGAAAGGGTGTTATCAATGTGATCATCATCTCTTCCTAAGGAAATAACAGGGTTGAGGTTGATGTCACTCCGTGGTCGACACTTGGGAAAGAGTTTGCTAATTTGTTCAGTATTTTCACTCACGTCTACATTATCCAAAGTCAACGCCAAACTGGTCATCATGGATTGTTTACAGTTGCTAGTAAAACATTGTAATGCATCTGTAATAAATTCTCTTACTTTTATATTGAAAATTCTTTTGTATTGGTTGTAAGCACATAAATTAACAGAAACAAGTTTTAATTAATAAAAAAAAATTGTCGTCTAGCAGTTATCAAGCAATGATATTTACTTATAAAAACAAATGTAATCGCTATTAGTGACCTTACCAAAATAAACTACTTTTTATATTGTTTTAATTTTGCTATCTCAAAATCACAATTAAGGCATTTTCAGGACATATTTTATGAAGGAGCCTGATACACCCAAGCAGCCGCCTATGTGAATTTAATTGCAAGAACTGAAAACACACAACAGATGGGAAGTGATGAATCATCAGCTATGATCTAATCGGGCTATTTAATTTGTATCCATGAAGTATTCAGTAAAATATGCATTGGATATGGAAATTTAATTATTAATGATCATGATTTTTTGCACGAATTTTGAAAATATTTGGAAATGTCTGCAGATTTTTGTCTTGGAAAGCTTTTGTATACAAGTCGAACTTCCATATATCGAAAAAATTACGTTATATAGAAACTTGATTACATAGAATTTTTTAGTTACCAATTCTACTTAAACTAGACAAAAACTAATATGCAGTCATTTAGAAACGTTTATATATTATGCCTATACACAAATAACTACTACAACATTTATGGCCGAGCTAGTACATCACGGTTGAGAAATAAATTAGGGCCTTAAGCAATTGGCCCCCTTTAATTACAAAAGTGATTGTTTGCGGCCGTTTCTCGGTCGTAAGTACGATTCCGCAGTGAAAAAATGAAAAACTGAACCGTGCCGTTAAAATGCCAGTGACTTTGTTGTTGAATGTAACAGCGGCGGACGCAAACGAGGCGCTATTCGTGCAGTTCTTTTGTTGCCTCCATATAAGCGAGAAGCCAAAAAACCTAATTGTTTGGGATCTGCAGAATTAGCGCCTCTAACATGCCAACTCAAGTCGCAATGCAATTTACAATAAAACTAAATTTATAAAATTGTATGTACAACTTTAAACACAAATCTAAGCATTCAGGAATATTTAACGCAAAAATTATTCCAATAAAAAGGAACACAGGAGAAGTAAAATAAGAGGCGCTAACTGGGTTTGAAAAACAAAAGAGGAAAAAAACTGATCGAATATGCTCTTTCAAGAAATTTAGTAATAGCTAGAGATGGGTCGTTATTTCAGTAACGTTATTTTGGAACGTTATTTTACGGCAACGTTACGTTTCGTTACTTGTTCATGAAATAACTTGTTACTTTGTTAACGATTTCTATGGGTCACAGAGAGATACGGAAAGTGCCACTAGCGTTATGGAATGAATAGATCGAGAGTTTTTGCAACATTACGTTAAAATAGCGTTACACGTTATGTAAAAATGTCCCTAAAAATAATGGTGTAAATGACAGCGGTACACGCATGTGAAGTTGTAGTTCCAAATATTACAAATGGAATTGAATAAATTAATCATTAATAATTATTAATTAGAGATTTCGGTAGAGGGTTTTTCGCTTCTAAAAATTTAAAAAATCTCCTTATAATTAGTTATAAACATAACGTTGAGCTTACAAACAGCTATGCTATTACTTTTTGATTTCGGAATAAAAAAGTTCCAAATCACAGCGGTCGTTCTTGAACTCATTTCTAGTGCTAAATTTGTGACCGCAAGCAACCACACAATACTATAAAATACTATAAAAATTTATATTAAAAATCTAGGTTCTGGCGAGTGAATGATGAGTAGGTACTCTAAAAAATATTAAGCTGGCCGAAGTCCTTTAAAAATAAATAAGGTGCACGTGCTGCAATATACAACAAACAGAATAAAAATGCAGACGCCGTGGTCAGCGATGTTTGGGTCTTTTAGGGCGTTCATTAGCATCATCAATAACAGCATTACCAGTCAGCAGTCAAAGAACGCCGTGTGTATGTGAGAGTTTTATCATTATCAGCAGTAACGTGGCAACGTTATTTCGGAACGTTGTATTTCGGTAACGGGAACGAATATAACGTTATTAGTCAGTAGCAGTATTTCCCATCTCTAGTAATAGCAAATAAATGTTTTAAGAAAAGAGCTGGGAAATGATGGACCTGGATTTTACCTATGTTTTACGGAAAAACAAGAAAAATGCACACAATAAACAGTAAACAAACTAAAAATGTCCAACGAGCATAGAATGTTAAGACTGACAAGCCTTAACAAACAAGAAAGAAGACACTTTATACTTAAACAACTAACATGGGACGGAGCAAGCGAAAAAGAGGTCAAAGAAAAACTAAGAACTGACAAACAGGAATTAACGGTTAACAAGATCGAGGGCAAAAAGGATATGATAATAAAAATAATAACCTAAGGATGAAAAAGAACACAAAACCAATGAACCTCACTCTCAAAACAGACAACAAGATTAATTAAAGTAAGAAAAAAACTAAACGAGGAAAAACAGAAAATAGTGAAAAATACATAAAATGGTGTGAGATTAATACAGTAACTAAAAGGGCAATACAGAAAGACACAATGAAAAACAAACTACTCATTAAACAAATATTGAATGAAACCAACTCAACAAAAAATTAAACAAGACACTATCATAGGGAAAAAAAAAATTTCCCAAGCTAAAAATAATAGAAGGTAAAGAAGAA
The DNA here is from genome assembly GCA_940337035.1 of Agriotes lineatus. Taxonomy (NCBI): domain Eukaryota; kingdom Metazoa; phylum Arthropoda; class Insecta; order Coleoptera; family Elateridae; genus Agriotes; species Agriotes lineatus. Next base: position 40,628,630 of record OW679202.1, read on the forward strand.
ACTGATAGAAGAGAAATAATGACAATAACTAGAGTATTACAAGCAACTATACGCCAGCAGGATAATTTAAAAATAATTAGGAGAGACGTAAAAAACAGACAGAAAAAACTGTTCTAGAAATTTTAAAAAATGAAAATACGAAGAAATCTAAATGATTTAAGAAGAAAAACGCGCAAAGATAGTATAATAAACCAACTACTAAAAAAAAATCCGAAGAAATTATAGACCATTCTGACACTTTCTATTTAACAAAATACTCGAAAGCGAAATACTTTCTAAATAATGGTTACATTCAAACATCATATTAACAAACGAGGGCAGAATGATTATTGGTTAGCCTCCACATGATTTAAATACGGATATGTAAATGCATAGTCACAAACTTGAGCTTCCATCTTTGAATTGGCAACACAGAAAATATGAAGTCAATTTGTGAAATAGTTTCTTGTTAGGAGCTGTTTAAAGGGACCGTGTGTTGTATTTGTTTAACAACGAAAAATACTGACTATTGTGCGGTTATTTATAAAAGTCTTCAATGGTGTAGACATTTTTAAATAAGACGAAAAGTGTACTGGGTAAATGTGCGAAGAGTAAAAAATAGGTGGTTAGGTTTAACAGGTTCGCACGAGCTTCCAAGGTGAACACTCCGCTGACGTCCAAATAAATGTCACTACAACAGAAATGGTTACCGAAGTCAACAATATCGTGTTGAACGACAGATGACTGAAATTGAGTCAAAGTCTAATGTTGTGAACATCTCAAAAAAGCTGATGTGCAATATTTTAACCCAAGAATTGGGCATGAAAAAGCTGTCCACACGTTGGGTCCTCGTTTGCTTACATCGACCAAAAATGTCTGGACCATTTCAAGAAGAATGCAACTGATTTTATACGTCGATTTATTACTACTGATGAAACCCGGGTTCATTATTATACCCCAGACATACTTGTAAACAAAGCAATGGACAGAACCTTGTTGTTCGTCCCCAAAGAAAGTAATGACCTTAAAATCAGCTGGCAAGGTAATGGCATCCGTTTTATGCGATGACAAAGAGATTTTGATGATCAATTACCTGGCATAGGAACAAACGATAAATGGTGAATACTATGCTAACTTTTTGAACTAGCTGCACTCAAGTATTCAACAAAAAATCCAGGTTTGGCGCATAAGAAAATATCTTTTTACCAGAAAAATGCTCGTCCTCAGACTAGTGTTAGTGTAATGGCTAAAGTCAAGGAATTAAAGCATGATTTGCTTTCGAATGCACTTTATTCGCCCTGTTTGGCTCCTTTGACTTCCACATATTCCCTAAGCTAAAAAGTTTCCTAGATGGATAGATTTTCATCTGATGAAAAGGTCAAGGCCACTGTTGACGCCTATTTTGTAGGCCTTGAGTAAAGCACTTCTATGATGGAATCAAAGCCTTACATTATCGCTGGACATGTATTAAACGTTCAGAAAACTATCTTGAAAAATAAAAATAATTTTGAGAGCTTAAAACCGATCTTTCATTGTTAGGCTAACCAATTATCATCTCGCCCTCGTACAAGAAAGCGGACCCCATAGACATACACCAATGTTATACAAGTTTATACAAGCTTTTCATCTGAATAATTCAAAAACCAATCAAACCAAACCAGAAGAATACGTAGGCTTTCACATATAATTACACACAGTTAATTAAGTCATGGAAAAATACAGAGGACTTTCAAATAACAGTGTAAACCGCTCTTAATAGATTTTGAAGAAGCAGTGGTCTCCAATGTGGGGTATGCGAGTAGATACTTGGGGGTACGCCAAGTGACAAAATATAATAAGCAAATCAATTAAAGATTAACAAGTATTCTTGCAATTTTAAATTACATGATCATGAACACTAAATAGATGAGGAATTTATAGCAGAGACACTATCACTCTTAGAAAATGTAGACAGCAAAGGTTTGTAGCTAAATATGGGGCATTTAAAGCTACCAATCACGATATTTTAACGTATACACAGTAGGGATGTCGGCGGACACCCGGGTAGACCCGGGTAATGGTCAACCCGGGTACCCGACTAGTACATTAACCAGAAATAACCAGAATCACCCCATCCCATACCACATAATGTTTCTTGTTTCATATAATAAATCCCCTTCACGGAAATATTCAACCCGTCAATAGTACCATTAAATCGCGTCAGTATGCGATGAAGTAACATAAACATCCTCTTTGTGATTTTGATGGGAGAGTAGGTGCTATTTCAATTTAGTTCAGTTTAAAACTCGACGGGAGAACATGGGGCGCTCTTCATGGAGCTTTATTTGAAAAACGAAGAAACGTACTTGCAGCACTCTGCCTTTGTTGCAATCGTCTGAATATTCACCATGTGGCGATGCTCCGAGACGCAGTTTAGTGCAATCAGGTTAAACGAGAACCTGTTGTTCTGTACTTGTATTTTTAACACATTTTTCCTACAAAACAGTCTTGATTTTTTAAATAAAAATTTACATGGTAACGTTATAATTCTTTTGAACAATCTTTTAAAGACTAATCAGCTTAATAAAAACTCAAAATCACTAAAGAACTTAACAAACTTTTTGAAAAACAAAAATTTAAAGAACATTTTTTTTTTACTCCACAAAATTGTAAAATTTTGATTCTACATTTTATATTTTGGCCATATTCAGCATATTATTGCTTCTAAAAAAATTCTATTCATCTTTTTGCCACAAAAATTGAGGATGCTAAAAACTATTTTGAAATAACATCCAGTCTCCCTTAGTTAAGTTTTGGATAATACACATTTTTTATCGTTTATAGTAGGCGGGTATGCAAAGATAAAAATAATTCAAATAGCTAACTCCCCTTAGGGGTTAGGTGTCTGTACAGGCCAACATAATTTCAAACCATTACGGTTAAAAACAGAGGTGTGCCATCTCGGCGCTGAGACAACTCGACGCGCAGTCATTTCGGCGCCAGCCAATTCGCCGCAGGGCCATCTCGGCGCTGAATTCAAATTGGCAAACTAGTGTGCACTACGTAAAAAAATCATTATAAACAAATAATAAATAATAAAAAGCTGGCATCAAATGAATTTTTTTTAAATTTAGCGTTTCTTGGAAAATCAAACGTTGGCGACCAGAGGTGGTTGAAAAGTGATTACAAATGGGCCAAATAAAAGTTGTCACGTGACTTCCGTTATCAGTAAAATTATATATTTTTTAAAAATAATTACCAAAGATGCAATTACTATCTAAGATAGAAACAAATTTTATGAAAAGAAGTTGTTTTTTGGCCTTGAGATTGTCAGTCACCAAAAATTGACACAAAAAATCTCATTGAAATCTTGTTTAATTTCCAAAAAATAGCACTTTGGATTTACATAATTTTGAAAAAACACCATTTTCTAACTAAGTAAAACTTACTCAATATATCTAATACGGGCTAAATAGGTTGTCAGACAAGCACAAATTATTGCCGGAAAAAGCTTTTTTGAAAAGCAAAAATAAAAAAGATTCCCATTTGATGCCGACTCTTTTGTGGTCACTGTATATTTTTCTAAACCAATTCTGTGCCGAGATGGCGGTGCTGAAGTGGCGGGGTCGAGATGTCCGGCTTCGACACTGTATATATCAGTACGCATTATTAATTTCTTCTGCCTTAGGGGTATGCGATCAAAAACGTTTGGAGACCATTGCTCTAGAACACAATCCTATGATTCAAGCTTTAATTAAGCACGGAATAGAAAACAAATATATCAGAACAATAAATTCAACTTATAAAAAGCTGAAAGCAAACATAAAATTTAAGAAAAGGGTTCAATATATAGAGAGGAGGAAGACCTTTCCTCGTATCTCTTCAATGCAACATTAGCGAACTGATTCAAAGAATTAAAATGGGAAAACAAAGGAATTAATATAAAACTACAAAACTTGAGGTTTGGAGGTTTGCAAATGAGATTATTCTTCTGGAAAATTCAGAACTACAAAAACTGATAAATCAACTTAGTGACTTAAGTAGAAAAAAGCATTATTAAGCTCATTTATGAAGAAGAGGCGGTTTACTTAAGGCAAATAAGTAAAATAATGGGCTGGGGAAAATAGTGGTTTAAAAAAAATTGCAAAGGTTCGCAAATTTAAAACTAAAGGGAAAAATCTCCGGGACACAAACACGGTCAGCAACATAAAATCATCTAGTAACCAAACTCAAAATGGATGGCAAGAAGAATGTTAGGAATAAAATTACAAAACTGAGTAAACAACAAAGAAATAAGAAAAAACCGAGAATCATAGATGTAGCAAAAAAAGATCAGCAACTAAAATGGAACTGGGTAGGTTACATAATATGGGAAATGGGCTAAAGAGACTATATGGAAACCGAACATAAGAAGAATCAAAGGGAGTTTCAAAAGATGAGATGGTGTCTTAAAAGAAGAACTTGGAGAGACTAGGCCGAGGTAGTAATGGACAGAAGACTTCACCCGGCTGCGGGAAAAATCACCTTTGATTTAATATTAATATCCATAAATTTTTCTTTAGTTTACACTTCTTTTAACTTACATTTTGAATGAAATTGCTTTGCTTCAGGGGAGGCCGAGTTAAAAAAAAATATAATTACACGCTTAGAGCATGGTTCACTAATATTTATTGAACCAAAGGGCAAAGGGTTCTATTATGGCCAGCTCAATCAACTGAAAGTGTGTTTTTTCATATAACTTGGACTAAGGTCACTGTCCTTTTGTTATTTAATGATAAAATTAACAATTTTAATTTGATTACTAAAAAGCTTCAAAAGACAATGTAAAAGTACACACAAATTTAAGAGGATTTAATTTCTTCATAAAAGCCAATTTAGTTACTGTTTTATTTTACATTAAATATTATAATCTCAATTCTTTCGTATATCGAGACATATTCTTGTTTCATATTATAGACATAAATCTATTCTATTCTTAACCCTTACGAGTACTAGCAGGGGTTTCCCCAAGTGGGAAATTTTTGCTAGGTCTTTTAATTACTTTTAAAGGAGCGTTCCTTTCAGCTAATTGATAAATACTTTTGCAACTTAGAGGCATAAGGGTGCTTAAATTTGTTATTAATAATGTACCAATTAAATAAAAATGACAGTGGGGTTGTGTAAATATGATATACAGATCATGTAAAAAGTTCGTAGAGATAAAGTTACTATTATTACATGCAAACAATGTTTGTAATTTACCACAATTTGTCAATGTACATTGTAGTCCTAAAATCAATAGGTAACTAAAACGTCTTTACTTTTTTGTCTATTAAAATCAATAACACCACTATTACTAAATATACTGGCGGTAAAAATTATGGCATATTGCTTACTCAACTACTTACTACGTGCATATATCAGTTTTATTGTATTCTAGTAATAGATCATTACTTTATGAGTATTGCTATTTTAAATTTGAAAGAATGAACTGCTGTATAAGTATGTACTAATTAATTTTTGGTAAAAAAATACGCCTCTGTGACATTCAACCATCGAAGAAGCTAGGAAATGGATTGGGTTATTACAAGGAGGCATGCGGCAAGTGGATGTTGCGCAGTAGCATAAATAATCTAGATAGCATAGGCACAAGTTAAAAACATCAGAAAGTGTAATCAGACTTGAAAAAAATTCCGTGAAACAAGACGAAATGTCAGAGAAGAAAAGATGTAATATCAGAAGAAACCAAACGTCGACTGCGCCCCCGAAAATAACAAATAAAAATTGACAGTCAGATAATTTTCAAAATAATATTTATTAAATAATAAGTAAAATTTGGCCACTTAATTCCACACGTAGGAATATGGCCTGAGACAAGGCAAGTCAGGGTCACCGAAATACCTCTTTCTGAAACCCAGTCATCTGGCACACCATTACCGGCGAACTGGGTGATGTGGTTAGCATCACGCCTTCGACGACTGCCTTACTTTCCCTACTTCCACAACTGTGGTTTCGGTACCCAATTTTTAAAGCGACTGGGTGGGCCGCCCGCCAGTTGCCAGATGTCGGTATTGAACCCCGTACCGTGGCACCGCAGCCTGACGCCCTAACTGCTTCGTCACGCTGGCAACTATTAAATAATACATATTACAAAATAATCGATAGTAGTATCTATCCTACCATAACTTTCTGCAATATTTTTCATTCTTGCTGAAATGACACTATTTTCATAATTATAACAGGAACTCATCCTATAATGGTCGTCTTAATATCTCAAATAGTCCATCTATGTATGTAATTTTAAAATGTCCGGGTACACAAAATTAGAGTAGAAATTAACACCAAATGTTAATCTAATGCAAAAATATACTGCATATTGCATAACTTGGGGGCGAAATGGTCGGGAGCGAATCGGTGTCGGAGGCGAAACGGCTGAGGCTAAACGGCGGAGCCTAAATGGTGGGGGAAAAACGTCCCCATCCCATCACCCGTAATGAAATATTACCTATCTCTAGACAAAATTGATAATGTAATTTTAAGTATGCCCAACGGATCCAAGAGTTGATAGCTGTCAACAAAGGTATCATCATCATCGAGCCGTTCAATCCTTGGGATTATGGCAAACGCCGCAGCGTTTTTTGAATCCTTTTCCTGAGGTGGATTAATCCTCTTTTTCTATTGTTGTTACAGCTTGCGGTGGGTCCTGGTCATGTTTGTATTTTTCTTCCAATTCTTTCTGTCTCTACATTGTGCTTTCCAGTCTGTTATTCCTATTGCTTTTGTCTTCTTCTATTTCTTCTCGCCATCTTTTTCTCAGTCTTCCTTTACCTCTGGGCCACATTGGGGTCCACTGTGCTATTCGCCTGACTATTTCTGTGGGTTTTTCCACATAATGTGTCCTGCCCACTGTAGGCGTTGGGCTTTTATGTGTCTTACAATGTTTGCTTCACCTAGTTGCTCTTCTATTTCTTTATTCGTTTTCATTCTTCTTTCGCCTTCCCTTGTTATATTTGGCCCTAGTATCGTTCTCATTATTTTTGTTTCTATTACCTTTAAGTCTTCTTCTTTTTTATTCATTATTGTAGTTTCCATGGCATATGTTATAATAGGTCTTATTCTTCTTCTTCTTCCCGTGGTACTACAGTCTTCATTAGACCTTGACCTCCCGCAGACGTCGCCTCCAATCTTCTCTGTCTCTTGCTGCACCTTTCCAATTTGCTACTCCTAGCAGCTGTCTGGCGTCATTCTCGATGTTGTCCTTCCATCTCATTCTCGGCCTTCCCCTTTCTCTTCTTCCTTCGATTACTCCTTTAAAAATTTTTCCTGGTACTCTGTTCTGTTCCATTCGCTCCACATGTCCCGCCCACCGCAATCTTTGTACTTTAATTACGTCTACTATATCCAAGTCCTTATAAAGATTTACTAGCTCATGGTTGTATTTTATAGGTCTTATTAAGGTCTGATAAATGTTTATTTTAGTTTTTTTACTAAGCTTTGTACTTTTTGAGTAGTGCTCTGTTTATGCCGTAAGCCTGATTTGCTCTTTGAATTCTTTCTTTTACACGTTCCTTTCCTGTTTGTCCCATGGTCACTCCCAAGTAATTAAATGGTGAGACTGTTTCAAAATTAAATGTTTGCACAAAGGTATACCCATTATTAATGAAGATATTGAACAGTGTGTATTGTAGCTAATATACATACATTTTTGTAGATGGTCAAGAAATAGTTTATTTGTTCAGTTGTTTTATAATTTTGTTTTCCTTCCTTCAAAACAAATAAATATTAATATAAAACAATTTTATTTAAGGGTTTCCAAGTCCCGAGACCAAATGTGTTTTCAAGACTTACGGGCTAAATTTCAAGTCACGGGACTAGTCCCGACGATCCCAAAATCGTCCCTTAAGAGAAATAGTGTTCAACTGGAAAGCAAATTCCAAAGAAAAACAAGTGTTTTAAGTTAAATAGAGTATCTTTTATTTAAATATTGGCAGTATTATTTTATCACTGATATTTAAATATACAGTGTGTCCACGGATCGAGTTACATGCTAATATTCTAGGAATCGTTCCTGTTTGTTCTCAAAGCAAGATTTTGAAAAAATCAATCAAATTAATCGATAAACACGGTATTTTTAGAATTGATTTTTTAAAAATGGTCAAGAGTAAAGAGTAAACTACCTTTATTAGAAGAAATAACAAAAAAAGTATTAAGAAAAGTTGTTTAGAATTAAGAGTAATGGCAAACTCAATTTTCAGACAAATCTACCCAACGTATTTTGATTTTTTACTTCCTTTTACAATAAAGGAAGTACTGGATTTACCCCAAAAATTCGAAATTGAGTTTTCAACAGATCTTCACGTTTCAGAGTCCCCTGATCCCAAAAAACGTATTTTTTTTCATTGGTCTGTGTGTGTGTGTCTGTCTGTGAACAGAATATCTCAAAAACGAAGAGATATGGCGTTGAAACTTAATATATAAGTTTTGTGTACTATGTAGATGAGACAGCAAGCTTTTGAAGAAAATCGCATAACCGGAAGTAGGTGTTTACTCTTGCGATTTTTCAGTTTTTTTCGATTTTTTCAAAAACGGCTCTAACGATTTTTTTTAAACTTTACATTTTTATTACATTTTTAATGTGTATTGATGTGAGATAGGTGATTTTCCAGTTGAATACTTCTAAAGTGGATTTCTTTTGTTTTTTTTTTTTCTATTTTTTTATTAACTCCTATTTTGAATAGAACACCCGGTATATTATAAAATTTTCGAATTCACCTTGAAATTCTAGAGAAAATTTGTCTCTTCAACTAACGCTCTATTTTGTACCGTTTTTGTAGAATTTGTAATTTTTGAAAAATTTTGACAAATTTTTAAAAATTAAAAATCAAATTTTTGGCTAATTATAAGATCACTGTAAAAGGAAGTTGTGTGAGTGTATCACACCAGATTTTTATTTTTTATACCAACATACTTTTTATCATGGCTGTAGGAGGCACTCTAACTGGTTCATGAACTAAGATGTTGCAAAAAAAAAACAATGAAGAGCCTCTTACAGCCACGATAAAAGGTATGTTAGTATAAAAAACCAAATTAAAAAAAAAATCAAAGTATGCCGATTTTTCTGAAAATTGAGTCTGCTATTACTCTTAATTCTAAACAACTTTTCTTAATACTTTTTTTGTTATTTCTTCTAATAAAGGTAGTTTTTTAGAAAGCTATTCTAAAAACACCCTAGATATTAATTAATTTGATTGACTTTCTCAAAATTTTGGTTTGAAAACACCAGGAGCGATTCCTAGAATATTAACATCTAACTCGTAAAGTTTTGGTCATTTATATCTTATCCGAACTCAATCCGTGGACACACTGCATATTAATACTTTGGTAGTAGAGTATAGTATACCACGTGAACAATGTAAGACTATACATTGGCAACTTTATTTTAGCATTAATCAATTTACCCATGCCAATAACAATTGTCGGTTTTGAAATTACAATGAAATACTAATCCAGTTTCAATTATTTTCTAAGTCACTGTGTTGTTATTTTATTTACATACACCATGGTAAATAAATAAAGAATAAACTATTTTGACATAAAATAGGAAGTAAAGAGTTACAAGGACATTTAAGGATTCATTCCCTAATTTCGAACGGATTTTCGTAGAAAAAGATCCTACCACTGAAAATGCTCTCTAGGATTCCACATTGAAAGGTAAACAATACCGCTCTTGTCTATGCAAAACACAAATAATGCAGAATGTGCACGTGACATGAGTAATATGCCGAACGCCGGTGAATACCAGTCCTAATTCTCTGATATCGTATACTTGTACACATGTTATGGTCCCGGGATTTCGCCTGTGATGGCTGTGGTCCTGGGACTAGGTTTTCTTTGTAGAATCCCAGTACTGGAAATCTTAATGTAACGATATCCCTTAATTTTTGCCACCAGTGAATTAGTAACTCGCGTTTTTCATTTATTACTTTTAACTAAATAAAAAATAAGCAAGAACACGTTTTTTACAAGAAAAATATTAAAAATGCATGGGGTCCCTAAAGGACCTCTGTCGGTAACTAAAAGAACTAAAAAAGTGTTAGTACTCTAAGGGTTAAATTATTAAGAAACTAACCCATTTTATTGATAATCTTTCTTAGTGATTCGTACCTCTATGATGAAGAGGAAAGAGAGACAATTTTTTATATTATGCAATGTAAAGTTTACTTGAACTAGAAAATTGTAAAAATGTACCCACAATTTACGAAATATTTTTACTATATATACATGGTGTTTCCAAAAGGTTGGGCAAGCCTTTTTTGCACTATATTCAATATTGCCAATGTTTTAAGATATAAAATTGAAATCAGTCCGACTGACTACCATAGCCTGATGATTCTGTTGAGATGTGACACACTACAAGTAAAATGGCACAACCAGAGACGTTTTATAGCTACTAATTTTTTTTATAAACGTATGTTGTACATTTTGATATGCAATAGTGCTGTAAACAAATAAATAAATAACTTAAAACTTCATGTCTTCAATATTGGTATTTACAATTTTCTTGTGGCTTGCAGTTTAAACCAGTGTAGCATTATGGTAATGACTAAAATGTATTTCGGTTGCCTAAGTTCCTTAAATTAAATATCAAGCGATAATAAATAATAAAATATGTAGTGTAACTATAACATTTCGGTTGTACAACCATTACAATGCAATGATATAAAATAATGTTCGTACAAAGCCAGTGCGACAGTGGGTGTATCTATTGGTGCCAACCAATGTCGGTACTCTTACCCTATACCGGTTTGTTAACAACTGGAAAAACAAACGAATGCCAAGTACACAAAATAATTAAATAAACATGCAACTTAGTACCTACTGTCAATTTGAACATCATAAGGGATTTTAAATTTGTTGTGGCTAGGTAATACCGACAGTATCGTGCTTAATATTTCCAAGGATTTAACTTAGGGCTAAGTTTATCACCCTGTGTAAGTATATAACATTGTTTTTTATTTTAGTGTGTAGAACACACCCAAAAATGTTTATTCAACCTATTGAAAACACCCTGTAGACTACCACTTCCCTAAATAATTCGTGTGCACGCACGCTAGGCACGGTACATGATGAATCATCAATGACATAAGTATATTTTGATTGCACCCCGAGGTTAATGATTTTATAATGAGGCGATATAACTTAAACTGCAAATATTGATGCAAGCCATAAACAGATACAAACCAGGAACAAATGCAACCATAAACAGCACAAGGCGTGTTCTGACAGCTGTAAATCAACAATACGCACATTTATGGAAACACGCCGTATTGAGATCTGATTCAAATTGTGAAATCGATGGGAACTGGCCGAGATTAAGCGGTGTTTCGTACAAAATAAACCAAAAAGGCTATCGTAAGCAATCGACAGACAACTTGCCTCAATCTAGAATAAGCACCATGCAGCTACTTGTCCGCACTTGGCATTTTGAAAATAGCGAAAACGTTCTATTATCGGGCCGAACATAAACACTGATCGTATCTCGCCGATTGCAACTTAAACATCGCTGTAAATAGCGAACAGATAGCACAAAACAGCACTGTGGCCCAAGTAATCACAGAGTACCTATCGAAAAGTAGTTGCGAGACGCCAAAATCAATATATCTGCACGATACAAAACTTTCGGCCCATTCCTATCATTAGCGAATGCAATTTTCCGGAACTGCGATTTCACTTCCTAATCAATTTATAGGGAAAAATGTCGGCAAGTTACAGGAATCCTAGTTTTATCGGAATTCACGAATTTACATTTGTGCCACCCTTTGCGCCGGTCATCGCGACGACTTGCGGTAACAGACAATGGCAAAATTATTGAACGTTTTGTGTCGTGTAACTACCGCTTCATTTTTGAAGCTCATTGTTGTTCGATTTAATTTTGCTAGGGCGCTAATTAGCGCACATTAATTGCTTATACATTAGGGGAAGGCGAAAATTAATAGGGACGGATTTTGGATTTTGCAGGCTATTAAACAAATGAGCGTTTAAACAAAACAAATTCGCTTTGAAAAGCAGGAAAATACATACCACCTTGCCTGCAACAATTATATCAAAACATGACGTACGCCACTGACACAACACTTCTGCTACACGACACAAAAATGGCTATATTTCATGGATGTTACCTTACATTGGCTTTTGATCGACTGCAATCCTCAGAAAAACACTCGCAACGGACAACCACTAAGTTATTTGCGAACAATTGAAAATATGTCGAACTCCAGCGTTAGTTCCGCCATTACTGTATTGGAATTACAAACCTCAATGTCCAGTGTCGGACTCGCAGCAATTTGGGCCACCGAACAAAAATATTTTTTCTTTTTATAACAGCACTAGCAGAGTATCAAAATGAACATACATTTTTCAATTTTGTCAATATTGTGGAAAGAAAAGACTGAGAGCTTTATCCGCTTTTGTTATAATTTATGGCTTTTTATATTAATATTAAACTTTTTTTTAATCCTAACCACTTAGCTATTTTTTTCGGACTCGCAGCAATTTAATCCCTCGATCCAAAAATATTTTGGTTGCTTATACAAGCATTTTTTTCTTAAACTGTGGAAAGTAAAGGTTAGTGACTGTCTTCTTTATAATTTATGGCTTTTTATGTTAATATTAAAAGCTTGTATTATAACTTAGCCATTTAGCTATTTTTTATCGAACTCACAGCAATTTGGCCCACCGAACCCAAAGCATTTTGGCTGCCTATAGAAGCAGTTTTTTAATTTTTAAATTTCTTCTTAATATTGTGGAAAGAAAATGCTAAGAGCTTATCTGCCTTTGTTATAATCCATGGCTTTTTATATTATACTAGTGAGTCACCCGAACTACGCTTCGGTTCGCTAAATTAAGAGAGATTCATTAATATAAATTTTAAAAAAAAGTATGCTTCGGCCGGGAATCGAACCCGCACCGCTCGCGTGGTAGGCGGGCATTCTACCGCCAGACGAATTCTGCTTGGTTGAATGAACAGCTGCTGTAATAGCATATGAACATAGTGAATCACCCGAGGCAACAGCTGCCGCAGCACAGCCCACACCCATAGGCGCAATTTAATTAAATTAAAACTTTTTCGCACTTTTTTTAAATAAAAACTGGCCTACGATCTAAGTCTAAGCATTAGCAAAATTTTAAGCCATCATACAACGTAATCGGGCCAGTATCTTCGGAGGAGATAGCGAACAAACATACACGCAAACAAACACGCAAACATACAAAGCGAGCACCGATTTTATGTTATAAGACGTACTATTAAAAACTTTTATAAATCTTAGCCATTTAGCTATTACTTCCTTTTACAATAAAGGAAGTATTGGATTCACCCCAAAAATTCGAAATCTTTACGTTTTAGAGTCCCCTGAACCCAAAAAACATTTTTTTTTCATTTGTCAGTCTGTCTGTCTGTGAATAGAATATCTCAAAAACGAAAAGAGGTATGGCATTGAAACTTCATATATAAGTTTTGTATACTCTGTAGATGCGACAGCAAGCTTTTGAAGAAAATCGCATAACCGGAAGTAGATGTTTACTCTTGTGATTTCTCAGTTTTTTATCGATTTTTTCAAAAACGGTTCTAACGATGTTTTTCAAACTTCAACTTATAATGTACGGCTTTTAAATTAATTATGGATTTCAATCCTATAGGAAAATTTACTTTTCTTATTTTGCATAGCTTATGTAATTAAAATTCTAGACAAATATTCTAAATTGCTCTATCTGTATAAGCAGATCCTTCTCTAACGACATTTACACATTTCCTGTGTACTTCAAAACCTAGTCAAATAAAAGTGATGATTATTATTATTATTATTATTATTAACAGTATGAGAAGAGTTGAGGACAAGTCCTATTAACTCTTATTACATAATAGCTATCAAACAAACATTTGTGTACAGTGTGCACTTGTACCTACTAAAAACAAACCCAAAAAAGGGAAAAAAAGAACTAAAACTAAACTAAAATAAAACTAAAACTAAACTAAAAAAAAACTAACTAAACATTCTTATAATATATCGCCCAGTCTGTTTTTAAACGTGTTAACCGTTGGAGCTTCTACAACATTACTTGGCAGGTTGTTCCATGAGTCAAAATTCGGTTCTGCAAAAAGTGTTGTCTTTGTCTGGTGCGATACTGTTCGTGCACTAACTTGTACATATGGCCTCGAAGTCTATCGTCAGCATTTAACATGAACAATGACGCCATGTTCACAGAAAATAAATTGTTCACTATTCTGTAACTTATGATTAAGTCTCCCCGAAGACGCCTTTGCTCGAATAGTCCTAGGTCCATGATCGCAAGTCTTTCTTCGTAAGAAGGACGATTGGCACCGCAGAACATTCTTGTTGCTCTTCGTTGGGTTGATTCCAACAATTCCACATCTCTACGGAGTACCGGATACCACACGGGTCCTGTGTATTTCAAAATCGGCCTGATGTATGTGGTATACAAAATCTTGGTTGCATGTGGAGATGGCTGAGAGAATGCTTTCCGAAGTAGATGCATAATGGAATTTGCCTTTTTGCATATTTTACTAATATGGGTGGACCACGACAAATCGCTAGTTATGTAATCTAGGTTCGGATTTGACTTACCCACATGGAGTACAACACATTTACTAGCATTCAGCGGAAGTAACCAGTCGTTACACCACTTGGAGATCCGATTCAGGTCGTCCTGCAGCTCGTCATGACAGGTATTTGGATCTGTATATATTTTCGTGTCATCGGCGTAAAAGGAACAGGTGAACATTGTCAAGTCACTCACGAACACAAGAAACAAAAGGGGTCCTAGAACAGATCCCTGTGGAACGCCACTGACAACAGGAAAGGAATTCGAAAAACAGTCACCCACTTTCACTTTGAACGTACGGTTTTTTAAAAAGTCTTCAATCCAATTCAAAAGATTTCCTCTCACTCCAAAGTGTCTCAGTTTGGATATAAGTCTGTAGTGTGGAACACGATCAAATGCGCGGGAGAAATCGAGGTAAACAATGTCTACTGAGGCACCGGAGTCCACCGATTTTGTCCAATCGTCCACTTAAAAACCCATGTTGAGCATCTGGGACAACGCCACTTTCCAGGAAAAATTTGGTTAAATGTTCCGTTATAATGGATTCCATAACCTTCATGCAGATACTCACCAAACTAATGGGTCTATAGTTTTCGGCATCTAGCTTGTTACCTTTTGTGTAAATAGCAGTAACATGAGCAATGCGCCACATATCTGGTAAAGATTTTTCAAGAAAAGAGCTTGTCATAATGATCGATAGGGGCAAACAAAGTGATGAGCAGCAATTTTTTAAGAAATACGAAGTAATACCGTCAGGACCAGGTGATGTTCCTTTTTTGATATTTTGGAGATGTTTGAGCACAACAGCTGGAGTGAACTGGATTTCATCAATCGTACTCACGTTTGTTGGGGTAAGTATATTAGGAATATCTTTATTTAATTCAATGGTATAAGCCGAGTAGAATTTTTCTGCCAGGACATTTGCTACTTGTAAATTATTTTCGCAAAGTTTACCTGATTCCTTTTTAATTAATGGTATTCCTACTTTAGAATTCAGCGAACTTAATCAAGGTTCTTTTAACTATAATCTATATGAGTAGTACATAATGTTCCTATACGTATATTTGAATTCTTATAGTAAAGAAAAGAAGTATATTGGAATTCACTACTATATGGGTATGTTTAGAACAGACCCCAATTGTAGTAGCATAATAGTGGTAAACTAACACAATAATTTAAAAAATCAATAAATTTTAAGTCATAATTAAATGGTTTTTAGGTACAAAATCAATAGTTTTTATAATCATTAAAATTAGTCATAATTAAACGAATTCTTAATGAAAAAATATCTGTTATAATAAAAATTATCACATCCAAATTTTCGGAATGTGTCATTGAGAAAGAAAAAATGTACATTTTTAGAATATAAAATCCGATAGATACAAAATTATTCTTAGGTATACAATCTATCGATTCCATAATTATTAAAATTTCAAAGTGATTATTTCTTGCACTCGTTCAGGACACACTTTGGAACATAAATTGTATAGTTAGAGGACCAGGTTATTTTACTGAAGAGGTTTACACTTGATGAACGGGATGAATGATTTTGGAATAAGATGCAAATGGAGTAGCTAGGCCTAACTACCCCTAACTAATTTAAGACATTTGTAGCCTATATCTGTTCACAAATGAATACACTTTAGAGTTTAAAAGTCTATTGAATAAATAAAATACAGGGTTTTATATACAATTTAATTGTGTCGTGTTTTATTGTTTGATCTGATAACCTACTATTGGTGTAAGTGCAAAACACAAAGTTCGCATAAATACCCTGCTTGGAAATAATGTGTGTGAAAGTAGACCTAATGATACAACTGTAATGCCACTGTCTGCATAAAGACTCATTTGCAAAAATAATATTGCAACTCGACCCAGTAAGCCGACACCAAAGCTGATTCTTGCGTACAGACAGTTTAAATGGTACATGTTATGAACTAGTTTTACATTCTAATTTTGTGTCCACATGATTCCACTCAATTGTTTATTTCATGGACAAACAGAAGTTTAAACACAAGGATTTTGCCTTGTCTTTAAGGTACCTACTTATACTTAAAAAAAATTAAAAATTTTGCCATGTTTTTAAAGTATATTAAAAAAGTTAAAATTCAAAAGCATTTCGGCTTGTTTTTTGAGTTTATCTATATCTATCTGTTCAGGACAAATCAAAATTTCAAGGCATTGCGGCCTGTTTCTATTAAAAAAAAATAACTAACTAAATGGAGAACAGACAGTTAACTAAAGTTATTTCATTACCAGCTAATAAATTAGGTTCGTTTCTTTTCGATTTAGAGTTTAGAAAGTAATTATTTAATAATGCAACAACCACAGAGACAAACCAAGCAGATGTGAATGTGAAAAATCAACAGAAAAAAAATGTAAAACTATATCATGACAAATTCCTGGACTCTGGCCACTCATGAGACTTTGCTGAATTCTAGGTCACACATTTCTCATTTGTTAATGATTTAATATTCTTTTTATATCTTTGTCCGGTATCTTCTACTTGGTCTCTGCACTGCTCTTGCCAGATTTTGTAATTAAGATCATAGCCATTTTTCGTAACAATTCAAGTCTTCTTCTTCTTCCTCAAAATTAAGTTCAAGCTTGTCATTATTTACTTTACAACTAATTGTAGATACACCCTTCTTTTTTAAATTTATAGTTATGTGGTTTTTCATTTACATATATAATAATTATTCATTGCCTAATAACAATAATAAAGGATTATAGTTTCCAAATGATTCATTATTAATTAACAACGAACCGGGATTAAAGTATCCAAATGGTATTGTATCAAAGTTTTTTAGAATAACTCTCTTGTCATAAACAAAACCAAATTCTTTTGTTTCTATTTTATTTTTAAGTTCTTTTGTTTTAGTATTTCTACTAATTCGATGATATTATGTATTGATTTTATTATCTTTGTTTTCTGAAATATTATTTATACTATCGGAATTAATCTTTTTGGACGTTTCATAGTTTAATGTATATCCTTTTATTTTACAAACAACTTTACCTGTATTGGTCTTATAACAATAACTCTTTGGACCTGTTGATACCCAATCAATAATTCATACCTATGTCCTTACCTAATTCATCAGTCCAATCTCCCAATAAACATCCTGTTTTGACAGTACTATTTTTACCATCATCTATACATATATACGATGCTATCTGTCTCATAATATACCACACTTTCTCCTAATATGTCTAACATTTCGTACAATCTTAGTCTTGCATTTGCAGTTGTAAAAGCAGCTATGAATATATTGTTATTGAAATCACTTTCTACATAGCAACCTTTATACAGTGAAATCTCCCTTACCGGACACCTCTAATAAGCGGACACCTCTCTTACACGGACATTTTGTTTGGAACCAATTTGCTTGCATTAACTTTACTAATAGAATTTTCTCTATTAAACGGACGCTCTCTTAAACGGACACGGACACCATTTTTCGACAATTTTTAGACTGTGAATCTCTCTTGTACGGACACTTCAAACTGCAGGCCCAGCTAATGTCGTGAGGCATCAAAACAATCCATAAATCCAACATTTAATGATCATGTTGTTAAATTATAAAATTCTTTTGCAACACGGGCGGTATTAAGTCAACCCAAATCAGCATTATGACTGCAGGAAATTCGACACTTTCATTACCCTATGCGCGATATTATTACAAAAGAAATCCATGTCGCTTGATTTTAGAGGCCTGCAATTCAGAACTACTTTGCCTTTTGCGTGGGCATCCCATTAAGATAAAAATAAAAATAGGAACAATTTTTCCTTCTTGCTTTTATGGAAGGAAAGAATAACAAAACTAGGCTCGGGCCCCCCGGCCCCGGAGTCTACGGGTATCAAGTTACCGCACCGTAATCAATTTCAACCAGAGGACGATTTACCCTGATCAGCAGTGGCTGAACTGTAGAGAAATATCCCAGAAATCGAAGACATCGACCCTGATGAATTTATAAACATTGACAAAGAAATAATAGTAAAAGATGATGTAACCGAGATTTCTGGTGAATCAGCTGCCGTTGATGTGCAGTTGGCAGAATTAGAAAACGATACATTAACAGTGAAAAATTTTAAATGCTTTGCTAAAGAAAGTAATGACTTTAAAATATTCAAACTGTCAAAATATTTAGAAATACATGTGGAAAGTATAATAAGCAGTCAGAAAAAACCTTTACGTCAAACTAGTATTTTAGATTTTGTAATAACTATTACATAACTTTGTTTCAATTACTTTATTATTCTTATCTGTATTGTTTGCGCGTGTACCTTTGCATAATACAACTTTTTTAAACATAAAAATGGATTTTTCCCTTAAGCGGACGCCTCTAATAACCGGACAAAAACGTTGGCACCGTGCGTGTCCGCTCATGGGAGATTTCACTGTACTTATAATTAATTTTAATTTTCGTTTAATTCATTTATATGTATATTATCAAATCTATCATCTAATAAAATCTTTTAACATCTGTAACATATTCTGTTCCCCCATATTTTGTCTCTGACCAAATTTACCCCATAAGGAATTTAAGAATATTTTAGCTACAGCTCTCTTTCCAGGATTGTTTTCTATTTTATCCAATTATATGCCTGCTTTTCTATGTTCTTCTGATTCAAAATAATTTTTCCATTCACTTGTCTCTAATTTTATTTTCATAAATGCTTTTACATATCCTTTAAACAGATAACTCGATTTTCTTTCAAAATGCCAAACTTCATCAATAGTTATTATTTTTTAACCTTTTTCTATAGCCTTTGGTACTTCATTTGTACACCAGGTTCCTCTGGTAATTCTTTGACGGTATGGGCACATGTATTTTTTTTAAATTAGAGCATAATCCACATAATGGAAATGTTAGTTTCCCCTCCACGGCTGAGCTGGCCTTGCCAGGTTTTTCTGTACCAGCCTTTGGCTCTGGGCTGGTTATACCAGTTTTTATCCTTTACTAGTAATATAGGGTGATACAAATTTCTTGGTGGTAAAATAGTACATTTTATTAATCCATACCATTTTGGATCATACTTTATCTTTTGTTTGGAGAACTCGAGCTTTTAAATCATTATTTTAACGGCGTTTGTTTTTATCCCTCGAAATAAAGCATCTTAAGGGGCTTAAATTGTTATGTTCAAACAAGCATATCTAAAAAACAGTTGAACTTAGAGGTATGAAGTAACACATCAAAAGAAAGCTCATTAAAAGAGCTTTTCAAAAATATAAAAATATACAGGACGTTCGATTTGAAAAAAATTCTAAATCATTAAATCTGCAAATGTTGAGCACCCTGTATAGCATTAATACCCAGATCCACTATTTTACACTTGAAAGGTAGTTCACGAAAATCCTATTTTTTGGTAGTGTTTTCTTTCATTCAAATGTTTTCTGTTGCTTACAGCAGCCGCCTGAGGTTCAGCATTTTTTTGCATAAAATCATTAATATCTTGAAAACAGTTGACGTTAGACCCATACAACTTTATATAAAAATGATCGAGTATTTCAATACAAAACTTTTAAGCTACCCTAATATAGGACATCCCATTTAAAAAAAGTAAGTTTGATTCGTCACACCCTGTATAATCAGCATTATTTTAGTAATGTGCACGACCTTCGGACCTACAACTTTTATATACACAATATCCATGTAACTTACATATTTTTAGAAATATCGTCCACCCCCGCTTCGTTGCCGGACCCTGTATCTACATCAGAATGATAATATTCATAAAGTTCTTTTCTTAAACCAAACAAATAGTTTTCTTTTCTTTTTTGCTTATGTCATTCTTAAAACTCGTCTTTCTTTTATTTTCATAGTATTAACACCATATTATTTTGTATCACGTATTTTTCCAACATAGTTTGATTTTCTGTTGTATTGAAAAAATGTGGAAAATATCCGTTTTTAAGTTCTTTTGATGTTTTATGGAAGTCTTTTAAAGGTCCTTGAACAAAATTACTACTATCAATAATTCTTAAATTAATAGATTTTATTTCCATTAACATTATTTTAGAACCATTATTTATGCAGAAAGATTTGATGCCATTTTTAACGCAATATTTTAAAATAAAATATGAATCGTAGCCCTTACTATAATGTGCAATAGCTGTATATCCTTTATAATCTCTAAAAATTAACCATTTACACAAATTTTCGTTAGTATTAAAGGAACTAACAATACCATTAAAGTCGTGATTTATAACTAAATTAGGAATATGCACACCAGTTTCTTGCATTCCCTCATAATCGAAGAATAAATATTTTTCTGTATAACTGCATTTAGTTGTATTATTTTTAGAACCACACTGAACACATTCAAATCGATTCGTATCATCCAATGGTTTTTTATTACAGTTTTTACATTCGCTGCATTGATAAATCCAATAGTATATTATGTTATTAGGAGCAAAAGTTATGTTTTATGTGGCGTGGCCAGACGGTTTATCTGCCGAGCTTGCGAAGCAGATAAGTACAGCGGAGCCACATAAAGATACTTTTGCTCCGAATAACATATAGCATTTTTCTTCAAACGTTTATAAGAAAATCTGAAGAAAATTACTCTATCTCGTCAGCGGCAGATAAAGTCATCAGCGGCAGATAATAACTTTATCTGCTGCTCGTCAGCGGCAGATAATATTATCTGCCGCATGGCAATAAAGTGACAGTTTAGCATCATCAATCCAGCAGTATAATGCCGCATTTTACTGCCGTTTGAAGAAAAAAGTTTTCATTTAAAATTTTTCCGTTAGAGTATATTACAGTACAGCCATTTTTGTTGCAATTTTCACATCCTTTAATTATTGTAACGACCTTGCGATCAGGCAGCTGAAAACGCATGAGGCACAGCCGGCAGGAGACAACCTTGGGGACAGCTGCGGACGAATGAGTCATTGTTCCAGAACCTCGAAAAACGACCTTGGACCCAAAACTTCGAGAAGCAGCCGGGCCGCTGCGGATATATGAGTCACGCCCAAGGTCAATACACGCCACACGTCACCGTTGCCGGAATAGTCTCGATGCTTCCAGGAGGGAATTAGCCGGCAATATAAATATGCGTTCGCAGGAATAGAAGTCAGTTCTCCGGCAGTGCTCATCCAGTTCTCATCAAACTCGAAGCCGTAAGGCCGACACATACATAAACGCGTGTATAAGATAAATAGCCACATAAATAATTGATGTTTAATCCAGTGTAAATAAATAGAGTGTATAACTATATAAATCATTCCTGTTAAGCCGTATATAAATAATTAGTGTATCGTTGTTAGAAATAGTGCTTGTAGTTTATAAGTAATTTGTGTTCTGCCTTCATAATTCTTGTGTTTGTAAATAATAATAATTATTCATTGTAAATAAATGTTTAATACAAGAAGCGTCGTATAATTTTGTAAATAGCCCGAACATAAAAACGTAACATTATGTATTCCTTATAATTTTGTTTTATTTTGATATGACAAATTTTTATTTCCTTCTTTAATCATTTGCATACTCTGATGTTTAGGTATGGATTCCAAGTTTTAAATACCAAAGAGCTGTAATGAATTATCAATCTTTTTATATTCTTCTTCAATCTTTTTATTTCCTTCTTCAATAATTTTTTTATCTTCTTCAACCATTTTATCACCTCTTTTGAGTATTTTATTACAATCAAAGCATTTATAAACTTTTTCACAAACTTTTGAATGATTTTCTAAACATTCTTGATTGTAACAATATTGGTTGCATGTTTCATAATACATTCAGTTTTTAGAATCTTCTTCGTGTTTACGATTTAAGCACATTATTCATAGTTTATATCCCTTTTTACACTTATGGTTATCTTTGTTTTGATATGGATTATCACATTTTTCACAATAGTATCTAGGATTGAACGTAGAAACCTGCCATACTATTGATTCTATCAAAATGATTTCCATTTTTATATAAATATACTTTCACATCATTTTCTTGTCCAGAATATATTACAGAATCAAAACATTCGGCTGCTACGACTTTTATTTCAATATTTAATATTCTTTCTATGTTTTAATATTGTCTAAAAAAAAAACTCTTCATTAAATCTTCAAGTTGATTACACAGTCCTTGAGCTAAAGTTGTTTGTAAATCTCTTCCCATTCTTATACATTTCATTTCATTACTATTATATTTCTTGTCGAGTATCATATTTCTATGATAAGTTAATCCAACAATAACAGCTCTTGGACAACATAATCTATCTTTATTTTTTATCCGTGTTATACTTTTCTTCGTTCTTGAGTCTTCTGCTATATTTAAAATTCTTACATTACTACTCAAGGCATATTGATTACTCTACAAGAAAACGTCATATTGTTTGTATTTATTTTTTGGTTTGAAGTTATAATTTGACTAAGTTTATTCAATACATTTTCTATACTTATATCGTTGCTAAATGTTGTATGAATAGGATGCCACAGCTCATTTGACATAATTACGACTTCCCTCAAATCACCTTGTATGAAATTTGTTCTATTTTTAACAATTCTAATCATTTCAATCAGAACTTCCGTAATAATTCACATTTTTTCAACTACTATATCTACCGCATTGTCTGATTCTACGAATTCTTCTGTTAATATTATTGTATAATTAATTTCACGCTTTTGATATCTTGCATTGTATCTACCAGCTTTTTTTCGATCGTTTATTATTAGAGAGTTTGAGCACTTCGACGTTAAACGACTAGTAACGATAAACTTTTACGGGAGGGTATCATTTTAAAGAGTTTGAGCACAACAACAAACGATATTTGAACATAACCTCACAATCTGGAAAATATTGAAAGGTTGTAGTATACTTCCTTATTAATTATTGGCAACTAAATACAAGGAGCAGTAATTACAATAACATAACTATTACAAGAAATTAGGCATCGTAACGCAACCTCACAAACCAATTTAGCGTTTACGGTAAACCTTTACGCTATTCGTAGTGAAATAACGTGTTCCGATAAGTGTTTAGCGTTACAGTATTTTCTGCGCCTGCGCAGTTGCCTTAAAATAGCGTTAGCGTATAACGTACAAGGTGCTCAAACTCCCTATTATTAATTTTGAGGAAGTAAAATCTTTTGCAGTTCTATCTTTTTCTGAAAAATATTCATCTTCTAAGGCAAAAGGTTGTTCATCGTCTGGGCAAGTCTTGCCAAGCATCAGATTTTTGTCACCAATCCTTTGTATTAATTCTGATTTGTTCATTTTTGTACACCTTTGATATTCTTTTCTTTAGCAATCTATCTTAGTTCTTTTAACGTTTGATTCAAGTCTGATTTTGCCACGGATTGATTATCTGCTTTCAATAATTCTTTCAAACTAGGTGTCCTGATTTCGTTGAGAAGAATATTTAAATTGTCATTATTATTTATATTTGACACATTACCTGAAATGTTTTAATGCTAAGTCTATTTAAATTTTGTTTCCCCAATGCATTTAGTTTTCTTTTTGCATACTTTACAATAATCCATCTATTTAATCTTTTTTTGATGTTAAAATTTTTATTACCTGTTTCGTAAAATCTATAAAAATGTTTTGAAATCATTCATTTTTTGTAATTTGTAAGTCATCTGAATTTTTAATATTAGAAAAAATGTTCAAAACTTCCATGTCAACAATTAAGAGTTATACATTCCTGACCGTTAAAATATAAAGTAGAAAGCATTACTCTGTTTTTTATTAAAGTATAAAGTTTTTCAAACAATTGTAAAGTTGCGTAACAGTTATTATTAAAAAAATGATCCAACTGTCCTTTGTTGACAACATCATACTTATCAATTGCATCAGCAGTTTTAACTAATCATCTGTTACCGACCTCAATATATCTGTTAGTAGCAGTTAAGTTTATGTTCTTTTCATACTGTTCGTTCCCATCTCTTTTAATTTGAGTATCTGTATCTGATTTCAAAAGAATTCTGATCTGTTTACTCAATTCAGGTTTTACAGTATTTATAAAATGTTATACGTGAAGCCATAGAAATAGAAAAACATCCAAATAATATAAACAGGGAAGATGGTTTTAGACTTAGTAAAACTTGGACTCCTGTCATTCACGGTCTAAGGCATTACAACCATCAATCGTCAGCTGGTCACGTGCCGTTGCCGCAAAGTGCATTGGACTTGAATGACCAATCACCATTACGCCGTTCTGCACGGCTGGCACATAGGCCTATAAATACACCCATGCCGTCCTCCAGCTCTTAGAGCAATTTTGAGTGATGATGCAAGCTGCAATGTCTTGCGAAACGTTAGTCTATATGGGTGCACAAACAGTATAAAGGCCACATTTGCCTAAGATCCTTATTCACAAGGTACTCTAATAACATGAACCAAATCATGGGTGGCTTGTAAGAGTTCATGAGCCACCAAAGAACATAACCGTTACACAAACCCTTGCTTGAGTTCACAAGGTGTTAGTCACATTAAGCCAACAAATGCTGGGTGTTTATCTACAAAGACGACGCAGTCTATGCCTTAGTTTAATTATAATATTGACAATTTGAGTAACCGCAAAAGCTTCAAACATTATATAAATTTTTTTATTACATATTCTACATTTACATATAAAAAAATGCAGATATTTACTTGCGTTGCGTGTTACCTCATAAATATAGAGCCGCATAATTTCATTATTTTGTTTTTCCCTTCAGTATTCTAG
>OW679202.1:40653962-40891039 GCA_940337035.1 Agriotes lineatus
AATGGACACACTGTAGGTACCCAAACAGAAGAAATTTAGTTATTTATTGTTTCCATAACTATTTCATACATTTAATGTTATTTTTCAACAAGCGTTGATTTTATGTACTTTTTGTATTGTTGTATAACTACCCTATTTTGCATATTTCCTAATTTATGTACATTTCAAACAATAAAGAAAAAAAATTATTGTTTCTGTTTTTTCTGAAAATTGTTGTATATTACTACTTGTTTAAGAAATTATTATTATTCTATTTACATTATTGGTGCTGTTCGGCGAATTGCGTCATTTTAATTCATAGTCATTAAAAGGTAAATCTCCCAATCCAGAACAATAGTGTAATTTGACATGTTTTACTTACACTAAAATGAATTAATTGGGATTTCGTGTATATTACTGCAGGTTACAAAAGAAAAACAATTTATTATTCGTATATATTGTTCTCTAAGATATATAGTACTATTTAATTTTTTTTATTAAAATTTTCTCAAAAATTCATTTTTTCACCGTCCAATTTTTTTTAATATTTCAATCCTTTAAGTTTTACTGTCGATATATCCAGCAACAGTCAGCAAGCATGTCACTGCTCCATTTACCTTGGTAACATTATTTTTTAAATATAGTAAATGTCATGATGTAGACTTTCTGGCATCGCCAATATTTGGTGAACATATCAAAATTATATCTATTAAAAGCATACTAAATTCAAGAATGACTACAAATATTTTGTAAAAATGCGGTAAACAAGAACTACTACAATAAATTACATCAGCGATATTTATGTGTTTTACGTGATTTCTCGATTTTTCCTCAAAAATTTTACGTGAT
This sequence comes from Agriotes lineatus, assembly GCA_940337035.1. Taxonomy (NCBI): domain Eukaryota; kingdom Metazoa; phylum Arthropoda; class Insecta; order Coleoptera; family Elateridae; genus Agriotes; species Agriotes lineatus. Next base: position 40,654,791 of record OW679202.1, read on the forward strand.
AGAAATTTTTTGAAAATGTTTACCAATCAGCGTAAAAGAATAAATATCTAAATGTAAGAAAAAATATTTGTTAGATTAGTTGATTACTTAGAGAAAATAGACATCGCCGTGTTACTCATTTAAAATTCAATTTATTTTTATTTTTCAATAAAAATGGTCTCAACTATGTTCACTGTTCACCGTTTTTCGAATTATTTATAGATTTCAATGAAAATAGATGTTTTTTGTATAATTAACTTGAAAGAGGCTTCCACGAATGGGGCCCCCAGTTAATCCGCTGCGAATTCCGGTTCAATGGGATTGCCGGGAACTGGCACTTAATTACCCTTGACTTGGGTTCAGTTATTTGTTGAGTGAAACAAGACTTAACAAACACGAGTATATTGAGTAACAACGATTACAAACGTCACTGATGGACCGATGGTTTTTTACAATAGCTTCAACTGTTGTGACACGCTTGGATTGGCCACGCGAAAATAGCGAATTGCGCGTAACCGTCACACAAAACAACCTGGAAACGTCTTTACCAGGGAGCTAGACCGACCGCAAACCAGCACAAAGCATAGCTGCACTTGCTTACTCGAAATTCTGAATCTAACTGAAGCTGAATTGACAATGAGCTGAACTCGCAAATTCAACAAGGAGGGGAAGGCTCAAACACTATTGGCTGAGGCGATCCTGCGTAGCCAATGGGAGCGTCGCACGTTGTTTAGGAATAAATGCTTATTTTAAGAAATCTTAATGCTAAGCTCTCTCAATGAGGCATTGTATTGAACGAAATCCATAAACACATGAGTCCCAAATACGCTAAGTCGGCTTAAGTCCTATTAGAAAGTGTATCCATCCGCTTAAAAGCCATTAAGGGAAGCTTACAAATTCCTTTCAAATATTAACAGAGGTAAACAAATACGGCAAGATGCAAATTTGACTTTACCACGACCTTTGAATGAGATAGAACAGTTATGACTTGAATTACATGAATAATTATAAGCAAAAAGGTTTTGATGCACGCATCTGTGTGAATCAAACAATAGCAAACGGGCTTTTATTAAACCAATAGGTAAAGCGAATACACCTAAAGAATTGAAAAATCCTAGACCTATTTTCGTATAAATTATAGTTGTGTTTCTGAAATATTAAAAGTAACCGATGATATTGTGTTACAGCTGCAATTCTTCTAGACTTTTCCAAAGCCTTTGATGCAATTAATCATTTCGGGTTCGATAGAGTACCCTTATAATTTTGTTCAAATTATCTTGAATTATCTGATTCTCGAGAAATTAAATGTGGCGTTCTGCAAGGATCTATTTTAGGTCCGCTACTTTATATAATTAATTCTTCAGGTTTATGTAATATTTTAGAACACTTACACCCGTATTCATAGTCGTTCGCCAGCGATCGCCGGCGACTCGCCGGAGTTTCGTTATGAATAGTATGTTGGCGGCACTGTACGTCTATGTCAAATTCGAGGTGATCAGGTTAGGTTTTCAGTCAGTTTTGACAGAAACTGACACAAAATCTAACCTGCTAACCTCGAATTTGACATAGACGTACAGTGCCGCCAACATACTATTCATAACGAAACTCTGGCGAGTCGCCGGCGATCCGCTGGCGAACGACTATGAATACGGGCGTATGTGTATCATCAGTACCATTGCCTCACGTTCAGATAAAGATTAATTATAGTATAATTCCATGTAAAGAAGTTGCCCGAAATTTGGTTCTAACTTTAGAACTTCGTGAGTATGTCATAATTAAAATTTGAGACATACGGAATTAATAGATTGTTAGATACATCGCTTAGAGTTATTTAAACGTTTTTGTCTTATAATATGTCGAAACTTTATAATTCCATTCTACCTTTACTGAAAATTCTTCCCTTGGCCCTGCTTTTACAATTCAAATTAAAAAATTGCTATTTAGTAATAGTATATAATTTCGGAAACTCTTTTATTAACCGGTACAACTTTATTATTTTGTAATGTTTTAGGTATTTATATTTTATTAATTGTGTACTTTTGATAGGTTTTAGTTATATTGGTAAGGAGGAGCAAGGGTCCCTTCTATAGAGGTCATCTGATTGCAACATTATTATTATTAACCTCCAATAATTTAAATTATGAATCTATTTGTATATAAAATAGGTGATTAATAATTACAAAAAATCTTATTAATTGATTTTATTATGGCAAGTCAACAACGACTAGCGGATTTAATAAACTAATTGAATATTGAACGCGTGGATGTGGCACCAACGACGGGGCAGACCCTAAATTTGTAAATTCATTAATTCGTATTGGTTACAAGCCTAATTTTATTCAACAGAATCATAGTAGCCTCCCTATAGGTTCACTTTGTAACTAATACAAAAAATTTCTCACACAATTAATTGCAAATTCACTGTATTTAATATAAAGTCTTTTATGGAAAATTATTAATTAGTTCAGTTTTTTAATGGCAATTTTTCTAAGTGACGGGAAGCAAAACGTTGACTGCCTTCTAATTTAGTACTTACTCCTCCCCGCTACCACTGTAGAAAACAATCGAATTTAAAAAATACAATCTTTCATAATTGAAGATTAAATAGAATAATACTGCAATTAATAATTTAACACAATCTCTTTCAACAACGATCTGCTGACATGTTTTTTCACACATTTTCTAATTTTTATACACAATTACCAAATGCGAGAAAAAATACAAGATTACCTTCTGCATTTCTAATCTAATAGCACTGACGTAGTTTCAGCTCGAAGCAAAATATCAATTTTGAACTGCCATTTGGGGCTTTGTTTAATTATACTTCCTAACAGTGCTTATATTTTTAACACATTCAATTTTTTAAATTATTTTAAAATTATTTAAAATCGACATCTCATTGCAATCCCCAAGTGTAAAACCAATTTCCACAAAAAAATGATTTGTTGGTCTCTCACTGGTTGTGGTGATTTTAAAAATTATTTTCCATGTTTTGTGCCTTGAAATGTGATTTTTATTTTGTTTACGCTATTTCCTCTTTTTCTAATTTTTACTCCTCCTTTTTCTCCCACTATTTGGCATTTCACTATATCACTTTTTATTATTCGCACTCGCTCTGTCTCTCTCTCTCTACCTCTCTATTTTATTTGGCACTCTCTCTCTCTCTTTGTCTCTCATTATTCTTGTTCTGTAACCTCATCGCTCTTATTAGATCATCTTAATGACGGGAAACTTTATAAACGCAAACACGAACAATTTTCATTAGGAACAGTTTTGTGCATTGTCTCAATTTTTACACATAAGAAAAATATGCAAAAATTGTAGCATATTTCAGATATCTATAAATATTTATTTCTTAGGATTAATATCCTCATATTCTGCTTTAACAGAAAGCAGTAATATACACGCAGTTTCTGCTGGAGATGGATTGCTTATGCTCAGCTTTGAATTTCCTTACCTACTAGTACCAGGTGACCCAATACTGTGAAATTCTTCAATAATGGCTTTATTATTTATCGTATTAAAATATATAAAGCAAACAAGTTGTACGGAAGGACCCAAATGTGTATAAGGTGCTCATATAGTATAGAGTGGGACCTTGGGACACCCTAACCCTATAAGTACATGTTTGCATATTTTATTAGCTCTCCGGGGGCTAATGAAAAATATATAAAAATGAATGGATTTAAATCAAATATGTAGAGAGCTATAGACACACGAATTGCGCATTTTGTACAATTCTTAATGTTATTGTAACCTCATTATGAAGATAGGCAACAACCACATCTTCGAATTACTGTCACGAGGAACGCGTTTGAAGCTATTTCATTAAATTTTGTAAATTGATGTCGATTTTTCTGATTTCATTTAAATGAGTCAACTAAAGCAAGTAAATACTGTACATAATTCAAATATTCGACATTTATGGCAGTATACCTACCGGATAACAATGGGCCATGTGTATGTCTCCTTCATGTATACAGGGATTTGTATGAAATTTTGTGCAAGGATATTAGACACAATTTTGGATTGAAACATACAGTTGAATAGAAGCCGCGTAGCGCAGTTGGATAGGCGCTAGGCTTGCATTAAGCAAGTACTCGGTTCGAATTCCGCGGGGGTGGGAATTTTTCCGCAGCCTTGGCGATTGGAATCGGGCTCGGTGAGACCATTCACAGTTGGGCACCAAATTAACTGTGCTCTACTCAGAATCACAGACCTAAGAGATAGAGTAACAAGGTCAACACATCACCACGAAACACACCTCACACAATGGTTGCTGCGCAAGGACAAAAGGCACTCTCCAACTTTGTATCCCGAATCCGGGGCAAGTTGAACATTGTATACCGCCAGATGTAAGCGCATAAAGCACCAACCTCTACACCGCAAGGTAAAATGAGGTTATCGATAATACATATAGTTGAAATGGCCGACTTCCGGTTTCACTGGAAGTGTCATAGTCTTTTATGTTTTTAAATGGATCCTATTCATTTTATGTGTTTTCGAATCTACGTCTCAAATTACATACGACAGTGTAGCCAAATTTACATTTAAAAAATCCAATTTTATTTTTTAACGTAAAAGGCCATGACTGGAAAAATATGTTCTAATTGACTGTAGTAACTCATAATAATAGCTATTTTATAAATTAGGGAAATAACAAATCCCTCATGAAAGAATACAATTTGTTAAACGTGTTTTTAAAGATTTTTTTTTAATTGCAACTATACCAAGGGCCATCTTTCCATTAAATAGCAAATAAAATTACCAATCTATTAATCATAATACTGCAAACTTGCCTTCTTGCAAACTGGCCTTCTGTGGTAAAAAATTAAATAGGAAAATATTTTTAAATGAAAATATGGCAACACTGTTATATGTAATTTGAGTCATAGATTCCGAAAAACATAAAACATACAGAGTGATTCATTTTTTTTGTCAGGTGGTGAAATCCTTTATGGACTTACACCGAGCGTACGGGTCTTCTCCCGCCCGGGAGTGCTGGACTCCGGTGGTTCTCACCACCGTTTACCAGCTAAAACACCTCCTCGCTAGATACAGAAGATCTCATCCCGGAATCGCGGTAGCATTACTTCAGGGTGGGTTTATATTCACGATACGATATTATTCTACTTTCTCTCTCCTTCTTTCTTGTTTCTTGTTCTTCCGTTTCTATGAGTTCTCCCTTATTGTTCTTCTACTTTTTCCTGCACCTCTTTGACTTGTATTATCCCTCTTATATACTTGTATATAGCATCCCACTTTTTTTTTTTTTCTAACATAAGTGGTATTGTATTGTCTGGGCTAATATTTGTCCCTATTTCTGTTTGTAACCTTTCTCTCTTCCTTAGCCATTTCTGGCAGTTATAGAAGGTGTGTTCTGGGTTGTCCTCCGTATTCGTCTCGCACTGATTGCATCTGTTTTCATTTATTATTGCGAACCTTTTCAGGTAAGATTTATAACACCCGTGGCCGCTTAGGAATTGTGTTAGGTAGTAGTCGGTGTTACCGTACCTTCTTTTTACCCAGTTTGGAAGGTCTCTAATTAATCTCTTTGTCCATATGGCTTTCCCCGTGTGCCTGTTCCACCTTTCTTGCCATCTATCAATTATTATGGTGGTTACTTCCTGTTTGTCTCGTTCATCCTTTCCATATGAAAGTCTTCTTTGTACAACTTGAAGTTCGATCGGTATAATCGACGCTATGACTTGTACAGCTTCTGTCGAGATAGTACGGTAGCCGCTTGATATTTTCAATGCTATTCTTCTCTGTTGTTTCGCCAGCATGTTTCTGTATTTGGTTTGTATTATCGCCTTTTCCCATATCTGTGCCCCGTACAGCATAATTGAATGAGCAACGTTGCGCTGCATTTTTCTCTTGAGTGCGGTAGGTCCTCCTACGTTCGGCATCAGTTTTGTTAAAGCGGTAATTCACCTTTCTGCTTTTAGGGTCACCTCTTTTACATGTTCCTTCATGTGGGAGTTGTGGTCAAATCACACCCCTAGGTACTTTATCGCATTTTTGTCGTTATTACGGTCTCTCCCACTTGTATTACGGCTTCACTCATTTTTCTACCCCCATATAAAATTACCGCTTCAGTTTTTTCCTCGGCAATTTCCAGTCCCTTCTCCTCAATTTTTTTCTTTAATTGTTCGATGGCTGTGTTTGCTACTACGATGACGTCTTCCTTTGATTTGGCCGTTATTACTATGGCTGTATCGTCCGCGAAGCATATTGTTTCTACCCCTGGTGGCATATCAAGTTGGAGTATATCATTATAGAAAATGTTCCAGAGCAGTGGTCCCAATACGGAGCCGTGTGGGACCCCACTGGTTACCTGCATTTCTTCCTTGTTTCCTATTAAGATCTTTCTATTTCCCAGATAGCTTGCTACTTTTTGTTTTCTTGAGCTACGTCTTCCTTTTTAAATTTTCTTTGTCTACTTCTGACTGTCCACTTTGCTAAAGCAAGATTACCATAAACTACATCTCAGTTTTCGTGAATTTCTTTCAAGCCCTTTTGCCCAGGGAAAAAAGTTTATCGCTGCATTTCCTATTTTCAACAAACTAAAAGGACCTGTTTTTGAGGGTAAGTTTATAACTTTTTTTGTTTACACTACACTGAGTTGATTAACGTGTCACTGTGACCGTTATGTCGAAAAAACAATTGATTCCAGAGATACATCCTCATATTAAAGGTATACAGTTGACCTACTCAATCTGGCACGTTGTTAATTTAAAGGTAAATGATTCGACAAACTGACAATTTTCTGTCTCTTTTTGGTAGACTGTCATGTACAGTTGCAACCAATAAAAAATGGAACAACTTTTATAACAGATTTTTGTCTAATTCTAGTTGCTTGAATTTGTTTTATTAATATGTCATATTGCAACATTGAATATTTGACATCTGCCAAACAATTCCAAATTAGAAATAATACGACAAAGTAGTTGTGCCGCATATAAATGCAGCGATGAAAAGTGGAATAATCACAAAAATAGACGTAATGTCCCATTTTTTTTGCCGCAACTGTACCATAAAATTTGTCGAAACTTATTATCATAAATTATTACTATTATTATCTTCTTCTTCTTCAGCCTTCGTTTATCTACCGATGGACAGAAGCCTTCCCCAGATTTGTCCTGGATTCTCTGTATAGGATTCGTTGTCATCAGTTTCTTCTTGATATTTCCTTTATATCATCAACCCACAGCTGTTGAGGTCTTCCAACTATGCTTTTGGTCATTGCCACTGTATTTATCCACTGTGCATTCTTCAGGATTTTTGCTTCGTAAGTATTCTTCGCAACTGCATTACAGTTTAGCTGTGCGTTCTTCTACTACTCCACTATTTCTTGATTTCTTTGTTTCGTCTTCTTTCCTTTATTCTCATCCTCATATTTTTGCTTTATGGCTTGGTTTTCCTAACTTGATAAGGTATCCTAGTTATAGTTGTATATACCCTTCGACGTCTACTTCCGTTATCGTACTTTCTAGTTTTTGTCTGGGCTTATCAGGATAATATCGTCTGAAAAACTTAAATGGTTTAAAAATGTTCCATCCACATTTACGCCATTTTATTCCAGGGACAGCGTGAATAATTTAAAGCCCCCTCTCTTACTCCGCGTTTTATCGAGATCTTTTTGGTTTTCCTTTCTTCATCTAGTTTTACATAAATTAATGTGGCATTAAGATATATGTTTTCCACAGGTTTTACATAACGTAAGTCTATTCTAACATATCGTAACGCGTCTTGTACACCCCATAGACCCAAAACATGTGGAATGATTGATTCTATTCTTCGCGCTTTTCGATTAGTTTAGTGTTTCCACTGTTTATAAGTGAATTTTCTAAATCTCGCTTGTTGGTAAAAATTCAACTTGCTAGTTGTTTAGGTACTATTTGTGTTAGATGTTTGTACAAGTGGTCTGCTTTTCTGTGTAAAAGAATGACTTCTGCATTTTCCATGTCGTCAATATTTTGCCCTTTTTTAACAACATTTTATGAGTTCTATAAGAGATTTTCCTCCATATCCTCGATCGTCCATTTTCATCTCCCTCAATGCTAGAAAAATCTCGCTGTCCGTTATTTCTGGGATATCTTCTGACACCACGGTAATTATCTCTTTGTATCATGCTTCCACCATTCATTAAATTATTACTATACCACACCTTAATTGAATCAACTAATCCATGCAACGGTATTCTTAGTAACACTATTAATATTGAATAGGTATGCAAATTAAAGCATTAATTTGCTTTGTAATTACACGAGCGGTCTTCTATCAAAAAATTGTCACTCAGTAATTCATGCACTAAGTACATACATTTTTCAGCTAAGTTTTTACGCACAGTTAGTTATGCGGGTGCTTCATATTTTTTCTTATTCAATGAAATCTTTATCTCTTGCAGTTTGCCAACTCACCAAGCTGAACATTCCTATTTCATTATATTCACCAATGTTTATAAATTGTAACAATTCCAAATGATCGATGTTTTGCATATTCCGATTATTAGTCGATGAAATGGCTCATTTTTATGGACGGCTGTTAGTACGCTTTTTAAACGTTTAATTAGGTCTACGCTCGTTACAAAACGTAATACTAATACCTTTCGCAAGGGCTGGAGCGACGACAAAGGACGCCACCGAAGATTTTAGTCGTAATTACGACGACGCGTGTCGTGCGCACGCTGATCGCCGGTCTTTGTTTCCGGTGGAAGGCCGACACGTGACCGCAATGGCCGACTTATAATATCCTTGGAAAAATTTGATCAGGACTACATTCTGCCTACGTGGCACTGCCTCTACCCCTAAACTTTTAACTGTGAAAATATAATCATTATTCTCTGGGTTAGTTCCAGCGTAATAATACTTAAAAGTTTAGTGAGTGAGCATATTGATTTTGTTTTTTATCCTTTTTTTCAAAGGGGCAAAATTATGAGCTAAGAGTTAAATCGTTGTATTTTAGTTATTTTAAATCTTTTAAAAACAGCGCAGATTGGAGAAACATCAAATAATAACCATAATGGACAATCTGAAAACTTAATAAAATGCATTGTTGCTTTTCTCATTTTTCTTAATTAACCAAACAAGGCAATTGAAGTGTATGTAATTGTAACAAATAAGTGACTTACCTTCATTAGTAAAGGTGCGTACAATTATAGTGGATTAAGTGTCGACTTTTTATTAATAATAATAATAGACTTACAACATTGATCCAAAAAATGAATGTCAGAGTGAATCCATACATTCAACATTAATTTTACAGCAAGTGATGGAAAAAAGGACAGCATATGGTGAAAAAAGACATTTAACATCGTCAATTTACAAAAATCGTACGATTCCATAGCACGAAATAAGCTACTGCGAGCTGAAGAGATGGATGTAGAACCTCAACTAGTCCTGAATTTTGATGTTCTGAGGTGATGCTGATGAACAGCAATAGAACAAGTGCAAAAGAAGGATTAGCTACAATAGAAATAAAGGACAGAACAAATAAAACTATTGGCTGCTTAAACGTAGTGCCAGACTATCGAAACTAGACAGAACAACAAATCGGGAAATTAAGAGAAGAGTGAAGGGACAAGATATTGTTCTAGATAAAATAGAAAGAAAAGACTTAAAATAATTCGGACAGTTGATCGAAATAGAGGAGGATACTTAGATGACTTAGTAAAATATTTCGATGGATATTCCTCCAGGTAGGAGAAAAAGAGGACAACCCAGAAGACAGTGGAATGATGCAACAGGATTATGCACATAAAGGCAGCTAGCAGCTGTAAATCCCTGTTCAGGATTTTTTCAACGTAAAACACAGTATATAAAAGAATTGAAATATAAGAAAGTGCGTGAATATATGAATAAGCCTTTTAAGCTTAACTGTCAGTTCTATTCTGCCATTAAAAGTTTGGTTGTTGGGTAATTTTTGGGACGCTGCTGCTCGGAACAAAGTTATCGTACCCTTTTGATACTATTAACATAGGTTGTACAACTACGAGGAGGTATTATTCCTGGTCTTCTTTCGAATTGTCCTAAAAAGCACGGCAGTAACAGAAGCAATCGCATATTGAGTGAAGTACTAAATCCTTAAATACTAGTCAGAAACGAGTACGAGTGTGATTAGCAAAAGCCCTTTAAACCCGCGAAGAGAATGCTGATTATTTTCTAACCGGTTGGCTACAGTGGATGAAACTTAGATGCAATATAACGCGGAAACAAAACGGCTGTCAACGAACTTGCAGCAGCTTCTTTAAAATTATACATTTTTTTAAAATTGAATCAAATGTAATCAAGATTGCTAACGATGTCGTGTAAAAATATTCTAACTGTAATTTTCTAAAAAAAAATTTACGAGATTGAAAGCTGACAATTATCTAAAAATAAATAATGTAGTTTAGATACGAAATAAATGCAAAATATAACAGGGTTACCACGATATAACTTGATTTTTAACAGAACTCAAATTTCGATGTTTAGTAATTAATTAGTTCTTATTTATATGGCTACCTCTCAACATTTTTTCAAAATGCATTTCAATGCAATGTACTTTTGAGCTGTTTTTTTTAATAATTACAACCAGATCAAAAAATTGCTTGCTACACATGGTTTTGTTACAATAATAAATAATCACGATAAATGTCTTAATGAGGTCGGCTGTCAGCTCCTCGGTGACGTAATTGTAATGATGCAATAGTTAACTTGTATCACGTTCGTCGGATGACGAACATAAGTCCTGGGGTAATTTTCGCTATAGTCTTTTGTGAATGTTTTTTGCCCTGAATTGTATAATACCGCACTATCACACTGTTGTATGTTTCTAAAGAAATTTTTCGTCACTTTTTTATATGCTGTTCAATAGTAGGTATGTTTAGTTATTCATGAATTTGGTAGTTTCTGACATACCACCGGGCATTTACACATATTCGAAGCACTTTATTTTGCATGATTTGCAGTTTATTGATTTGGGTTTTAGGAGCATTGCTCCAAACTGCACAACAGTACATTAAAATAGGGAACAGTCAATTTTTAGTGAGGATTTCCTGTTCATTATTGGGTATAAGTAACAGTGCCAATCGCGCATGGCACTGATTTAGTTTTTTGTTAATATGGAACCCCCATTTTAGGCGTGTGTTCATATATACTCCCAGGTATTTTACTGCTGAGTCTTGTGGATTCGAGTCTATTATATTTTGATTTATTAACAAGTTTAGTGGGTTAATTATTCTTCTAAGAGAAAAGATCTTGCATTCACACTTGGCTGCGTTTATTGTAATTTGCCATTTGTTGAACCATTGCACTGGTTCGTTGATTGATCTTTGCAGAAGTGAGATGGCTATTTCTAGATTGTGATTTTGCGTCAATAAAACTGTGTCGTCGTATATATATATGCATGACATCCCAGAAACTGCAGAAGTACAATTAGCATATATATATATTTATATATAAATATCAATAACAGTGGACCCAAGATGCTTCCCTGTGGTACACCAGCTGTTACTTTTCTTGTTTCTGAGAGAGTAGTATTTAATCGTACTACGAAGGTTCTATGTTGAAGAAATGATGTTAAGATGCTAATCAAATAGGAGGGAGCGTCAATCTGAATTAATTTATACAGTAGCCCGTGAATCCAAACTTTGTCGAATGCCTGTTGTAGATCTAAGAATGCGGCTACTGTATATTTTTTGCCTTCATATCCCTTTTCAATTTCTTCTGTTATGCCCAGCAGTTGATGACTTTTGAGCAGTGAGGGCTCGTGGAGAATTTTTATGGTAGAATCAACCACCGCATTTTCCACCCCCTCACAGACAGACAGATTTTGATATCCCGAAATTTAACTATTTCGCATATGGACTGGCAAAAGCTGGCATAAATGAAAAAATCAAATGTCTCTCTTTCATTGTTTTTTCCGCAAAAAAATGGCATATCCACTGTTTGAGCTACATAGTTATTTTGCGGAAGTCTCACGTCTCTTCTGTCCAAATTGCATACGACCTTTATATATTCAGGCATATCTGGGGGTTTCTTCATCAGTCCCGTAAGCAGCGATATCAGCAACTTGCGGCCGCGGCTCCCATTGAATATAAAAAAAAATATCGTTAGCTTTTGACCTACTTCTTGTCCCCCAACCCCGGCGACGATCTATAAACTGCTGAGAAGCTTGGGGCCGCTTCGATCTGGCTCCCATGCGTCGCGAAAGCAAGCAGCGCTTATCGTATAGTGACCATATTCATAAAAATAGCTATTAAAAATATTTCTTTCGGAATTAAAAAAGTTCTTGAATTACTGGTTTCTTACGGTAGAGCCATTGCCTTATAACGAACCTCTGCTTTTGAATAATTTTGGTATTAATGTATATCTTGTTATGGAAAAGCACACAACTCTATGGATAAATCTATGTGCTAAAGAAGGTATGATCATGACCTATTATTTACAGCATGGAAAAAGGGTTACTGAGAAATATTATGGCAACTAACTAGCGTCACTAAAGTACAAAATTGTTGAGAAATGACAGAAACTTGTTTTCGCCGTCTCACATGTCTCACAAGGGAATAGTCTCGTCTGCTGAAGAAGTTATTCAGGCTAGGGAGCACTAGTTTGTAAACCAAAATCCACAATTGTTTTTGAAAGCTTTATAGGCTTTACTTTACACAGCCATTGTAAAAGCTGTATTGAGTTTTTTACTTCTGTAGTTGGTGGAGAATTGTTCCATGCGCTCTCCTACAACCTTATAAAACTTATTTGAAAAACAATGTTTAACAGATAGCTTCAATGAGGAAAAAATTCTGTTTGACTTTGGAATGTCTTAAAACGAAGTATATAGTTAAATAGTATTTTCAATGTTTAGCACCTTACAAAATTTAATTTTCCAAAGAAATGTCTGGTGTAATTTAAATTTTAGTGTACATTATCAATAGAACCTTACATTTTAAGGTTATATCAAATTTTACCTTCGTGATTAAACGCAATGTAATTGATTTTTATTATTATAATTGCTTTATTATTGTTACTAACTTTTTTAAAATCTAGTAGTAAATACTATGAAATTGTAATTTACTTGTATAATTGTATAAAGCCTTGGCAATATTTCATATTGCAGAATATACTCTACTCCTATTCTATTTTCCCGCTATCACGACTTCTGCATTTTCGCATCATTTGAAGATTCTCATAGATATAATGGTAATGCCAAAAAAACATTATAGCCTTAGCCCCAAAGTCGGCTGTGCTGAATACATTTATTTGTTGAACGTGTTACTGAAGTAGTAATCTGAAATACATTTGTATGAATAGTTCTAGGGAGAAAAATGTTTCCGTTAAAGCACTAAATTTGTGTTGGTTTTGATAAATCGAATATAAAGTTTAATGTATTGAGGCCATTATATTAGTATATAATTTTATTAAATATAAGAGCACGTGTAATTACTTACAAAAAAGTTGATACACCATGCAGCCTTGCTGACAGTCTTTTCCCTATTCATGGAGTACTATATACTATATTGTAAGATTAAATGATACCCTTTGTACGAACGACCAGTTTAGAACAATTTCTTATGAAAAAACCTTGGAAGATCTGAACGGGCTTTTACTATATGTGTATTGAAAATGCTTAAATAGGTAACATTGCTGAGCTAACGACGTTTGTAAATCTCAGCTTAAGCTCCATATGCTCAAAGCAAACTTTGTCATATGTCATATTTGCATATAAATCAATAAAGAAAATATAAAATATAAACCGAGTTCTCGGAAGAGATAATCAGGGAACTATTATTTTAATCTACAAGATTCATGTTACTATATAGTCCGAAGTCCATCGACTGATAATTATATATATAGGTAGTGTCTTTGTTAAACTAATTGTCAATGTATATTCGACTTCTGGGAATTAAAATGACATGGCTGGATTTGTTACTATATAGTATTACGCCAATTTTTTCCGATTTAGAGAAAAGTGTTATATAATGTATTTATTTGATGTAATATTTACAATGCATGTTTTTCTTTTGGTATATTGGACTATTTATATACAGAAATAATATTGCTGTGCTTAAAAAACATATTTGAATACGGAAAATATAGGTATCTTAACTTCTCTTATCAAAGCTGCAGTGCATAATCTAACCAGAGATTAAAAATAATAATAACTGCGCATTATACTAGCAGTAAAAGTTAATTGGTAAATAAGCTTTAAATAATACATTGCAAATTATCTAGTGAAATATCTCATATCTCTCAAATTTCCCCTTATTAGGAAACAAATAAAACAATTGCAGGCGGAAAGATGCCACTTAATAGTTGCATATACGGAATACATTGTACATTTAAATATTTATTTTGATTTTCTAATACTCTGCTTCTTCTATTAAAACGCTTACAAATTGCGTAAACTGCTGGGAACTTCGAAATTAAAACAACTTATTAGAAAAATCTGATTTTGATTAACATCGTTTAAGAAATTTCCCATTTGTTATTTTTCAAAAATTAATTTCTCCCAACAACTACAGAAAAGGTAATTTTAGACTAAATCTTTGACATGTTTATATTATTTTTCATGGGAATTTTAATTTAACAAAAAGCGACAAAATAAGCGGATGGCCCAGCGAGCAAATGCTCGGCTCTCAGACGGCCGGCCGTGTTCGAATTCCAGCGGCTCTTTAGAGTTTTAAAATCGTACGGTCCCCGACTACCACACTAACACCTGTGGTAGTCGTTAACCTCTAACATGGGAACTCTTCCTCACTTTCGACGGGAAAGGTTATCCACCTACCCGACCTAAGGGCAAAGAGGGCTCGTAGAACCATTTTATGGTGAAAACAAGCCACTGGCCTATACTATGAGGACCAAGAAGAAAATGCGACCAAGTTTCTCACTTGAAACTGTAACCTAGCTTACGAATAACTACAAGCAATCTTGATTTTTTAAGATATCCTGTAACTATATCAAACAACTACTAAAAGTGCGTTGTGATGCTTTTTTTCATTTACTCATTATTTAAAATTATATGAAAAGTACCTCAGATAGAAATATTTAACTGTTGAGATAATTTTTCAAAACAAAAATGATTTTCCAGTGTATTCCTAAAGTGCTTCAACACTTTAAAACGTCACGTTCATATTTTCGAAGTCCATCATTGTGCATTTGTGTTCAGTTGTTTTTATTTATTAAAATTTGACAGCATAGTTGCTTAACAATTTCAAATTAATATTCAGGGTAGAAGATATTTTTCACTGAGAGTTACATAACATTTGCTGGTATACAAGTTGTATGTACTAAGGCAGTTCACATTAAAAATATTTTTGCTTCTAGACATGACTTAAAAAAGTGTGACGAACCAAATTTGGTTTTTTTAATAGAACGATAGCTTAAAAAATTTGCGTCTAAATATCAATAATTTTAATATCAAGTTATATGGGTCTGAACTTAACTGTGTAGGAGATATTAACGATGTTATGCAAAAAAATGCTGAATTTAGGGCGGTTGATATAAACGTGTAAGCAATTTAAAAAAAAGATACCAGAAAATGATGTTTCTTGGTAATTACCTTTCGAGGGTAAAATAACGCTTCTGGGTATTAAAGTTATACAAGGTGCTCAAAATTTAATAATTTACATTATTGTGAAGAACAATAGTTTATTTTCTCTAGGAAAAGGCATTTATGAATGCAAATGATATTTTTATTCGAAAAAAAAATAATTGGTTTAAAAAATACCAAAAATCAGAGTTCAAAACATTTACAAAATCTAGTATGAAAAACCTCTATTTCCTAACATACCCGACTCCATTTTGCAAAACAATTAAAATTTTGAAATTATTCCCATGTGTTGAAATATATATTCTCAAAAAGTGTGTGTATCGTTGACTACTCACATGGAATAAATTATTAAATAACGCCTATGTCGCTTTATGCACTATATTACTTTTAGTTGTTATTTTAATTCATTTGTTACTATTTGCTAGCCGTTTAATAATTTTTTGAAATTTACCCTGGTTTATTGGCGATTAATGTTTTAACATATGAACTCGTGTATCAATTTTGTAAAATTCTGTGTAATATTATTCACAACAGACAATTTGACACTAAAATGCATTTATAATTAACATTGACAGAAAAGGTAATCTGAAACTAGTTGTTTGGCGTATTCATGTTATTTGACATGGGAATTTTAATTTAGCAAAATGCGACCAGAAATTTGGAAAATCAAATTTGATTTGCTTTTAATGATAAGAAATTAATCATGTTTGAAGCAAGCTTTGAGAATGTATATATAAGAAAAAAATTATTAAATTTCAAATTCATATGTCGATAGGTATACTTTTAGTCATAACTTTTATTTATTTTTTAATATTAACTATTATATTGTCAACTGTGTCAATATTATTCACATTGACCATTTGTTTATTTCTTCCGTCATATTTATGTAATATGGTAGCTAAATAACCAGTTAGGAATCCTATTACGAGTTTTTAAACACTTCCTTGCTCGCCCCCGGAAAGAGTTAGAAAAGCATTAGTATAATTATTTATACAAGTAACATGAATATATGAATCATTTTGAACAAAAGAAATATTGAAAATATTCATATTTTGAAGTTGAAATCTTTTCATTCCCTTTCAGCCGCCTTTATAACCATTCAAGAGAACTTTTTAAGTACAATCAATTGGAAGTTGCTATTTCATTTTAAGATGACTGTGATGGTTTGCAAAATTCAATAAAATATTAAATAACATTTCGCTATATTTCAAAATTATTTGCTGAGCAACAAATAACGTAGCTCACCTTCACAGGATACGATATTGAACTGCAGATATATTTTACCTAGAGACATGTGTTATTTAATTCCAAGTACTCCTAGATACAGTTGCAGTAGTATTTCCTTTAAAGAACGGTTTGTCCCAACTTACCAACCCTTCTCAGATCCTTTTACGATTATTAAGTTAGTTGTTAAACTTATTTATTGAAATTGCAATTATGCAATCAAATAATAAAATCGACCTACATAAAATTAATGATAAAAAGCATTGGATAAACTAACAAATTTGGGGAATTAAAAGATTCACATTGTTTTAAATTTCTAATACGTATAATTTTCTTTGTATTATACCGGGTGTCCGTTCTCAAAGTCAAACATAGGCGATTAACATTGTATTGAACGTTTTTGCCGATTCCTGCTGGCCAATTCAACTTACAGGGAAGGTAATGGTATCAATGGAAAGATAAAATTATTCCGCATCAAATGATACCAAGATGCGATTTTTATTTTAAAATACCAATTTAAAACTTGGGAGTTTTTAAATATGCCATGCCTTGCTTTTCAAGTTCGATAGCATTTGTCAAAACAAATGGTAATTAGTCGGCGTAAATCAGATATTTTCCGTCAACGTCTGTTAAAATTATCTACAGAAAAATGAGTTATTTCAATGAAGAACGTTGAATGCACTAATGCTAATTGCATATGTTCGACTTTGAGAATGGACACCCGCCACACCCGGTATATGAAGTTTCAACGTCATACCTCTTTCGTTTTTGAAATATTCTGTGCACACACGGACACAGAGACGCACAGGCAGACACAGAGACACACGCACAGGCAGACCAAAAAACAATAATATGTTTTTTTTGGGTTCAGGGGACTCTAAAACATGAAGATCTGTTGAAAATTCAATTTCGAATTTTTGGAGTGAATCCAATACTTCCTTTATTGTAAAAGGAAGTAAAAAGGTAGCCATAGTCGCTTCCACAGTAACTGTGAGAAATAATCTCGTCTTCCGCATATACTAACATAACTATTATAGGCGAGTTTTGGTTCTACCTATACCACCTGGGAAACCTCGGACTACCCAGTAACAAATTCGTTCGCTACGCTTATATACTTACATTTCCAACCGAATATGTTGCGAGAGATAACGTTTATAAATTTTGTCATATAAAACTTTGTTTCAAGGATTATCTAAATTTGTACTACCAGTTGCTGTTATATTTTTCCGGAAACCTACTGTGTTAATAATTTTCGATTTAAATTTAATGATTTTCTAATGAAAATTAAAAGAGTTGTAAACGAGAAAAAAATACGCTATCGATTTGAAATAAACAATTCGCATATACACCGTTCAATAGTTATTTTCCAGGTAGGTAGACATAGAATTTTGTTTTTATGTTTAATAAAATTAAAACTCCCTAGAATCTCTTTCTGACACTTTGTCAGAATCAGCTGTTATGTACAGGAGGCTCACGAAGGTGTCTAATTTGAGATTTTGAGGTTAAACATGCAATGTTGCCAGTTCTTTCATACTTTTTTGCCATTAGGCATAATATTTATGGACATCGGCATCATGGATTCCTATCTGTCAATAAATTGTAATTTATACCAAAGCAAATATGCCAAAAGTGTTTAAACCTGACACAAAATTACAAATTACAAAGGCCTACAGGCATTATAAAGCCGACAGGCCAGACCTCATCGAAACGGAAATCTTTGCCCGGCTTAGTGACATTTGGGATATAAGTATTTATGCATATAACCTAACTGTTGGTTTAATTTTTGCTTTGTACTGTTTTAGATATCTGAAAAAACTATTAGAAGTATTATTAGACGAGATAATTTATTTTTGTGGCTCGTCCAGGACATACTTTTATTGCAACTTCAGATGAAAATGTGATGCGTTTGGAAACTGCTTTACGTGTAAATAGACACATTAAAGTCAGTAAATTTTCTGAAATGATGATTATCAGTATAGGCAGCTTTTATTACATTATTAATACTCTTATTATCACAAAGGTCATGTCTTTTGTGTATTAAAACGATCGCTAAAGAGACAGCGACTCACTGCGGAAGCAAAAGTGCAGATTGGTTTCCCTAACAGCCCCAAGAATTTTACCAGCAGAGAATTTATAGTTGTACAACAATGGGATTTATGCTTTAATGTTAATATAGATTAAAAAAAATAGAGTTCATAAAAATTATGCTGCAGCCTCCAAACGTGTTTATATTGAACAATCCTCGTACTTATTCGAGGAAATTCTTGCAATACCAAAATTATAGTGAAAATCGTACGACACTCATTAATGACCAATAGAAAAATTAGTTCACGAGCCGTATCCAAGACAAAACAATTTCTTGGAAATTTTTTGTAGGTACACATTACTTCTTTTTAGGATTTCTGTCGTTACGATTTTCTTACCGAATCTCCATTCGAGCATTAATTCATATCCGGAAATTATTTTTCGTGCATTCAACAACGTCCTAATTTGCCCTCGCGTCCCGCTCGGGCACATTAATACGACGTTGTTGGAACGCACTCAAAAAAATTTCCGGAAAGAATTAATGCTCTTATGAGATTATGGGCCGGTTGCAGAAAGCAATGTTAAGTCTGGTGTTAGCTAACATCGCGTCAAAGTGAACAAACTCGCATCAAATTTTGTTTACTAATGTATTAGTTACCATAAACATTTGAGATTTGATTCGTTTTTGTTCACTTTGACGTCGCGTTAGCTAACACCAGACTTAACGTTGCTTTCTGCAACCGGCCCTTAATGTGAAAATATAACATCCGAGTACCTGGACGAAACCTGAATTTATCCAAATGGATCCAGCGTGCGGCAATAGGTATTCGATTCTGATATTACAAGTAATCTGTCTAAACTTGACCCAAATCGGTAAAAGTTTAGTATACGGTCCGGTAAATTGCGCATGCGCAAAAATGTAACAGTGAACATAAAAATGTAACATTGAACATACTCTCTGCTCGTATTTTTTCTCTAACAAAAATCATCAAGACCTAACAGCTAACCTAAGCCGCTAACCTGAACCGCCGAGAGCGCAACAACATTGCTTTAAACATTACGAGACTATAGCGGCACCCACAACATTTTTACGTACGCTGATCGAACTATATAATATACTCCACTCCCAGCGCATGTGCAATAGACCGGACCGTGTACTAAACTTGACCCAAATCTGAGTTGAAGCGTTTCACTGTTTTGCATGCGGGAAGTAAATTTGGGTTTTTGGAAGGGTGTGAGCTAGTATTAACTTCAAATAATAACGATAGGCATTATCGCCAAACCATGAACAGGGAGATTTTTCAAAATCAAAATCAATTACTTCCTGCTCTGACTAAAATTTCTGGTAAATGTGTGATAATCTTGGACATGCATAGTAGCATTCGGTGCAGTTGGAAAAGTTACCCTGACTTAATTGGAAGAAGAATCACATGCAGGATTGGTTGATTAAACACAATCTCAAAATTCAGGGCAAAATTACAAAAAAACATCTTTGGAGTTTAATTCAACCTTTTAGGAAAGACAATAACGTGTTACGTGACTGTCGAATTTTTGAAAGAGATTGGTCATGAGATTCTTAGATTACCTCCGTACCATTGCCAATACAATCCTATTGAAATGGCATGCTTTAAAACTTACTACAAGCATATAAATTCTCAGCTTTCATCCAAGGATAAGGTTAAACATTTATGGCTTGAAGCTCTTCCAAAGTGTACCCTCGACATGGTGCAAAATTATTGTGATCATTATTTCGGAAGACTGGGCAAAACACATGGGAAATATTTCGTTTGAAAACATTCCACCTTTCAGTATTTCATTAGAAGAATCTGGGTCAGAATCAGGTTTTGATAATGATTCAGATACTACAAATTAAACAATGGAAGTAGAATAGGGAGTTTTTCGCATCTAAATTCTTGTTTATGACATGGAAAATGAGTGGCTATCTTCTTAGAATTCACACCACGCAACTCCCAAAGCTGATCCGGCCCCACGGTAAACCCAGCTCAAGACGTTTCTCGTATGAAAGTTTAGACCAGCATACCGGCATCCATCCCAACAAGGAATCTCATTCGCAGTCTCGTAGTTCTTACATTTGCATGTATTTAAATGTGGAAGCGTTAGTTTATAAAGATTTACACCACCGTCAGCAAGCTAGTATTACTATTCATTTATTATATAATTATAAATAAGTTATTAGCCGGGGTCGGTAGCTCAGTGGTAAGCATCCTGGCTACTGATCGTAGGGGCGCGAGTTCGATTCCCGGTCCCGGTGAGGTTTTCAAAAATAAAAAAATGCAGATGAAAGCCTCTACAGAATGCCATCATTCGGAAGTGATGTAAAGCCGTGGGTCCCATGCTACTACGATGTGTAGCATGTAAAAGATCCCTTGCTAGGGTTGGAACTCCTTAGTCTCGGCAAAATTCTAAGTAGGACTTTGACCATATGACCATAGCAGTCGGTGTCTAAGGTACCTGGTACTCTGCATGCCTAGACCTTGTCCATTAACAAACAAACAAACAACAAATAAGTTATTATATAACTGCATACTGTAAATAATACCGATGGGGCCACAATTATACCGGGTGTCCATTCTCAAAGTCGAACATAAGCAATTAACATTAGTGCATTCACTCGTTCTTCATTGAAATAATTCATTTTTCTCTAGATAAATTTAACAGACTTTGACAGAAAGTACCTGATTTACGCTAAATAATTACAGTTTTTTTTATAAATGATATAGAACTTGAAAAGCAAGGCATGGCATATTTAAAAATTCCCACGTTTTAAATTAGTATTTTAAAATAAAAGTCGCATCTTGAATATTATTATGGGTATCATTTGATGCGTAATAATTTTATCTTTCCATTGATACCATTACGATTTCTGTAAGTTGAATTGGCGAGCAGGAATCGGCAAAAACGTTCAATACAATGTTAATCGCCTATGTTCGACTTTGAGAACGGACACCCGGTATATATTTTTATTCCAGATTTTGAGTAAATTTAACCTTTGCTGTATTTCTTATTAGGTTCCTGTTTAAGGGATAGGGTGAACATAGTTTCGTATCTGAGATATAACTTTCAAAGGTCTATACGAAAAATGATTTAATCAAACTTGCCTCTATACAGAGCTTTTTAATACACCAGTATCCTATTTAAAGTTTGTGTAACTGAATGACATGAGCAGTTTTACTATTATTAATAAAAATATTTTTTAAGAATTCACTCTATGGTCAAAACAAAGCACTTATGAATGTAAATGGGTGTGCGTAAGTTGCTTTGTTTTGACTTTTGGAATTTTTGGATATTTTTTTGAACACATCTGGTAAAGATACCCTGTATAGTTATCGATCACCGTATGGCACATTGGTTATTTTAATTACCTTTCATAATTTCCCGAATTAGTGCTCAATTGGTTTTAGTTTGTCGGTTCGTTAAAGGATATCACCACAGTTTATGTCTTAATTCTAAAATATTCACACCTTTTTAAACAATTTTATATTATCTGAAATAAATATCAAATTGTGTAGGAAGTCAAACAAATTTATTTATTTAACTAGTAATCCATACAGAATTCCGTAATCCCATTTACATGGTACTGGGAATACAAGAATAACTAAAGTAAACTTATATATTAATTTGTAAAACATTGTCTTTAATACGGCTGTGAAGTAGATCTATGTTGTTTGTCAAATGGATTTTATTTATAGTTAACAGAATTTTTGAAAAAGGTAAAGAATCATGTTGTACTGCAAACAGAATATAATTTTTTTGAAACCAGCAAGTAGAACTTTTAATCCTATTTCTTCTAATAATTCTGGAGAGTTGACAACGTTATGTAATAATTTATACATAAAAATTACACAAGCAGTATCTCGTCTTACTCCTAACCTAGTTACATTTAACCTATAAACATTATTTAAGTAGCACAAACTTTTTCTAAGATGTCCGCATATTTAAAGGAGGTAATGTCCAAATACACGCTGGATATTCTAGTTTAGATCTTTTTAATGAATTATACGAAGTACATATTGTATAAACGTTACTAAAGTTGAAAGTGTTTCTTATAATAGATCGTAGGCTACAAATCGTAGCAACTTTTTGTTTTATAAAAATTGTCTGCAATTATTGCTGATAATTTTGTCGGTGATAATACAATTAAACGTTAACAGTTATATCTAAAAAATGTATGCACATCTTTAAAACGATTATATATTTCCTACAACGAAAATGTAACGAATCGAAAATGTTTACAGTAAAATTTTGAAATTTCGTGACTGTTACTTCTGCAACTACAAGAAATACGTAATTTCTCTCAAAATAGTTTGATGTTGCAGTACATAAATATACATAATATTTAATATTTTCTCTGTGCTTGAATAAATTAAAACTTTAAATTGGCCTTGGAAATTGTATAGTCTTCAAAATATGGAATCGCCAAACTACAATTTTAAAAGTTTGGTTATAGCTTGTGTAATATAGATTTGTAAATTAAATTTGTAGAAAATATTTTGAAAAGAAAAAATGTAATACTTTCTAGAACGTGCGGTTACTAGACATTTTTTTCAATAAATCAAGTTAGAATTCCAAGGTTTAAGTATGTCGACAAATCCTAAAACGTTTGCATGCCCTTTTTTAAATTTTGTGGTACAGAGAAATACCTTATTAAAAATCGTAGATAAGTCTGTACTTAAGATAATGAAATCATACCGCTGCCTATAATTCAGTTATGCACTAGTAATCAGTTAATCATCGTGTGAATCAAACTACTCATTCAATAATGATACTGCTTCATCATTTTCTGTTTCTTAGTATTGTAAACGAAATCGCACCACTTGTTAAGCACGTGGCTATTTATAAATCGACTGTTATTGGTTCATTTTAGCAATTTCATTATTTTCAGTTTCTTAAAAAATACGATTTTTCAAGAAAATCAAAATATCCTAAGAATGTAAAACGCAGTATGCATATCATTTGTTTTTTTGAAGAAATTGCTATTAATTTTGGTGCTAATTTAGAAGATGAGACCACTGAGAACTTCCTTGCAAAGTACTCACTGTTGGAGGATTTAACATTTGAGGACGAAATGCAAGTTGAAAAAATAGAAAAATGCTACATTTATTAACTCCCAACTACAGGAACCCATCACATTCATAAACTACGTTTTTTAAACACCGTTAGCTTTAGCATCAGATTTATACGTTATTGCAATATTTGTATTCTAGGCTAAGCCGTAATTATAATGGCGTAATCAAGTAATGTTTAGTTAACTAAAGCAACATAATAAAGAACATATTTCAAAACAACCTATAACTCAATAAAAATCCAATGCTGTGACGAATAAATGGAAACAATTTTTATTAGTAATAAAAAACTAGTCTGCGATTTTTATGGGGCCTAAAAAAATTTATATAAATAGTTTTATGCTGTTAACAGTTATTTAATACAATGTTTACTGTAGCTTTTTCGTTTATAAGCACAGCATATTATTTATATTTGATTTCAACATATTTGGTATTCAAGTCAGTGTTTCAAAAATATGTTTTTATTATATTTATATTATAGCGTAATCTATTGATTTTATTCGCACTGTATCGAATTTTTGTTGTTGAAATTTTATAACGGATATAGTTTGTAGATAATCACTGATTGGTGAATCCCATGCCAATTACAAAAGTGAAATTTGAAACTGTTTTAATGGCGTATCATTCAGCACCTTCTCATTCTATAAGTTGCACGTCTTACATTTTATTAGTTTCTTTATAAAAAATTAAGCTTTTGAGTTTACTGCAACAGTTCGCCCATTATGCAAATTACGGAAAAATTATGGTTATGGCATCATAAAAATTGAAAAAAAAATACTTTGATGTCTAAAATGCTATTCCACACCTTTACAATCTAAAAAAAACTGTAGTTTTTTCTATGTAATTATTAGTAACTAATCAAATAGTTTATTTGTGTTGAACTAAAAGTTTAGCAATTTCGATGTCAAATACTATAGCATGTGGTTAATAGTGTGCTTTCGAAAAATGCTATTCTCGATTGTTATAAACGGTTTAGTAATCAATGTGTTACTATATTTCTGTATTAAAATGTGGTTCTAGCAGCATATGGACGGTGATGAAAAACCTACTATTGCTTTAGTGCTAGTTGGTGGTTCTATAATCCCTCAATATATCACCAGGTCACAGCTTTCATTATTAAAAAAAGTTATCTTATTGATTTATACTGCAATATTTCAAATTGATACACATCGTTTGTTATTGTATTGAAAATGTACTTTGCCAAATTATTCAAAATCGTCGTCGTTGTGTCCTTTTCGATTCACAATCGTTTGATTGTGGACATTCCACACTTCGTCATTCTCTGAACTTGTTTGTGGTGATGCATCATTTTTGGTATCATACTGTCCTCCATTCTGCCCAGGTGTTCTGACTAATTCGCTTAAATCTTTGCACTTTCTGTTCTAGTGGTTCTAAATTCCAATCGTTACTGATGGTTTCATTTATTATTCTATCTTCTTTAATTTTCTTTTATCTTTCTAAGGAATTTTATTTCTCAAGCTATGGGCTTTTATTCCTGTTGATGTTCATGCTTCACTTCACCATACTGAAACCACTAGGGATTATATAAGCATATTTGTGTATCCAATCTAGCTCTATTTTGTTTTTTAAATTGTTCCACATTTGGATTAATATTTATTGGTTTTGTTGTTGTAGCTTCCATCATACCGGTAGGTGATATCCTGATACCTCATCAAAGGTAGAAGCATTTTCATATTTAATGGCGAAAATAAAACACTGTTGAATGTCACAAAATTAACTTGTCAGTGTCATTTTTTCCAATGACATTGCATGTTACAATCATTATTCCAACTTGCAACGTTTATGAGAAAATTAACGCCATCAAATATGAAACTGCCTTTGGTTGTAGAGCGAGACTTGTTCCAGGTATTTCTCTCTTAAAATAAGTATCCCATCACTTTTGTCTTCTTTACTGATATTCTTCCGTTATACCTTTCTATTGTCTTATGCAAATAGTGCACCTATATCTGTAGATCATCCTGACTTGACGCTATCAACACTTGATTGTCTGTAAAGAATACAATGTTCAGGGAGTAGTTTCCATTCATTTTGATCATGTGAAACTACCTGCTGCCATTGTGACACCATTTGGTCGGGTACAGGTGAATCACCACCAATCCTAATTAGCAATAAAATAAACAGACCAACTCATCACCGCTAATTGCAGGTCAATTCAAAACCATCTTTTAGATGTAGGTGAATTCATCACCAACCACCCGCTTTGATATAATCCCTCGTCTAATTGGTCTATTAAATACCTACAGCAATTATGCCCTGGAGTTTCTCCCAACGTGATTGAAATTTTGTTGCAGAGAAAGTTTAGCGCGTGGCTTTTTTTTACCCCCACATTAAGAAAATGTCACCTATATAAAGGGATTTAACATGCAATTAAGTCAAATTTCTGTGATTTTATTTATGGTTGTAGAGATGGACGTTTTCATAATATCTTATGTTAGCATGGGCAGAAAATTCTAATTATAAATGATTACAAAAGGTGTAAAGTTTCGGCCTCCAATGTTGTTTGGAAATAATTATCAATTAAATGCGTACCTACTTATGTATATATTATGTAAATAGTTTTATTTTGCATTAATGTAATAAAAAGTGTTCCACCAATTTTCTATTGTTTATTTTCCTGGGTAGGAATTAAATACCAATCTTGTGGGTGGGTAGCAATTTATGTTTCATTGAAATTTTCAAAAACGATTAATGCTGGTGATAAGTTCACGGATTGTTACCTGACGCCGGTGATGAGTTGGGTTATCATTAAGCCGTACAAAATTTGCAAGGTATTACTTGGTGATGAATTGGCGTCCATCCATGTGATCGATGTATATAATAAACAGTGTAGGTGATAATGATAAGGGACACCTTTGTCTTACTCCTCTATTTAAGGTTCTGAACTTATTTTCTTGGCCTATTGTAAAGCTAGTGTTCTGATAGCAGCTTTGTATTTCTTTTATTGAATGTACGGACAATCCTTTATTTTCACCAAATGACACAATTTTTATCTATTTACTTTTTCAAGATCGATAAAAGCCAAGTGGTTGTGCTAGTGACGTTCAATTCTTTTCTGTGAGTTGTTGTAGTGCGAAAATCCTCTTTGTTCCTATATAATGGCATTTTCCGCAATTATTTGGACTCGTTTGCCTATTATTTTACGTATGTATGTTATATTATATCCAGCATTGAAAACATGCATGCGTTTGTAATTGTTACAGTTATCCTACTGCCTTTTCTATTAATTAGTTGAACTATGGTTTCCAGCTTAGTGGCATGTTTGCATGGTTCCAGCAATTGGTAAACGGTTATAGTAGTTGATGTTTAAAAAGTAAAAATTTAAATATGTGTACATATAGTCCAATAGTGTAAAACCATGCGCCTCTAGAGTGTGGCCCGAATCAAATTAACAAGGAAAAAACAAATTTAAAAACGTCTCTTCATCTGTAGACGCAGTAATTGTGGTCTTAACGGTCTGGTCTGCTTATAATCAATACTTACATAAAATAAAAGAAGATAAATTGCACTTAAAAATAAAAATCTTAACAATAATATACGAAAATAGGGAGTGTAGTCGAAGCTAGCTATATTATTTCACAACTG
Source organism: Agriotes lineatus (assembly GCA_940337035.1). Taxonomy (NCBI): domain Eukaryota; kingdom Metazoa; phylum Arthropoda; class Insecta; order Coleoptera; family Elateridae; genus Agriotes; species Agriotes lineatus. The sequence goes on from OW679202.1 coordinate 40,682,234, forward strand.
GTAACTGAACACTCAACTTTGGTTTAATGACGACGAATTTGTGAAGTGTATTGTGTAAGCTGCTAATTTCTCTTTGTTTCGAAAGAGTTTTAAGACGAAAATGTAAAAACTGTAATTTTCGACTTTGTAACTTTGCGTAAAATTCATTTTACCCTGTAGCGCTTCAGACGTTACCTTAAAATTGTTGAGAAGTGTTTAAATTATGCTAAAACTTGGTATCTTACAAAAACGCGTGAATATGAATATAAATACAAATATTTTTCATTGAATTACCTTAAAATGTAAGTTTATATTTTTGTTAAAATTAAAATCAGGAATGATATGACTTAAATACAATTAATAAATAGTTCGATTTGTATTCTCTAGGATCCCAGAAAATCGAATTATCTATGAATTGTGGTTAAACTAAATAACCAATTGTTTTTATTTGAAAGAATCGTTTAACTGCAATATAAACTTACATTGTCTTGTAACTATAATGAAAATATTTGAATATATTTTTAATTTTGCACTTATCAGTAAATATTAATTTTTATAAAAATTGGACGTTCCAAGTTATCGTTATTGTATTACTTAAAGATGTTCAAAATTTTAAGCAATTAATGATCAAGTTATAAGTTCGTAAATATGCGTCGTAAAACTACATTTATTTCATATTATTATGTATACCATATTTTATATTTTCCCAGTACTGATAGATGCCTACCGGAAAAATATTTCCCGAATTTCATATCGGATTCCAAATTTAAAAAAAAAACTCAAAACTTTTAAATTCAGGTGTCATATTTTTTATTCTCAGTTTGTAGTTTTAACTAGTTTCTATCTAATTTTAATGTGTTGATGTATGAAAAACGAATGTATACGAGTAGATGCACCGTGGGCCGACTAGGAGTCACTAATTAAATGCCGTTTTACAATATGTCTATAGTAATTTTAATCGATTTTAAACTAGCCAAATTATACAGAATTCATATTATTAAAAGTACTTGCATAATCAGACAATTTGTACTATATCAGGACTAAAACGTTAGTAAACTCAAAATGCAAAACGACTGATTCTAAAAAAAATATGTACATGTACGTATAGTCTGGAAAAAGATATTTGCTTATAATACTATACGGAAGTTAATAATACTCATTAAAATGTGATACTCGCAAATGCTATCTAGTTCGATTTTTTAAGCAGCATTAAGTTCATTCAATTCTATAAAACCAGATTTATTAAATGGATCTCAGAGTACTCAGCAGTTAAATAAAAATAAATCACGCTTTGCTATCGTCACAGTTCATCATTTATACTTGTTTATTTGCTCTGTAAAGTAATGAACATTCGTGTTAGAAATTATTTAGTGCCTTTTCCTTGTATATGTATAAATATGTAGCTATGCATTTTCGAACAAGATTTCCATTAAAAAAGCATCTATATATTTTCTCTCGGTGGAAAAACAATTGTGGGGCAATGTTTTTTTGAAGATATAATGGACTTAATACCATTTGCCTTGTGTATTTTTTGTAGTAATGCTCTGAAAAAATAATTCGTTTTGAAGAAGATGTATTTTCGTAGCCATTTATCATTTCAACAAGCTTTGCGAAAAACAGTAAATCTGGAAATGCAGTCAATTAGAGATCGTAATGAGGAAATTCATTTCCCATTTAACCGATTTTTCGAGATTACAATAATGCACACAAACTGTTAAGACCCTGTGTATCTATATACAGCCTGTCCCAGAAATGGCAATAAAACGCCAGGTAGCCATGCAGCCTGATTAATTATGAGTGAAAAATCTAATAAATGTTTTCCATTCTATGCTTAATTTCTGTCTTCAGTACCAGAAATGGGGACATCAGTATATCAAATTATGAAAATGTAGTAATTTGACAAAAAATACGCCTTACACATTAAAGCAACAGTTAGAACACGTTAAAAATGCAGATCTCCTTTTTTAATTTTTTTAAAGAGTTTTATACTTACGGCGAATATGCCATTCTAAGTTTATATGATTTCCAAATTTTCAGCCATTTACTTCGGCCGTTTTGTTATTCAGTGTTTAATAAAGCAGCAGTGCTTACCTATTTGAATTATTTTACTTGTTACATAGCCCTTCTTTTATTATTCATTGGATAACATAATAGCCGATCTTCTAAGAGTATTATCAAATATAAATTTGTCATTTTAATCCGTGTGAGTAAACTAGGTACTACCATACATTTTTTTCATCGCAGTTTTTTATACAGAATTAATCAGCCTCCATGACTGCCTGGCGTTTTATTGCCATTTCTGGGACACCATGTATATAGAAATTAATTCGTGTTATAAGTCAATATGCTGCTCACCGGGATCCCTAAACCGTATTTAGTGGATCCCATTTCTATTTGAACTTGACCCCAGTGGTTAATTTAGATTTTTCAACGAACATTATATTTGAGCAATCACGTTTATTTGGTTAGGTTTCTAGCTGTTTAGCTGCTCATTTCTACTGCTGTTAGGAAGAAATTATTTGTTCATTGAGGTAAAATACTAGAAAAAACGTTTGTATTGGTAATTGCAGCATATTAAAGTTAACATACGAGCCCAGAATCATATAATTTGGCCCAGATAAGCAAAGCTTTTAAATTTGCTGTAATATTTGAAGTTCGTCCCAAATTTACCTTTTCTGCTATTGATCCTCTTGTTTTATAGTTTCGCAATATTTCATACACTATAATACGATAATTGCAATTGTTTGAAAATGTTGCCACAGAAATTACCTGAATTTAACAAATTGACAATAGCTTTACCACGTACCATTTTTGCAAAAAGAATACAACACCAGATTGTCAATATGTTATTAAACAATAAACAGCATTGTTTCACTTCAACTAAAACACGCTACGGTGAACAAAGATATTTAGGTCATATGGACCTAATGAAATAAATCGGTATATTAATTTCTAAGTTAGTTTTTCTGACTACTTTTTGTAATTCGTTATTGCTAAAACTGTTTAGAAACTCCTACAATCATGATGTAAGAATATTGACCAAAATTTTTTTCTTTTGTGAGTATAAAACAAATTTAGCAAAAAAAATACCTTAAAAATCTTAACCGGGCCAAATGGTGTGATTCTGGGCTCCTAGTTGGCTCATAATATTGTGATTTAAATATATTGATTCATTCCCATTTCCTTTATTACTAATTGTAGTAATAAAGGACACTTCTGAAATTATCCGAAAACATGAAAGCTGTACTAAATTGTTTAAAAAAGTATTTTTTTATATTACTATTATTTTGCATATGTGTGCATATTTAATACCTATGGTAAAACATACATAATACATAAAATTTGCATCTTTGCTTAAATATAGCCAAATTTTGAATTCCGATAAGATTTTTTCCGACATTTATTTGATGATGCTATTGTGCAGACAATAGAAAGGCTTACTTATTGAAGGGATTATCTAAAGTAATAAAGTGGTATCGAATATGAACAAAGTGCTTATTAAAGCTTTGTTAGACAGGTCAAGTAACTAAATGAATTCTTCAACTTATAATACTGCCAACTTTTCGTAACTAAAAATGTAAGATGACTAAATGGTACACTAAAGAACTGTGGCACACTACTGACAGGCACGTATAAATGATAAGCCTGCTTTTTGTTTCGAAACATAATTTCACAGATAACGTGATAACAAAAAACAAAGTTATTGTGATCATGGCACTAGTGATTTCTGCCTGTAAAAAGAATAAGCTCAATTTTTCAAAATTTTGAAGAAGTTTCCATATCATGTAATACATCATTGCATTCAGAAAAAAATCCTCTCTTAAAAGGGCCAAAAAAATTGTACGGTCCCAATTTAAAATTTTGAGGGTAGGTCAGATTACTAAAAATTTGCACAAATAAAATTGATTTTATTAAGTGCCAATAAATGTATTTAAATTACCATGCAAATTGGTTCAAATCGCATCTCAATATCTTAAGTAACAAAAAAGTTACGGCATATAAAAGAAATTAGGAGATTCTGTTTTTTTTTTAATTTTAGACAAGTGGGCCATGACAAGTAAAATTTGAAGATGGATTCTTAATGAGCTCTCAAACCTGCACCTTTTTGCTAATTTAACCATCTCTCTATCTCTTCAAATACAAAAGTTACCCATGTTGTCCCTACGAAATCCGGGCACCCTGTATATCTATTACCGCTATTTAATTAAGGAATAAACTACTAATGTTTAAATACTTGCTTTTTGTATCTATTTTTTTGTTTTTTATACGCAACTGCATATATATTATTTTTATTGCATGTATGTATTTGTTTTTAACTGCATATTGATGTATATTTTGGGCCATTTTATTGTGCATATAGATTGAATTTTTGCGGTTTTATAGTGAATATTTTTCTTTGATCTCACAATATTTTTAAAAATTTACAAACGCATGATTTGACAAGTGCTAAATCGACAAATGAAGTAATTGTAAGTATTTGAACCAATCTAAGCCACTGCTTTGGTTTTCCATAGCCGCCCTTTCCCAACAATTTTTATGGTCGCATGTCATTTTACCCGGTAGGCCTGAAAGCACCGTTAATCCTTCAGTTTTTTTGCCACCTACGGTAGTCATGTTGATGACGCGTTTGATGAGTGTAGTTCGGTGATCGAAGGTATCGAAGTAACAGGTCCGTTGTACGTTTGTCGGGACAAAACGCCGCCCCTCTGGCGTGTGCTTCGGCCGGACGCTGTTTATGAGAGTCGGTTGCCCGACCAATTCCCACGTTCTGCCACCCCAACTAAGTCATTCCCCGCAACCCTATACTAGGATAGAGTACTATTTACATTTCCATTATTTATAATATCGATCTGCATCACTTCACGTAACTACCCACTAATATTCTGAAAATCACCTATTTGTGAATTTTAAAATTCACTCGCGGAGGGCATCCCCTCTCCCGAACACGTGTGTTTTGGGATTTGGCGATTGTCGATTGTCACTTCCAACGGGCGCTTTCGCGTCCGGAACATCCGCAAGGGGTTTGTGACAAAACAACCAGTTTCGGAAACTGAAATTACGGAAACGCGTGTGACGCCCCATTGTCTTGCCGGTATTTTTTACGCTTGATGGGTCGCCGTGTAAAGCAAACAGGTTTCTAAATAGGAATGCACAATAAGGGTTGCAGATTCGGTGTCCGCCAGGGATTTGCACTTCGCTTTCTCAATGCCCGCTACCATTTGTACCAGTTTTACCAGTTGTGCAGAATGTTTTCCATTGAAAATTACCTTTATGCCGCTGCAGCTGCATGCATAAAAATTCAACTCGTTCGTTTCACTAATTTATTGCTAAATGCAAAATCACAATCATGTTCACATTTTTAATACAATTTGGCCTACTGCGTACAAAAATATAGTTAACAATAGACGTTCTTTGTAAAAATAAAATTATATTTTACTCTATATATTTACAATAAATGTTATATAAATAGTCTCTAAGGTACAATGACTAAAACACTCCCATGCAGTGGCGTGAAGGGTTTAAAGAATATATCTCATTCCCCTTGAACTTACAGTAGTAGACTCAATTCTGGATACTTTTAAATATTTTTTGATAATTTAGAATATTTATTAGTATATAGTTTTAATTTTCAAGAGAAGAAAAGAGAGAGAAGAGAAATTTTACCAATTACCCACCCGAAGATGAATGAATTTGTCGTCTTGATCTATAGAACCGTCGTCGAACATGAAAAAACATAAAGGGGTTAATGTAAATGTCGGTTAGAAAAAAATGTGCAACAATGGGTTGCGGGCAAAAATTCTAAGAAAGAAGCTATAGGTACCTTGAGGACAGACAGAAACGGATGAAATGGTCTATAGACCACAAGCACTGGACGCAAAAGAACTGGACAAAGATAATATGGCTGACAAGTCTGGCATTTCAAAATGTTGAAGTGATGGAATTAAGTATATGCGTCGTCGACCAGGAGACGTTTTGTTACTAAAATGTAAACAGTTTGGACCTACATGACACGGGATAATTTTGATCGACCAAACATATCAAGAAAACAAATTTAAATCCAAATTGCTGCCCATAATAGTCGACTTGTTTGAGGGTGACAGGCATCGGTGCATCTTCTAGCAGGATACAGAAAATAGAGTAGTTAAGTAACTATCAAATTCTGTTCCACATAGGTGAGGGAGCAGTTCAGCTAAACCCTGTCAAGAATTTGTGGTGTAGACTAATTTTCGTTCAGGCAAACGTAGCAATAAGACATAAAACTCAAAACGATTTCCAATTAAATATGAAAGACATATGCACTCAAAGTTTTCATTTATGGGTGAATGGTAATTTTGTCTGATTTTGTAAAAAAAATGTCAAAATATGGGTGCAGGCAAATCATATACACATTACTTGCATTATTTTTCTGAAGTTACCTAATTAAATTGTGAAGTTGGAAAATTAATATCACGAGCAAAAAATTTAAATGTCCAGAATTAAACCCAATACTTATATATCAATATGGCATCAAAAATAATTGATTTGAGCAAAGCAGTTAAACTGGTACTTGTAGCCATATCAAATATAATTATTTTAGTTCAACATATTTCTATTTCTGTGTTATCTCAGCATTGTGTTATCAATATTCGCATTTCTATCTGCTGTTAAAGTATATTTAACGTTAAAAATTACCTGATATAATTGAAAATAAAATATATTGAAGCATTCCACACGTTACCTCTTTTTGAGAGGCTGAATCATGAGATTAACAAAATATATGAAAAGCATTAATCACCCCAAAAGCAAAATCTGTGCACGCCACTGCTCCCACGCATTCGTCCAAGCATCTCCATCGGCAACCAAAGCAAAGTCACAAAATAGGCCACTGTTTCCATAATTCACAGGCACTGATGGTATATTTCGTTTCACAAGGCACCGTCATATACTCATATAACATATTAATAGGCAACTTCGGCCCCCCAGGGCCTATAAGGCTTCATGCCCTGGGAAGCACCGTTGTTTTGATTATAATTCTGGTGGTGGCTGGAGGTAGGAACGCTGAACGCATTTGGAGTGTATTGATGGGGCGCATAGCCTAGGCTGGAGGGTGCTGTCGTTGTCAGGGATGTGAGCACGGCGGTAACGGGGGCCAGCCGAGAGGACGGATCCGCTGGAGAGGCCGTTGTTTGAGAGCATGTCGTGTTGATGTCGAAGTGGGACAAGTCGTGGTGCACGTTTTGGTGGTGGAGTCCGGAGGAGGGTTGCTGGTGGATTCCCAAGTTCCCGATGGGCGCGTGGTTCGTTACCGGGGACGCGGAAGCGAATTCAGAGGAGGGTATGGCTGCGTCGAGGTATAACTCCACGGGGTGGTCGCAGTTGCCTGCTTCGTGGCCAGCTCGCGCTGAGCTGCACAGCATTGAAGATGGGATGTTAAGCGTAAGCGCAAGGGGTTTTGCATGTCCAAACCTTCTATACGTTCTAGATAACGTATGACCTCCGCCACGCATTCCCTGAAGCCCATGCCATGGTAGTCCATTGCATATTTGTGTGGGTCAAATGCAAAGGAGTCCAGTCCTAAAACCAAAGGACCTATTTGTTTCTTTTCTTAATTATACACAGAAATTATTTGGTAAAAATATATAATGCCCATAACGTGTGCCCATTGGTGATATCTAACAAGGCATGTATCGATACAGACATAACATATAACAATCTATGACGCATTAGAATATTGTAATTCTAATATAGTAACTATCAATAAGCGATAACATGTACTGGTGATTATGCTCTTGGTGTTGGGTTTCCACCGTGTCACCGTTGCATGGCATTAAAATTGTATAGTTAACACAAGGGGAATTTTTAAAAGTACATTTCCAAACCGGAAGTTAAATAAATGGACAGTTGTGCTTTTATTCAAATAAGCTACACTTGTTAATTCAACAGGTATAGGGGTAAAACCATGTGCACCAGTGGTCTTTGCGTGCTTATCCACCGGCGCTTTAAAATAATATTCTACTGTATAATTTCATTATATCAGTCTCTAATTGTACTAAATTTGGGAAATATTCCCAAAATGATTTTCCTTAGTTCTTTAGATATGGTAAGTAGATGCAGCATTGATGACACAAATGTTACTAACAAGTGCTTGAACATACATACCTTTGGCATGTATCATTTTCAGGTGGTCGACGGTCATTTGCAAAATCTCAGCCTTTTCAAGTTTCGCAGAGCCCTGTTTCTCGAAGGCACTTGGCACAAGTCGCTTCAGTTCGGAAAGGGAGGTGTTGATGCGGTCCCTGCGCTTCTTCTCGATGACTCCTCGGCGCTTCTTCCGGGAGAGCATTTGGCAACTATCAGTTTCCCCAGGAGACGTACACCTTTGAAAAAAAAACACTTAACCACCACGCTCCAACCATATCACTGGCATACTCACTGATCCTTGGAAGATTCTTCCGAAAATATTTCGTCACAGTCATCACTCTCCGACAAGGGCCTCTTGACCGGCCTCGCGGAAGGCGCCCAGGAGGATGTGGGGTTCGCCCCGGAATAGCTCCAGTGCAGTGGGGCATTGTGTGGCGAAGAGTGATCCATATCGGCACTAAACGGCACTAATATTAGCAAAAGTAACGCAAGGGCACTTGTCCAGAAGACGGCGACGGAAGCAACGCGTGTCGGACGGCGGCCGCGACGTCGTTCACGCGCGTGTACCTTGCGTAGTCAAATGTGCCTTGGCCTGTTGATTTGACGGCTGTCGTAACGCCGTTCTGGCACGTTTTAGCCCCACTCCTACCCCCACTTGCCCGTCAGCACGCGAATGCTTCCCTCCTGCTCGCGCTTGTACGTCACCAATTGGCCCCTCCTTATCCCACGTTCATTCACGGCGAGATTTACTATGTTGGGATTGGGACGGCTTTGAATTAGAACTACCTGATAGTAGTTAAGATTGAGATTTTTTTATTAATGTATTTATAGCTTCCTTATTATTTCCGGCTTTCTATCACTGAAATATAGTGCGAGATACTGTAAAAATGGGACACCCGTAAAAACAAATGAAGTATAAAGGGCGTGTTATATATAACACCACTTTGAAAAAAAATAATAATTTTGTAGTAATGTGTGTAGTTCTGTCACTATTTTAGCTTCGATCCATTTCTATACCGTGTAGTACCAAAAAAATGCCCATATATAAAAACAAATGAATTTCTGTTCTAATTTTATATTAATGTATGTAGTTGTATCACTATTTTTGGCTTGCAATGCTTCCTGCCATTGCTATATGGTGTGACATACTTAAGAAATGGGGCATAATATAAAAACAAATAAACTATAAAGGGCTTAATAATATCTATAGATACAATCACGTTTGGAGAAAAACATTCTTTAGAATCGAAATTCAGGTAGCCATCCTAAACACCAACCACTCAAGGTCGAACAGTTTGAATAGTAACCCTTTATCTACCTGCAAATGTGGGTTCTTTTAAGTATGCTTCATATATTTGATTAATATTTTTAACCTTAAATTTTTTCAAGTTCCTGGTAAGCGAGGTAAGAATTTTAAGATAGTAGGAGAAGGCGAGAATGATATAACAATAATTGTAAAATGTAATGACCTTTTTATCATTTGAATGGCCCAAAGCGCGCTGGGATCAGTCCGGTCGCGTGGCGGGACTGCGACGTGTGACGGGCGAAAAGCCGCATTTCCCACGATTGCCCGAATTCACCCCTCGTTCTCGATAAAGTATAACAAGGAGGGACACCGTATCTCCCCACACAGTTACTGAAAACGGCTTCAAAATTTCACTTTCACATTTGTTTGCAGGTGTACTTAATTACCCCACAATAACTCGATGGTAAGATGATTGCATTAGTTAACCTTCCGCATAGCGCGTGGGATACTTTTGTACCCTAATGCTGTTTTCATGGCACTTTTGTGTATTTAAATACTGTGTCAAATATATTGCAGTAGGTGCCCAATGGTGTAAACAAAATAAAACAAGCTGTGTTCACGTTTCGGAGAATGCTTTTCCTAAATTGACTGTTTTCCAGTTTAGGCAAAGTGTATGCCAAAATTAAATTAAAGCTATTTATTCTGTTTTATTAAGTAACAATACTAATTCAGCGACGCCTAGCGCAACATATTTTGACGGAAAATGCCCACCCAGTGACAAAATTTTCATTTTCGATTTTCAGTCCAACTTCTTATAACGGACTTTTCTACAGTTTATTGACTCATTAACAGTGTTTGGATATCACAAAATACAAAATTGATATGTACAGGGTTATTCATTATAAATTACCCACCCCTATCATCGTTATTATTGCATATAGAAAAAAAGTTTTAAATAAAAGTTGTGTGGTTATGACTGAATTTTGTTAAAATGCTATCAAAAGTACAGTAGCGTGCAAATTTAAGTTGATACAAAAAATAATATATTTTTTTAAATGCGATACCCTGTATATTATAAAAATCTTTTTTCCTGATTTCGAAAATATACCATAAATTACCCCTACCTTATACCGTTTTTGAGTTATTAAACATCGAATATCTTATTTTGTATACAGGGTGATTCATAACTAGTTGAAAAAATGAACAGGCGTTTACAGCATCATGTTTTGGTTAAAAAATGCGAAATACAATTTTAGCCGATCGGCTTTTGTTTCCGTGTTATTAGACCTCAAAGTTTCCGGTTACAATTTTAATTTTTACTTCCTTTTACGATAAAGGAAGTATTGGATTCACCCCAAAAATTCGAAATTGAGTTTTCAACAGATCTTCACGTTTTAGAGTCCCCTGATCCCAAAAAACATATTTTTTTTCATTGGTCTGTGTGTCTGTCTGTCTGTCTGTCTGTGAACAGAATATCTCAAAAACGAAAAGAGGTATGGCGTTGAAACTTCATATATAAGTTTTGTGTACTATGTAGATGAGACAGCAAGCTTTTGAAGAAAATCGCATAACCGGAAGTAGGTGTTTACTCTTGTGATTTTTCAGTTTTTTTCGATTTTTTCAAAAACGGCTCTAACGATTTTTTCAAACTTTACATTTTTATTACATTTTTAATGTGCATTGACGTGAGATAGGTGATTTTCCAGTTGAAAACTTCTAAAGTGGGTTTCTTTTGTTTTTTTTTCTATTTTTTTTATTAACTCCTATTTTAAATGGAACACCCGGTATATTATTACATTTTTGAATTCTGCTTAAGATTTTAGAGAAAATTTGTCTCTTCAACTAACGCTCTATTTTGTACCGTTTTTGTAGAATTCGTAATTTTTGAAAATTTTTGACAAATGCTTAAAAATTAAAAATTACATTTTTGACTAATTATAAGATCACTGTAAAAGGAAGTTGTGTGAGTGTATCACACCAGATTTTTAACTTTAATAATACCAGGCCATGATTTATGTGACATAAAAAGTTGAAATTGACATTTAATAAACTTTTTATGTCACATAAATCATGGCCTGGTATTATTAAAGTTAAAAATTAAAGTTGTAACCGGAAACTTTCAGGTATAATAACTCGGAAACAAAACCCGAACGGCAAAAATTTTATTTCGCATTTTTTGACCAGAACATGATGCTGTAAACGCATGTTCATTTTGTTCAACCAGTTATGAATCACCCTGTATAACAAGTAAATATTTGGACTTTTTCTTCCTCACTGTAAACCATTTTGATTATTTCATTAAAGAAATGTCACTTATCAAACATAATAGTTGTCATTCTCATAGCTTACTTTAATAATGTTAACTTTTCCATATTTAGAGTAACTAGTTTATTAAGTAAATATTTGGACTATAAGGTAGGGGCAACGTGTGTTACATCTTTGAAATCAATAAGAAAAGATCATTCAAAAAATTTAATAATATACAGGGTATCCCATTTTAAAAATATATTATTTTTTGTATCTCCTGAAATATGCACGCTACTGTACTTTTGATAGTATTTTAACAAAATTCAGTCATAGCCACACAACTTTTATTTAAAACTTTTTTTTCTATAGGCAATAATAACGATGATAAGGGGTGAATGAATAACCATGTACCTACATAGAAACAGTCAAAACAGAAAAAGTATTGACAACATTCTTGATTTTTTTTACAAAAATTAATACCACCTTTGCCCTTAGAGGGAAAACAAACGACATAGTGATGATTTCATAAGAATAAATTTCTGCAAAAACAGTTAACGAACATATTTCATGCATTGTAAGTAAATGAACGAATAGTACATATACACACAACCAGAAAAAAGCTAAACATAATACATAAGATCTTAAGATTCTTTCTATATACGTATAAATCATAAATGAAGAAACAAGATCAAAACAAAAAATAAAAATAAAATAATTAAACTATTTATAATCAACAAAGAACAGTTAAACTAAAGTCCGTGTTTTTTCTTATTTTTTTTGCGAAGTCTATATACAAAGTGATGAATGAAAAACAGCCAGAGCTATAGGATCGTTATTTGTTATCCAATTTGTAAAATTCAAACGCCCAATTAAATAATTCAAAGCTCGTTTTAACCTGATAGTAATAGATATGTATGTATTATCATTAACCTCGTTTCGGTGTAGAGGTGAATAGGTAACTATAATTTTTTAATACTATTTCGGGTTCCCCGAATTTTTCTGAATACATTGATGTAATAATATCGTATTTTCCTTCATTCCCAAAAAAAAATAATTGCTAAAATTTTACTCGTCATAGTAGAATCAAATCACCCATTATATTCAATCAAGTAACTCTACGTATACAAGGTGTTATGGTAATGAGTGCAAATATTTTAACCAGAGCTCACCAAAATGAACAACTTTTCTATTTATCGTTTTTCATTTAATCGTATATTTTCTCCATCATTTATCTCCTCTAAATTTGACGAGCCGATTGGTAAGCAAATCTAAGTTAAAGGTGAACTACACAAATATATTAAAACTACAAAGTTCTTGCACAAAAAACATGCGGTCAATAACTTACCTACCTCAGTTAATAAAGTACGTTGGTGACCAGATGTGAACTAAAGGTTTTATCAGTACCTATGCAGTTTTTATTGGTTTGCATATCAAAGAAATGTTTTTGTGTTTTGTGCCATTAAATTAAAATATTATTCCATAGGCGGGTATGCATTTTTAGAGTAAAATTGTTTTGAATTTTAACTCAGCTTTGAGGGCGTTTTTGAAAAAATTATAAATGGAGAAGTTGTTCAGTTTAGTGAGTTCCATTACGGGTTAAAATATTTGCACTCATTTCCATAACACCCTGTATATTTCATAATCGGGTTCTTCTGAAATAGCCGGATGTGTGTCGTAGTGAACACTGCTCACACCATTTAGTAGTATTTAGTTTGTAGATTGAAACAATGATTATTTATGAATATGGCACTTGCAATGGTTAACAGTTTTAAAGGAAAACGTGTTTAATCAAAGCCAAATTCGATACATTTCACGTTAAAACAGAAAAATACGATTTAATTTGGAGCCCAAAACAAAAGAAAGATAAATAATTCAGCCGGTATTCAAAATTTGTCATGTGACGCGAAACGTGGTTGACGTCAGAAATAAGCAACCGGGTTGGGGTTACAGATGAGAGGCGGCTAACTAGAGGATGTAGGTTTTATTTAGTCTCCCGGAGACTCGAAACACTATTGTCTCACTCTAACACGTTATATCGCGCGCTGTCCCACTCATTGGGTTTGTAATTTCAAAGCCTCTTGCAGCAACAAACCACCGTTTGCTGCGGTTTTCATTATTTTGCACTATATATACATATCTTTCCTGGGGTTACTACGCTAGTATTTTTACAGTTTGGAACTATACACCAACGATAGTAAGAATATATCTGTTCTTAGGCAGAGCCGGATTAAGGATATGTGAGGCCCAGGGCTAAATTTTTTAGAGGCCCCATTCCCATTTATGCAACGGGTACAAAGGGATCTAAATGATTAGAAACCGCACTAGATTATAACCTTCGAATCTTTTCGAGGCCCCCGAAATTTGGTGGCCCGGGGCTGCAGCCCCCTTAGCCCCCCCCTTAATCCGGCTCTGTTCTTAGGACATGTTCACCCTATGGAGCAGTCACACAGCGCGAGTTTCCGTTGTTTTCCGTATATTCGCTAATGCACGCGCGCTTCTTTACTGATATGTGACGTCATAGTGAGGCGTTTTCACACGAGTTTTAGTAGGTTTAAATTAAATATGAAATAACTTCTTAATGTAGCGTTAAGAAAAAAATTGGTATGATGCTTCATTCATGCGGCTGTAAACAACACATTTACGCTGGTTTTCTAATAAGTGCAAGAACCCTCTTTGATTGGACAAATATCTTTCTCTGTTGTGATGAAGTGCGGCGATGTAATGAAAATTGAAGTAAATAGTTTCTGTACGAGACCTGTGGTACGCACAATCATTTTTCTTAGCTTATTACTGTATCTAACGCCAATATCCATTGTCTCAACTTTAGGCAACTCACTAATTTGTGGCCAGTTATTGCACACGCTGTTAGAAAAAGTCAAAGCGTTTTCTTTATCTTTACCAAAAATATGTAGTGCCAATCTGCGCCCAACATATCTCTCAACTCTTTTGGAGACGTTGCTTCCAACAACAATTTTTCACATTAAGTGTCGCTGGTTTTTATATCATGTCATTTATGTTTTTGGTGAAATTTTCAATACATTATAAACTCAGTACACGAGCAGCCAACCACAGCTATATGTTTGTTTTAACAACAAGTAAGAAACGATCAAACAAATGGCCTGCAAAACATCCCTATTTAACCAAACTTTTGGATATAAGTTTTGTTAAATCGGTTTTGACCTAAGAAATCTATGGTAGCTTTTTGTACATGCCTTTTAGAAACACGCTGTATATTTGTAGGAAAATTAATATAAAGTGTAAGACAAATGTCTTATTACCATTAACAGTTGAGCAAAAACGCAACCAAAGAAGAAAACATCTTGTTTTAGTGAAAAAGTACGCTGTCAGCTGTTTGTGAAAGGATAACACGATCAAATAAACTTTAAATTGACGTGAAGGATAAAGATATCTCTCAACCCAAACTACAGCGCCGTTTTTTAAAAGCTGTCAGTTCTTTTTTATATTTTAATTTATCTCAAAACTGTAATAATTGTACTTTTGTTTTGCTTAATGATAATTTTAAAAATGAATGGTTATCTACAGGGTGGTTGGTTTTTCATTCTACACTATGTAACTTTTCTAGTGTTGCGAATATTACAGTTATTTAGTATGATGACATCTCCCAAGATAAGGAGTGAAATTTCGGCAGCCTATTATTTTTGCGTAGCAATATTTTCAACTTTTAGTTTTTTTTAATGCATTATAGGGTGCTTACAGTCATCGCTGTCTACCCTTTCTCAACCGTTTTTTGCATTCGTTCTTGTTACAATCTTCTTCCCCGAGACTTCTCCTTTCCATAGCCTCATCTACCTCATCTCTGAAGGATCTTCTGGGTCTTCCCCGTTTTGTTCTTCCTGCTGGGCTCCATTCCGTTACCTTTGCTATCCATCGTTGAGATGCGGCTGTTCTGACGTGACCGTACCACTATAGGCGCTTTTCTTCAATGTAGGTAAGTATGTTTTTCTTCACTGACATCCTTCTTCGTATTCTTCATTAGAAATTCTTTTCCGTCTTGTTACTATGTTGCACATTCCCCATTATTCCATCTCTGTGGCTGTAACTCTACTTTGACGTATGTCATGGTACTTTTAATTATGGTGTTAAAAATCATATTTTTGTAGTCTTTGTAATGCGTAAATTTCATAGCATTCCATTTAGTTGTTTAATGCACGATCTAGTTTGCCCTAGCTTGTTCGTTTTTCTTCATTACTTCTGTGGTTGTGGCTTCACTGGAAATAGTGAAATCTAGGTTTTTAAAGCTTTTTTTCTTTCATTTTAACGTCATCTGCATTCTGTCTTGAATTTAATTTCCAGTCCGTTTTTTAATATTCTTCAGTGAGTTTGCGAATCATGAAACTAAGATCCTCTTCATCTTGTGCTATTACAACCTGGTCAGCAGCGAAACTTAATGTATAGAGGTGTGCATTTCTAACTGGAATTCCTATGTCTGCATTTTTATTTCCAGGGTGTTAGAATTTCTTCAAGAAAAATCTTAATAAGAGTAGAAGATGTGGAACAACCCTGTAGTAGTCCTTTAGAGGTTTTAAATGGCTGTCCGATCGTATTTTTCACTTTAATTGATACCATGTTCTCTTGGTATAAATGTTTGGTTGCAACTATGAATTTATTTGAGATGTTGAGTTTTTTCATAGATTTCTAGAGTTTTTTTCTTGATATTGAGTCATATGCCTTTTTTAAGTCTATGAATGCAAGGTGTACTAATCTATTTTTAGCCATCTTCTTTTCAATTAATTACTGGATTGTGTATATGTGACCCATACAAGTTCTTCCGGCAACGCCCCATATATTCCTTTCTGAAAGCTACTGAAATTCTCTGCACAACAATGTAGTAATCATCTGCTTATCCAGAAATTTACCCTTGCAAAAATTAGGAATTAAGGTACAAATCTAGTAGCCTGTGATTTTAGGACATAGCACATTGTAAGACAGCAATAAAAAAATTCATATGCCATGTGTGAAGTCTTAGCATTCACACATGACTAGAGTCCGTCAAATGCCATTTTGCCATGTTTCTTACTGGAGGCCCCTTTAGGGCCAGATTTCGTATTTAGGCGTTTTACGTAGTAAGGGGTGGAATGAACCACATTTGTTAGTGCCATAAATGCTATAAAATGCCCTTTTTCGTGATAAATGCTATATTTTGATTAAATTCCATATTTTAATGCTAATATCAATATTATTTGGTTAATTCACAACAAAAGGGCTTACAATTTCAAAATAGACATGCAGAAGTTTTGGTAAGTGCCAGGTACTAAGGTCGATGACCCGGGGCGGGGGTGACCGCTCGTCGCGCGCCTCAACGCTCACGTAAGTATCCCGTTACGTCCACTCGTCAACAACAACCCCGCGCTCTCCCCCTTCCCTTCAATGCACCTCGGATACCTATGTTGCAGTTATTTGCCTTGTGCCCGTCGTTTTTATCAGATTACTTTGTCTTTTGTATTTGTGTTGTGGGATTTTTAATATTACTGGTGAAATTTTTTCTAAAATTTCAACTTTTTGAAATACTTACCATTTTTTATGCTTTATTTTGAAATAAGTGCCATTTTATATGCCATATTTTGAAAAAATAAATGCCATTTTGCTATGCTATATTTTGAAAAAATACGGGAATATTTTGACGGACTCTACACATGACAGATAAAATGTATTTGGTTTGCTACGTAACATTTTTTGTAAAAATCATAGGCCACTGGATTGGTGATTTAAATTTTTTAAGTGTAAATTACTGCAAAAGTAGATTATTATTACACTGTTGCAAAGAGAATTTCGTAAGTTTTCAGAAAATCCAGGAATATATGGGACATTGTATTTAAAAAATAAAAGTCGAATATCGCTACGTAAAAATAGTAGGCTGTGGAAACTCCACTACTTCTCATATTGGGAAATGTCATCATACCAACTAGCTTTTTCCTCTGGGGTTTTATACTACTCACCACAATAGAACAGTTACAGCTTGTAGAATGAAAAACCAACCACCCTGTATATTAAATTAGAATTATTTATTGTCAATAACAAGTTACATGAAGTAATACGTTGTATAAAATACACACATTAACCGCTAAGATATTTCTCAATGCTATAAAACGCTGTGTGTTAAATTTTTCCTTATGACATTTTTAAAGATATACAGGGTGCCTCATCGGTGTGTGGACAAATGATAGCTTCTCACTCAGGCAATATGTTAAGATTTTATTTTTGCAAAACAATAGGTACACCCTGTGTGCTCATTTTAACATTATTTACATTTATACAGGGTGTTCACATACATTAAATGGAACGCTCAATATATTATGACATTTATAGAAAGTCTCTCCAGTGCTTGTTAAATTCTATCAAATTATTTGAGGCTCTTTGCAGCTGTTCTCCCGCTAGAGGGAGTTAATTGCATAAAACTGACCCATTTCAGACGCTTGTAGTGGCCAAACTGTTTAAGATATTGATTTCAGATTTTCACAGAAAAATTATGTTCTTAGTGCAAATTCCATACATACATGGAAAAATTGCTATTAATTTTTTTAATATACAAATTTTCACGAAACTGCTTCTAATGCAACGCCCCATATATTTTGGTCTGGATAGATGCAGGTTTTTATAAGTTTCCTAATGATACCAAGTTTGTGTATAGGGTAAATTAAATAAGAAAAAAGGGACAAAAATTATTTCATAATTTCCATCATATACAGTATGTTCGCTGATTGGGTTTACAAGAGGGAACATTTTGATTTTAAATTTTCGTAGAAGTCATTCTTTAGAAAAAATGGTGCTTCTTCTAAAAATCACTGTTCCATGGAGAAATTTTCAATTTGATATAGGTACAGGTATAGGTTATGTATTGTTTGAGGCTTTCGCGGTTACTCGAATTATTCTCCTTAGCATAGAATTTCGGCTTAGACCGCGTAGTGTTTGTATATGAACACCCAGCATTTTCTGGCTTAATGTGCCTTGCACCTTGTGAAGTCGAGCAAAAACCTGCGCGATGGCCATGCTCTTTGGTGGCTCGTGTTGTTTGAGTATCCTGAGAACGAGGATACTTAGGCAGATTTGGCCGTTTTGCTGTTTGTGCATCCATATTCACTAACGTTTCGCAAGACCTTGCAGCTTGCATCATCAGAGTGAAAGTCGCACTAAGAACCGGAGGTCGGCGTGGAGCTATTTATAGTCCTCTGTGCCAGGCGCGCGGAGTGGCGTAACGCTGGCGCTGGTTGGTCGTCCGAGTGCAACGTAATCCGTGGGGCGTGGCCGTATGACGCAGAGTGGTTGTAACGCTTTAGATCGTGTATCACGGGGGTCCACGTTTTACTAAGCTTAAAGCCATCTTCCCTGTTGATATTATTTGGATGTTTTTCTATTTCTATGGCTTCACGTATCACTCGCGGGAAGTAATGAGGTATTCTGGCAAGTACTCTGGCATGCTCAAATTCTAAAGTGTGCCTATTTGTAAACGTATGCTCAGCTACGGCTGATTTTGTGATGCGTTTGTGTTTGCAATCGCCTTTATGTTCTTGGAGTCTTAGATCAACGGAACGACCAGTCTGTCCAATGTAACTCGAGCCGCAAGAACAAGGAATACGATATACGCCAGCGGTTTTTAAACTTCTGTACATCCCAACATACAATTCACAATGGAAGTAGAGGAAAATTGCAGTATTCCGTTTCTAGACGTCCTGGTGAAACGTAAATCAGATGGCAGTTTAGGACATGCAGTCTATAGAAAGAAAACACACACGGACAGATATCTAAATGCTGACTCACACCATCATCCAATGCAAAAAGCAACAGTTCTCCAGACTCTGGCGACAAGAGCCGTTCGTATCTCAGACGAGGAAAATCTAGAGAGAGAAAAGCTACATCTGTTTGACTCTTTACAAAGGAACGGATACACAACTACCGCCATACGAAAAGCACTAGACAAGACTATGACAAAAAAGGCTAAAGAAGAATCTCCACCTCTGGAAGGCTTAGCATTTCTACCTTACGTTAAAGGCTCAACTGATAAGATAGGACGTGTCCTGCAACGATGCAACGTCAAAACTGTGTTCACGAGCAAGGAAACTTTGGGTAACGGCTTCAGATCGGTAAAAGACAAGATTCCAAGTTTAAAAACCGCTGGCGTATATCGTATTCCTTGTTCTTGCGGCTCGAGTTACATTGGACAGACTGGTCGTTCCGTTGATCTAAGACTCCAAGAACATAAAGGCGATTGCAAACACAAACGCATCACAAAATCAGCCGTAGCTGAGCATACGTTTACAAATAGGCACACTTTAGAATTTGAGCATGCCAGAGTACTTGCCAGAATACCTCATTACTTCCCGCGAGTGATACGTGAAGCCATAGAAATAGAAAAACATCCAAATAATATCAACAGGGAAGATGGCTTTAAGCTTAGTAAAACGTGGACCCCCGTGATACACGATCTAAAGCGTTACAACCACTCTGCGTCATACGGCCACGCCCCACGGATTACGTTGCACTCGGACGACCAACCAGCGCCAGCGTTACGCCACTCCGCGCGCCTGGCACAGAGGACTATAAATAGCTCCACGCCGACCTCCGGTTCTTAGTGCGACTTTCACTCTGATGATGCAAGCTGCAAGGTCTTGCGAAACGTTAGTGAATATGGATGCACAAACAGCAAAACGGCCAAATCTGCCTAAGTATCCTCGTTCTCAGGATACTCAAACAACACGAGCCACCAAAGAGCATGGCCATCGCGCAGGTTTTTGCTCGACTTCACAAGGTGCAAGGCACATTAAGCCAGAAAATGCTGGGTGTTCATATACAAACACTACGCGGTCTAAGCCGAAATTCTATGCTAAGGAGAATAACAGGTATAGGTTATAAATTTAAGAATATATGAAAATAGCTAAAGAGAGAAGTATTTTCATTAAGGTAATCGATCTTTGTCTAGAGACATCTACTACCACCATATGTTTTTGAAACTGACAATGGCTATTTGACCTCGAGCAAACATCTTTGTCACAGTGAGCAATTTAAATTTAAAAAAAAATGAGTCCCACCGACATTTACGCATGTCGCCCCAGATTTGATTGTTTTGTTAATATCTAACCATATGATTTTTGCATTGCCTAAAACTGAAAAAATAGACGTTGCTGGTTGAAGCTGAAATTGTATTTAGACTCATTTTTGCATTACAAACAACTTTTTCTTATAACATTTTCCTCTAACGTCAAAATTAAAAATACTTCTCTCTTTAGCTATTTTCATTTTTTTATTTCTATCATATCATATCACTAGAAAGCTTACGAAAATTGGCATCCGCAAGAACAAAATATATAGGGTGTTATATTTAAAGAAATAGTTTTTTAAGTTTCCCGAAAGTTAGAAATCTTGCATATTAAAAGGCAAAAGGAACTTTGCCAAGCATGTATGAAATCTGCACTAAAAATACAAATTTTTATGAAAACCCAAAATCAATAGGTGTCTTCAGTTCGAACACTACAAGCGTCTGAAATGGGCCACTTTTTTCCAATTAACTTCCTCTAGCGGGAGAACGATTCAAAATAGCAGCATATTGATATTAATTTAATGAGCACAGTAGTGGCTTTCCAGAAATGTCATAATATAGTCGGTGTTCCATTAAAAAAAACATATGTTTAGTGTACCCCTCTGTATTTGAACACAATGCATAAACAAAAATAATTTTAAAATGTACACACAGGGTGTTCCTATTATCTTGCAAAACCTTAATACATATATTACCTATATGAGGAACTATCCTTGGTCCACACACTGATGAGACACCCTGTATATTATGTACAGTGCTTTTTACTTCTCTCTTATTAAAATAATTTTACTGCGAACAGGTAGCTACTAGGTAGTTACATCGGAAAAAGTTATTAAAAAAAAGTTTTTCGAAATCACAGAAGAATTTGGTATTGGTAATAATAATTTATGATATAACGCAATAAACAACAAAAATTTTGGAAATTATTAATAAATCGCATACACTGCCAATTAAAAATGTAAATAAGAAATTAAATGATGTCTGGAATACACTAGTGCGTTTAGTCGGTGAAATAGGAAGAAGAATATAACTAAGGAAAATGCAGAAGTGTGACGGTGAGAAGTGAAACACTATATACGGGATGATAATGATTGGTTCTCATATTATGAACAACTTGCTTATTACTAAAATCGAGTTGGTTGACAGGGTAATATTTTGTAGGTTTTTATACGAACTATATTAATATTTATCAGCATTGTTGAATAACTGAAGAGAAGCTGAACATTAAAAAAAATCTTAATGAAATATTTTGCAAATAGCATAAAAACTGTTGAAAGGATTGTTTTCATTTCGTGGGAATTGCCATGTCATATGCATTTCCACTTTTGAGATGTAACCTAAAATATGGATTGTTTTACAGCGGAAACATAAAAGCCTACGACTTTTTCTAGCTCAGGATTTATAATATGATATACAAAGATACAAATTTTTAAAAATGCTTGATTAAAGTGTGTTTAATAAAAATATATATTTTATTAGCGTCTAAAAACATGGTATTAATCACTGGCGGATTTAACAGCAAAAAATGGACGATTGCTGCGTGGACCCTTGTTCGAAACGCCCCCCATCAACAAACATTGTATTATTATTTAATACTCGCATAACCCTGCGGTGCATAACGTACAAACTCGTGAAGTACCCGTACGTATTCTTTATTGAAAATTTATGAAAATAAGTTGCTCGGAATCACAAAGTAATCTACATTTTAATAGAAAAAATATTATATTTTTCACTAATTAAATGCACATTTTCAACAGTGATTAGGCGTATTCCAGGCATTATTTTACTCCGTATTGAAACTTACAGCACGTTTAATTGACAGTTCGTAAATTTTTTTCTATTGTACTCTATTGGAACAATATGGAATTTTAATGACAATTAAAAAAAATTGATTATTATTGGGATTTCGAATATTTTTGTGATTTTGAGCAATTTTTAACTAACGAAACCTACTATGATTTTTAAATTAATTTTTAAATTTTTCGCATTTATTTTTGATCGCAGTTAGCTACTAATTCGTAGTAAAATTATCTAAAATCAGTAAAGTAGTCCCTTTAAAGGGTAATATAATTTACCAAAACTTTAAATTTATCAGAAAATAAATAAGAAAGATACGAAGGTGTGAAGATGAAAAGTGAAACACACTGTATATAATCTTCCATTTTTGCAATTCTTCCATTCCAAAGCCTCGCAATATCAGTTTGACGTCGTATCTTCGCATATATTCCGTATTTTGATGTTTTTATGTGTAAAAATCTTATTTTTTTTTACTCCTGTATCTTCTATTAGGGCTTATGCCGGTTATCCGTAAGTAAAAGTAATGTTAAAAAATTACCTATAAATATTATACGGCTAATAGCGATGGATGTCTTTAGCAAGATTTCTGGTTCTTTTTACCCTGTTCTTTTATTAAATGTACGTAGCGTTTTCTCCACATGTCTGCTCTATATAAGTTGAGAGAGAACCCAGATTCAATAGTTTCTTGCAAGCATTAAAAAATTTCAGAACCCTGATGCCAGCATATAAGTGGATGTGCAAATATGCCTTCGGTATTCTTAATATTTGCTAATTTCCAACTTCCACCTTCCTTCAAACAGAAATCGATGATACATATGACATAAATAAGGCAAAATATAGGGTATTAATAACGCTAATCACAGTTTTCGTCCAGAAACCTTATGTAAAAATTTATAGTTGGCCTAATATCTTTATCAACTTTCGGAATAGAATTTATTAACGAAGAAGGTATTAATATTATTTGGATCTTTCAGTGATGGTGGAATTATGGTTGCGATTTAGAGTATATTGTATTTATTTCATTTTCTCAAAGCGTTCACATTTACAAAATGCCTTGCTTTAATAGCCTGAGTATTGTAATTTGTGAGTGTGACTGTGTCTTAGTTTGTTTAATTTTTCTAGTACTTCATCCCTAACTTTTATCGGCAGTTTTATAAATGTAGTGATCCAAGGAGCAGGAAGGAAGTTTAGTAAATCTAGAGTAACATAACGGGCGTGTTTATTAAATGTGATTTCTTTTTTCGGCAATAAAATTTATTTTATCATTAACATTGTCCAAAGGCAATAATTAAACAATTGGCAACTTCAACTAGTCCGACTTATAATTATCTACGTTAAAATGCGCAAATTGCTTGAAACTGTTTATAGTTTATTATACACCCTCGTTGAGGCTGGTAGTTCGGCTAGTGTGCTATTGTACTGGTCGTTTGATTCGAACTGCTATATACCAGGTGACAATGAGACTAGGGCCATGCTTATATCTCCTGTATTTATGATCCAATTTGGATGAAATTTGGTGCGAGCATACTAGACATAATTTCTGATTGAGGCACGGATGTAGTCAAAACGGTCGTCTTCCGGATTTACCGAAAGTGCCATCAACTTTGATTTTTTAAATGGATCGGCCTGTATATTTTTTTGTTTTTCGGAATCTACGACTCAAATTACATACAATAGTTTTGCCAAATTTTCATTCCTCCAAACGAAAAAAAAACGTTTTTCCAATTTTATTTTTTACCATGCATGGTGAAAATATCTTCTAATTGACTCTAGTAACTCATAATAATAGCTACATCAATTAGATCAATAACAAATTCTTTTGAAAGATAAAATTTGCTAAACGTGTTTTTTAAGAAAAATTCAATTTTTTTATATGGCAACTACTAAGGGCCATTTTGCCATTATATAGCGCATGTAATTTCTCATCTAACGATATGCACTACTTCGCTGAAACTGTTTAATATACAGGGTGGCTTTGATAGTTATGCAGATATTTTAAACAATGATAGTAGACATTAAAATCATACAAGATACACAAAATTACAGTATACAGATGTTTATCGTTTTTTGAGAAACACGATGAAGTTAATTTGTTTGAGAGCCCCTAATTTTTTTCAAATTGAGCACGTAGCTATTGAATTACTGTCTTTTGTACCCACCAGTAACTGATTGAATCAGAGGATTCTACAAGAAGACTAAGACGATAGTGAAGTTGAAAACTACGTTTTATTGTGAGACAACACAAAATCGTTACATGTAATAAAATAAAAGTCATTTTATAGTATTTTTCAAAAAGACAACTTTAATAGAAACAGTAAAACAAACTTTGTTTTGTGTTTAATTATTACATTTATTCAAATTTAACTATGCCTCTCACACTTTTCTAAAAAAATTTTAACCTTTTTTTTCAAAAACTAACAGCTTCTGTTACCAGTTAAAATAGTTGAGTAACTGTTAAAGTCAATCTGTATAGACAGCGGCAAGAAAAACGCAAATCCTCGCTATTGTAATGAACACGAAATGCAAGATCTAATAAAAAGCGTAATCATAGAGATTCTGAAGCTGGAATTGTAAGTAAATCTGGACATACAAAATTAATGGTAGTAGACAGAAATGACACCCGACAGATCCAAAACCTGGTATTAAGGATGAAGGTGGTGGAACACTGTATATACCTAGATATATTCAAACGTCTCCAGTCTAAATAAAATCTGGACTGATATACAAATTGTACGACAGACGAAAGTAATGCCAACACAATCCTTTGTATTCTCTATGAAGTAGACAGCTGAACTATCCGAGCGACAGACAGAAGACGAAATGGAGCATTAGAACTATGATACTGGAGACGGTTGCTCCGGATACAGTACACGGCAAGAAGAACTAATGCCTTAGCATTCAAGAAATTAATATACCACATAGGCTCTCAACTTTTATAACATGATGAAAAATATGAGAAATAATGAGAATAATCTCTTGCAGGAAGTTATAGACATAGAAGGTAAAATACATACTATCTGAGAAAGAAGATATTATGCGGAAGGGGAAACACTATCTCCAAGAACGACTTGCGAACGAAGTAGGTATCACAAAATTAAGAAGGAAAAGATTGACCCCTAACAACCCAAGAAACAGAAGAAGAAGAAATAATTATTAGAATAGGAGAGGTTGAGAAGTTGTAGAGAGCTGAAAATAGGAAAGTCAGCAGGGATAGATGATTTACGTAACAAACTACTTCCGGGATTGGTGTCATTATTGAAGTTGAAGAACTCAACGTTTCGCCCACTTTCGTAAGGGGCTTAATCAGGAGGAAAAAGTAAAAGAACATGGTAAGGGGTAACCCAACATGTAAACCATGCCAGAGGCGAAACTGTTTTGCAAGGGAAGGGATAGCAGAGCACGAAAACTCAACATGTAAACAACGATCGGAAGGAGAAGGTGAGAATTTATAGGCAAGTGTCGTCGCGGTTGAGTAACGGTGGGGCGGGGCTTAGAAATTAGCGCTTTCAAATAGAAGGAAGGAAAAAGCCAGCGTCCCGATTAAGATTATTAGGGTATTTGCAAATCTCAATAGCCTCGCGGAGGGTTACAGATAATAGAAGTTTAATCGAAACGGATCTTAAGGCCGGTATCGCGTTGGTGTTCTGCGATGGCTGATGATGAAACAAGACCAGGCTTGAGACTACGCCAGTGTTCAGAGATACGGATTTTTACTGAACTTCCTGTTTCCACCAATGTATGCAGCATTACACGAGCAAGGGACTCTATAAACACCTTAGGTAACATAGTGTTTAATTTAGCTTTTGGTGAAGGAAGAACCTATGAGATGTTTCTCGGGGGTTTGAATACTGTTTTAATGTGTTGTTTTCGAAGAAACTTTCCTACGCGGTCGGTGGATATAGATAGAAGACTATTACTGCAGGAGGATCGGTTTTTTGAGGTTTTGGGTGGCCATGGATGAAAATGGCAGTTGATGCCAGACGTTGCCGCTCTTATCCGCTTCAAAACTCTCAGGTGTTTACGATCATTTAAACCCTCTAAAAGTAACATTATAAAAGACGTTGTTTGTTACATAATGACAATTGCCGTGAAAGCCTCCGAAATCAGGGATAGATGATATTACCCCAGAAATAGTTAAATATGCAGGAAAGGTGGAACAGGGGCATTATGGCAAATATACAACAAGGCAATGAAAGATAGTAAAATACCCCGAGAACTGGCAGGCAGGTAGTATAATAGTGCCATCTATAAGAAAGGAGACAGCCAAACCGAAAGGTCAATGTAGCCTATTTTGCTCGTAGAATTTTTAAATAATGTTTTATTACTTTCAACTTGCTAAATGATTTTTCTATTGTGGCCAATGTTACAGGTAGAGTCAAGAATAAAACCAATGCAGTAATATCCGCCAAAATTGCTTTCGAGAACATTTACAGGGTGAGCCGGGAGGAACGGACCAAACTCCAGGAGTGTATTATACACATGAAAATAATGTAAAGAAACTCGAATGTTGTTATCCGATTTTCATTTGTTTTCAAGTTATAGCATTACAGAAAACAACTTTTTATGGAGAACTTGACTGAGTTTTTGTAAAAAAAATCGAGATTTTGTTAATCAAGAAATGCACCATTTATTACAAAAGCTAAATAAAAACAACGTATATGGGGATTTTTTATGACGCTGTATTTTGAAAACAAATTAAATCGGATAACAACATTTCAGTTTTTTTACATTATTTTCACGTGTATAATACACTCCTGAGTTTGGTCCGTTCCTCCTGACTCACCCTGTATTTCTGTAGAAATAAACTTGTCAAATAGGGAACACTCGTGCTATCATTTAAATCCTCTTTAGTAAGGAAATAGCGTTCACAAACTGAATGGCGAGATATTATTGAGGACATCAGAATACTTATTCTGAAGCAAATCACATCGGACCTGTTCAGATTCTTGCATTCTTAAAACGTTTTTCGGTTCTAAAAATTCAGAAATGTTTTTTAGTTTTTCAAACTCTCACATCGAGTCTGGTCGCTTATGACTGATAATTGAGAGTGAGGACTGAGGTTGCAGTGCTATCAATCTATACCCAAATGAAATAGAAGATATCAAGATATTTAATAAGCGAATACAGAACTTACCGGGCCCTCCAAAGGGCCCGGGCCCCTAACAACGCTTATTCCCGCTTATGCATATCAACTCCACTGGTTGTTTTGGTCTGTTGTTTTTAAATCAAGGAGCTCCCAACAATTCTATTCTTTCTCCAGTATTTACAGTTGCACCATATGTTACTATAGAAGAGGTTAATTTAAAAACATCGTTTGTAGCATCAGCTCCAATGGTTCTAATGCAAGCGTTTTCTTCTAAAATGTATGGGGCTCCACAGCAAGTCGGTTCACTTGCCCCTAGGAGGTAAATCTTCAGGTCTTCCAATTTCACTACATTTGCCATAAACTTAATGTGTCTTGTTGATTTTCTTGCGGTCCGTGCTGCCGTCACATCTTAGTAACAGTGCCAAAATGTTGCTACTTAATTATTTTTCAAAGTATTCATATGTTACTTTTAACGATGCATTGTAAAAATTATTTATGGGCTGTGTGATTAAGGTACTAAAAATCCATGTTGGCAATGGTACCTTCAATATTTTCGCTTCTATTAATCCGAAACAATACTGTCTTTGCTATAACAACCTTGGTAGAAACGAGAATGCACTGAAAGTAAGTTTTTCTGCGCCTCCATAAGATGCAGTGTATGTGCAGTGGAAAAAATCCCCCTGTTGTATATTGCCTAGGGCGGCGTAATCCTAAATACGGCCCTGTAGTTTTTATAAACCGTAAAATGGGAGTTAAAAGGAGTTAAAAGTAAAACTAACTTCGATAAGTTACGAGTTTAGTTCGACTTATTTTTAGAGCCACGGTTACGTATAGTCTACACGATATTGAAAGTATGTAACCTAAAATAAGTAGAAAATATATCCATTCAAGCGTTTTCCCAAATATAATTCCTTATTATTCATTACTTAATAATGATAAAGGTGTGTACCCCTGCGTCCCTTGCATCCCTGCTAATTATTTGACACAAATGCTTTCGTATGATAAGAAATCGAAATTTGCAAAATGCGTTTGCTTGCATGCACTCGACAATTGGCTACTATGGTGCTACTTTATTTCAGATCGTGATTTTTCGCTAATAGTCGACGTTATTCTAAGTTTGAACCGTCGCCACAGACGTCGCGGTGCTCAGAAATCTGCAGAATTCACATGCTAGGCTTTACCAAAAAGAGGCCAAGTCACAGATTCTATGTAAACAGACAAATCTAACGAAACAATACTCGCCGACGCACAATGTCGGGCGATGTGCAAGCGAGAAAAAGACGAGAAAAAAAGAAAAAGAAAGGTGAGTGCCGTTTTAATATTTTAATTAATGCGAGCTGCAAAACTGCCAGCACAAATTAAACTGCTGTATCTGCATTGTAAACCTGGTGAATTTTCAGCATTGTAACCTGCTTATAAATAGAATCTCTATTCAGTTTTGCGTCGTAGACCGCTCATTTTGCACTGGCATCCTATATTTTCGTAGCTCGTTAATTTGCAGCGACTGAAGTCTGTTTTAAAACATGCATTTTTAGACGTTGCGAGCAATCTAAATACTGTTGTTTTAGAAGATGGGCCCGAAGAAGTGGCGTTTCAACAGCAACACCAACCATCAGCACCGACGTCACCAAGCGTCATCGACGACTTAAATATTCACATACAAAAAGAAGCGTCCACCGGTGGGGGTTTATGCGCGAAATTTGTTTTCTTCATTCTACTAACTGTACTAACTACGCTTATCGGATTAATAATTACCGAACATCGTGGTCTTACAGACTGTAAGTCTAAAATTTAAATTCGCCCTTCTCATTGTTACTAAACGATTGTTATTAACAGTGGACACGATCGACTCGGAATCTCGTTTTGCTCAAATATTTGAAGGTTGGACCGACAAATCTCCACTCGACCACGATTCACATGATCACCTTAGTATAGAAGAGTCCGAAGAGGCCCTTGACGATGGAGACGACTCGCACGGGCACGAGGACGAAGATGAAGCATCAGAAGAAGCAGAAGAAACTGCAAGTGACGAAGAAGAGCACAATGATGAGGAAGACGAAGATGAAGAAGATGACGAGGAAGAGGAAGAATCGGCTGTTCAAGATGATGATACCGCAGAAACTGATGAAATGTCTAAGGAAGCCGATGATGATGATGATAGCCAAGGCGACGATAATGAAGATGAAGATGATGTAGAGGAGGAAGCGGAAGAGTATGAAGATGAAAGTGAAGAACAAGATAATATATCATCGCCTACTAAAGAAGATCTTACGCAAGAGGAGGAAGAAGAGGAAGTACAAGATGACAGTGATGACAAAGCTGATCAAGAAGACAGCGAAGATAGAACTGATCTAGAAGAAAGTGAAGAAGTAATAACTAAAACTAGATTTATCCCAAAGCGAGATATATCCAGAAGAGGTAAAGTGGATCTAGAAAAAAGTGAAGAAGTAATAACTAAGTCCAAAGTTACTGCAAAGCGAGATATATACAAAAGAGTACCTGATAAAACCAAATCTGAAGAAGCAGAAAGTGTAGAAGAAGCAGAAGACGATAAAATAGAAAAACCAGATGATGACGATGATGACGATGAGAATGAGGAAGAAGAGGAAGAAAATGAGGAAGATGACGATGATGAAGATGATGATACAGAAAAAGCGTCCGAGGAAGATAAGACTGATAAACTAGACCTTACATCCAAACCAAGTGCTACAAAAGTAAGTTAATATGTTATGAATAACTCTAAGTACTGCTGCATATAATATTAGCTATATTGTATATATCATGACATTGTCAATTACATTTGATAGTTTGTATATTTTAGGTGCAATCAGAAAAGCGTGCTAAGGTTGAAACTAAAAAATCAAAAGAAGCAGAAGCAACACCTGAAAATGAGAACCCTGAAGATGTAGAAAATTCTAATAGTAAGTATTTCGTTATTTCAGTTTACATTTATTTGAATTTGACAAATGGTTAATTATAAATTTCAAATCCAATTGTTAATTAGTATTCTTAGATCAGGAAATGCAAGTAGGTTTCCTTAATGCCGCTGTATGTTGCAGTGGTGGTAAAGTTTGGTGTTGGGACGGCATTATTGGTTGTGGCTCACGTTGTTCTCGTTCGGAAGTGGAGAACTGGTCGGTATAATTGTCGCATGTTCCTTTAATATTTTCTCTTGATGTACTGTTAACCATTAGAGCATATTTTGTTGCTACCAGCAGTCAAACTATGCTCATGGCTTTTATAACAATCAGCAACTAACTCTTGCATTTCCTGATCATATTATTTTAATCTGTTGTGTTTCGTTATGTATTAATCTGTAACTAACAAGTATGTTTAACCTTGCTCAGAGCCAATGTGAATATTAATATTAGAACTATTTTATTCACCTAATACCCACATTATTGAACTTAGAAAAGGTAGCTGATATCATACCACAAGTTAAGACCGAAGAAGTGGAAAATGCACCTCCAGATTTAACCCGAAGAAATACCATCGTAACCCCTCCAAAGATCGAGGAGATCGAGCAGGATATCGAAAATGTCGAAGAAGGTATTTAAGTATTGGAACTTTGGCTAACCTAAACGTGGTTCAAAGTTATGATTTAGTTTTCACGCATACATAAATTACCAGAATACTCGGACGATGATGAGGACGAGAGTGAAGATGACGGCAGATCTAAACCAACTCGTGCTAAAATGCGATACCAAGAACTCCAATCTACCTATTCCCACACTTTGACACCAGATTGGGAGCCACCGGAAGCTGAAGGAAAGGATGATGGAAATTATGAGGAAGAAGACGACGAGGAGCAGCCCGAAGGCGACGAAGACTACGACGACGAAATTTCCGAAAACGAAG
Organism: Agriotes lineatus; assembly: GCA_940337035.1. Taxonomy (NCBI): domain Eukaryota; kingdom Metazoa; phylum Arthropoda; class Insecta; order Coleoptera; family Elateridae; genus Agriotes; species Agriotes lineatus. Next base: position 40,713,620 of record OW679202.1, read on the forward strand.
ACGAAGAATTAATGAGACGACTAGAAGCTAAATATGGCAAAATTCAGCAAAGCGATGACGAACCAGATGATGAAGAAGAAGACGATGAAGGAGAAGAAGAGGAAGAAATGGAAGAAGACAAGAATGAAAAATTCACTTCTTGGAAACGTAATATGCATTCTAATTGTTTTATGAGTGATAATTTTAAGTTAATAACCATTTGTCAAATATACAGGGTAATCATCATCTGTGTGATTGTGTAGGTATTATATTCCGTGTTTGTTATATTGGACGCTTGCTTTGCTACTTTGCTGACGTTCGACCTGACATGCTCATGTTGGTGAGAGTTAAATCTGTCAACAGAATATGTACTCTGCATTTCTCTGTATAGGCCAAATATTCCATTGTGTAAACATACAATGATGTTCTTATGAACTGAGAAGGACTATGTGTCACTTTTCAATGATTCTTGCTTTTTGAGGTTAATCACGAACCTAACTCGCCGTATAAACGAAATTTGACGCTTGGTTGCAATACCTACTGAATTGTTGAATATAATTATTTTGTAAACAATACAAAATTTGAATACTTAACATTTCTATTTATTTCTTGATGAATGTGTGGTAAAAACTAATGTATCTGGAATAAAATATATTAAAACCGTATTATCGCCTACCTAATAACACAGATTATGACGATACTGCATACAATTAAGTAGTTAGAAATAAGCACAATGTTGTATTATGTAAACTATAACAGAAAAATATATTGATATTGTAGGTCTTAAAGTACCTGCAGATAATGCCCCAGCAGATTCTGATTCGGAAAATGAACAGCAAAACTGGTCCAAACAACGATCTGGAGCTCAGTCTGTTAATGACTTTGGTAATATCACTAATTCGGAAGACTGGAGCATTCAGGAAGAACTTAATCGAGCACAGCAAAATATAGCAAATGCAAGTATAAAATTCTTCATAATATTTACATTATTTTAGGTAATTAGACTCAGTAGTAAAATATAAATTTTTTGTTAGGAATGAAGTGGAAGATGTGCTTTACCATTAAATTCCTTGTTTTATTTTGTTTTATTTTTATCTAAATATTCCGTATACCTAGTAACGAGAGATTTGTGTTAGCACTGTGTGATTTTGATCATTATAATACCATTTTATCGTTTTTATGGTTTGGTGGAAATAATTAACAGAATTGTTGGAATGTTACATGATTTTGATTCCTTCTGTGCAGAAAGTATTTGTGATATAGCCATCTTTGCTTTAGTTTTTATTTATTATTTATAACATCGTTAGCATTGCTTACATTCAGTTACACTCCTCAATAGCAGTTACTACTTTTATTAAACCATTTTTATAATTGATAATAATTTGTTGTATGTTACCCCCTAATTTCCTTTCTAATAATTCCTAACACATAGGATGCAGCTTTTGCTTTAACACTGTTTAACAAAATCCTTGAGAGGAATCCGTCCTCTCCCAGAGCACTGTATGGAAAGGCTCAGTCACTAGATGCTTTGGCTGAACGAAAACGAAGTAATAACCTACTACAGGAAGCAATTGCGACTTATCAGCAAGTGCTTAAAACTGAAAACGTACCTGATGCCTTGTTTCAAACAGCAGCCGAACGATGTATAGACCGAATGAGGTTTAGGGGTATAAGTTACAGTATTATAAAATAAATATAAATATGACATTGATAATTACAGGAATTTATGCTCAAGCTGTACCAATCCATAAGTTATTAATTGTTAGATTTCCCCACACAGCCAAATTTGCTAATCATTTGGCCGTTACGTATCTAACTATAAACAAGTAAGATTCCGTGAGTGTTTATACAGAATTAAATAGCTTTAGTGTTTTTTTTAGAATTAACGAAGCCAGAAAACTTCTATATGAAACACTTTCAAAGTGGCCTAATGACGGTTTTGCTTTAGTTCATTACGGATTCATTTTAAAAACTAATGATAATGATCTCAAGCAAGCAATTAAATTCCTTAAAAAAGGTATCGCCACTAAAGAACCTGGTGTTATCGATGGAAGATTTTATTTTCATTTGGGGGATGCTTTAACTCGGCTTGGTAAAAATAGAGATGCCATGGCTGTAAGTTTACATCGACATTTTGTAACATAGCAGTATCATCATTACTTTGCAGGTTTATGAAGATGGTGTTAGAAACAAAGTGTTTTTGTCCAAATACCAGCGATCTTTATACAATGTAGATAGATTAACAGGAAAACCTTGGTGGCAAAAAGAAGATACGCCACACACATCATTTTTCAGAAGCTTGGAAAACAACTGGGAATCTATACGTAATGAAGGATTAAGCATTTTAAACAAAAAAGGTTATTTTCAACCAGAATCGGAAAACTTACGTGATGTAGGAGATTGGAAACAATTTGAATTATTCGGGAGAGGTATTAAAAATGTAAAAAACTGCAAACAGTGCCCCTTTACTTGCAGTATTATTGAAACCTTTCGTGATGCCATTGAATGCAGAAGAGGTCAAATTAAATTCAGCGTTATGCATCCTGGCACTCATGTATGGCCACACTGTGGACCTACAAATTGCAGATTAAGGGCTCATTTAGGTCTCAAAGTGCCTTTAAATACTTACATTCGTGTCGGTGAAGAGATTCGGTAAGAGCAATGACAGTAGATATGTTTGTAACAAGAATCTAAACTATTTATTAATTTTCAGTTCTTGGAAGAGGGTAAATTAATCATTTTTGATGATAGTTTTGAACATGAAGTTTGGCACAATGGAACTTCTACTAGACTCGTTCTTATAGTAGATTTTTGGCATCCGGAATTAACAAAGAACGAAAAACGCAGCCTTTCCTCAATATAACCTATTGGTGCTATTTTTCAAAGGACGTACTTTTTAAACAAATATGTTATTTTGACATATAAATGAATAAACGATTTATTATTGTTTCTATAAATGCTACAGTTTTTTACTATAATTTTTTAAGGGGTAAGAACAACTTTACCTGGACCGATTGAATTCCTATCTCTTAATCTTAATCCAATTTTTTTCTTAACATTTTCCTAAATCTGTTAACATTGAACCATCAACAGATACATAGATAAGAATTATATTAAAAATTGTTATTAACTGTATTAATTGCCTACTTTATTAAAAAATCGGGCTTAAGGATGGCATAAATTTAAATCTCATTCTTTTAATAATTACCAGTTGCAACTTAGAGAAGTTGGAGTTAAAGCATCTGAACAGGTAAGTTTTTGATTTTTATAAATTTTTTGTTGGCTTCTAGAGCAGGGATGAGCAATCTTTTTTACAACGGGCCAGGTACAAATTTAGAAATGTTGTGCGGGCCGCATGTAAAAAACTTATGATAATATAAACACTGAATTATCTCTTTATTAACAAAATAAACCTAGTATAAAAAATTACAGAAATAAAACAATCATTGATAGAAATACTATAAAAAAAACTGCGAAAGATATACGTGGAAAAAGATTATTTAATGAAAAATTTGACATTGCTTCTTTCCCATCAATTGGTCTATATTTGCAGATATAGGACGACACAGCAACTCGCACTCACTTTTTAACCGTACATTATTTAATCTCGATCGGTGATCGCTTTTAATTATTTTCATTGCGGAAAATAATTGTTTGAAAACATCGGTGCTTCCAAACAGTGTCATTATTTGCTTTGCATGTGCAAAAATCGTGGTAAGTTTTCTAAATTTATGTAATTTTGATAGAAATTATGTATGTCAACATTTTGAAATTTATTTCTCAAATCCGTGTCGTTTTGTAAATCTATTAATTTCATTTGTAACTCCTCCGGAACTGTTTTCACTTCTATATTAAATGGTGAAGAAAATATGTTAAAACTAAGAACGGTTTTTTTTTATCTAAATATTCAAATTCCGTTATTAATTTTTGTAAACGCTGGGCATATTTTCGGGTTTCTGAAGGAGTTGAAATGCCTTTTAAGTTTTGACTTTAACCCGCTCAAACAAAGCCGCCCGACGTAACTTTTCATACCAAGAAATGCCGATGCTTAATTTTTGGAAATGATGGTATCAGTGCCTATTTATGATGTCGGCATCATTTCCGAAAATTAAATTAACACACCTAGGATACATTGAGGCTGCGAGACACTAGAAATTTTTAAAAGCGTAAAAAATTTAAAATCTTTGAAGGGCTGCACGAGAAAGTTTGGTGGGCCACATGCGGGCCGCGGGTTGCTCATCCCTGCTCTAGACATTACCTATACCAGTTCCACAGAATGCTTTTCAGGCAATGGTTTTCTCCGATTATAAAAGAAATTTGACGTATGATCAAAATCACCTAAATATAGTGGTAACTTTTCGCGATCATAGTCTTCATTATCCACAATTTTTTACTCGTTTTGTAAATTTAAATGTAGAAGGTGTACCTACGTTAGAAGAAGAACCAAGACCTGGACGACCTCTAGTAGCTGTTTGTGCTGAAAATTTAGTGCTACCGAAAAGCTACTGGAGAAAAATCGCACTCATAGAGAAACTCAACAAGCACTAGGTATTGAACCATCTGCAATAGATATTTTACACCAATATCTGGGTGTAAGGAAGCTGCCAAGTCCGAACTGAAGAACAAAAACAAGCATGGGTAGACTAGTACCTATAGATTTCTGTTGGAAAAATTCAATTCAGGATCTTCAAAACATGAGTTTCATATTGTTATGCGCAACAAGTGTTTGGGTTTTTTAAAAGTGGAGCTATGCCAACAAAAGTTATTCGCGGTAGTAGTGCAAACATTGCTGCCTTCTTCAGATGCAGCAGTCCAGTTGCAGTAATTTCTCTTGACAATCGTAAATCTGTAACCTCTGTTTGGAATATAGAAGTTTACCCTCGTCAAGTTTTTGAAAAATTGTATAGTGATCGCCGAAAATCTGGTTTGCGTGGTACTTTATTACACCATGATAATGCAACACCTCATACGGTTTCAAAAACTTTAAATTTCTTAGATATTACTTACAAATCAAATAATTTTATTATAGTTAATCTAATAAAACAATTACAGACTAGTCAAGGGGAGGATCAAAGAATAAGTGCCCCCGGGCATCACCCTCTCCCAACTTAAGTTTTAAATACTACCTACTCATTTCAAAAGTTTTCAGCCCCTACCCCAGTGTGTTCATTTTCTATTTTCTAGAAACCCCACTCAACTTTTTGATTTTCTCACTAAGCTTTTCTGTGCAGTCGAATTTAGAAATAGAACTTTCTTAAAACTTTAACTAGATTTATGGTAACTCCATCCGCCTATCCAGATATGTACCAAATGGGTATTGCTCTACTTGCAATTGCTGGGGGTGACACATCCTCAAATTTTTAAAGTAGGTCAATGTCTGAATAAATCCTAAATATTGATAAATTACCTCCATTCTTTCAAAAACTTCCCAGTAAAAGATGTACAACAAAATCTAATACGTACAATCTAGTACATTGACTAATTTCTTTAGTTTAATGCAAATCCTGCTATACATTTGAAGTGGTACAGAGCTAACTTTACACACAAAGTTTGCCTTGTTTACGCTTGTAGGTATGTTTATGTCAATGCAGGGAGATTCGTGATTTCTATGTAAATATGAAAACAAATTAAAATGTAATTATGTAGAAAATAGTTCATATAAACATATGACCTGAAATTATTAAAATTATATATCTTTTTACAATAATTAAAAATTTTGTGCTAGATAGTGAACTCACAAACTTTCGCCATAATTTGAATTTTTATAACTATGACTACCAGTGACACATACAGGGTCCAGGAATGATGCAAATCGCTTATAGGTGTAAAAGTTACATACAAAGATGTTGCACATTACTAAAATATTTTTGATTATACAGGGTGGCTTAAAAAGTGTGGCAAAGCACTTTTTTTTTTAATGGAATGCCGTATATTTACGTAGGTAGTTTAAAAGTTTTGCATTGAAACCCCAATCGTTTTAATAGAAAGTTGTATAAGTCTAACATGAACTGTTTTGGATATATTAACGATTTTACGCAAGAAAATGCTTAATTTCAGACGGCTGCTGTAACAGAAAACAATTGAATGAAAAATTAGAAAAATATTTTTTTTCATTAATTAACTTTTGAGTGTAAAATGGTGGCTCTGGGTATTAATGTCATACAGGGTGCTCAAAATTAAAAAAATTTAGTAATTGCGGATTTTTTAAACGAGAACGCCTGCGTGCCGTGCGATCACGTGCACTGTAAACAAAGTCACTGTCATGTTAAATAGAGTGAGGGGATTCCCAGCATGTTACCTCGTAAATATGATATATGCGTCCTCAATCTCCCACATTGGAGCATAGGGCCTCTACAAATGCTTTTCATTTGGTTCGGTTTCGTGCAATGTGTTTTACTTCTAGCCACGTTTTTCCAGCCTTTTTTATTTCTTGTTGAATTGTTCTCCTCCAGGTAGTTTTAGGTCTGCCTCTTTTGCGACTGCTCTGTGGGTTCCAATCTAGTGCTGCTTTGGCTATATGATCTGTTTCTCTCCTTAGCATGTGGCCGATCCATGACCATTTTCTTTTCTTTATTTCTGTTTGTAAATCGGTTTGTTTAGTTTTTTTCCATAGTTCGGTGTTGGTCATGTAATCCGTCCAGTGTACTTTTGCTATCCAGCGCAGTCATCTATTGACATGCGTCTGCAGTTTAGTGCTTGTAGTATTAGTTATTTTCCATGTTTCACAGCCATAGAGAAGTTGATGTTGGACGTAGGTAACAGTATTCTTCTACTTCGCCTATTTGTTCGTTGTTAATGTGAAATCTCTGTTGGTTGTTGGTGCCAATTCTCATTGATTTTGTCTTTCTTATATTTACTTCAAGCCCTACTAACTGTACTTGTTGTACGAGAAGGTTCAGTTTAGTCTGCATATCATTAAACGAATGTATTAGTAAACATATGTCATCTGCATAGTCCAGATCATATAGTCGGTTATTGAGACCCCATATTATACCCATTCTTTGAAAATTTACATTGTCAATAACCCAATCTTCTTCTTCTTCATCCCACAACTCCCAGGTGGAGCAAAAGGCGCCTTTCGACGTTTCGAATAGAAAGTTTTTGGTGGTAGAGTTTCTAGCTCTACGCACGTCGGGTTCGAGTCACTATCACTCCACATTTACCACTTTTTCCACAAATTCCTTCCACTTGCTTCTATCCGATGCCATATGTTTTACTTCTCCCCATGTTAGGTTTTGTTTTTCTAATTCTCCTTTTAAATTTCTTCGCCACGTTTCTCTTGGTTTCCCCACCTTCCTTCTTCCAGTAGTGTTGTAGTCTATTGCCTGTTGGGTTATACTGCTATATGGTTTCCTCAGAGTGTGACCTAACCATTTCCATTTCCGTCTCCTAATTGTTATTTCAACTCTTTCTTCATCTGTAATCTGCCACAGTCTATAGTTTTCGAAATTTTTTCCGGCCAGAAGACTGCATATAGTTCTAAGGCATTTATTTATAAAGGTTTGGATTTTCCTTACATTCTTTTTGCTCTCTACCCATATTTCTGCGCCATACAACAACACACTCTTCACATTTGACTTGAATATTTTCAATTTAGTTTCCCTCGATATGTTTCTTTCACTCCATACTTTCCGCAACATGTTGAAAACCTGTTCTGCCTGCGTAATTCTCCTGTCTATATCCTGTTCACTTCTTCCCTTTGTATCTACTACGCTGCCCAGATAACAGAATTCCGTGACTTCCTCTATTTCTTCTCCTTGTATTCTTATTTTATTGTCCCGTTTAACTTCTTTCACGAGTAGTTTAGTTTTTTTGCAATTTATATTTAGTCCTATTTGTTTTGCTGTTTTTACTAATCTGTCCGTCTTGTTTTGTATGTGTTCTTTCTTTTCGGTAATGAGGCAGATGTCATCTGCGAATTCCAGGTCTTCAAGTTTGAAAAATACGTTCCAGGTTAGTCCTGTTTTGTTGTCAATTGTTTGCTGCATAACCCAGTCTATTACTATCAGGAACAATGTTGGTGACAATGTGCAACCTTGTTTTACCCCGCTACGGATATTTATGTTATCGGTGAGAGTGCCCTCGTGTTCAATTCGAGTGGAGTAGTTTTCGTAGAGGATTTTTATTATTCTAATGTATTTGTTGGGTATCCCATACTGTGCAAGTATTTCCCACATCTTTTCTCAGTTTACTGAGTCAAAGGCCTGCTTAAAATCTATTAAGTTGACGTATATGTCTCTTTCCATTTCTGCCGTTTGTTCTAAAATAATTCTTAGGGTAGATATCTGATCGATGCAAGATCTCTGTGGTCGAAAGCCGGCTTGATTTTCTCTCAGTATCTTATCTATGGCGTCTCGCATTCTTTGCAGCATGATCCTCGTCATTATTTTGCTGGCCGTGCATAATAATGTGATCGGCCTCCAATTTTTGCATCTGGATAAATCACCTTTCTTGGGCAGCTTTACTATTATTCCTTGTGTCCAGTCCTTTGGTATTCGCTCTTCTATCCAAATCTTCTTTAGCAGCGCATATATAACCCAATCTAAGGCAATGATAAACAAAGATGCAGACAGAGGACAACCTTGTTTAACTCCGGTCAAAATTGAGATGTTGTTGCTACTTTTCCCTCTGTGCAGGATTCTGCAAGTAGCATTATCATATAGAGCTGTGGTTAGTTTTATAATCTTTGGTGGAATGCTTTTCAGGTCCAATATCTGCCAGATTGCGTTCTGATTTAACGAGTCGAACACGCGTTTGAAGTCTACAAACATCATGTAGAGCGGACTTCTCCACTCCAGGCTTTGTTCGATGATTATTCTGAGGGTATTTGTGTGGTCTGTGCATGCTCTGTTTGGTCTAAAACCAGCTTGTGCATGTCTACTCGTGGGCTCCAGGTGTACCATTAGTCTGCTATTTAGTATTTGTGCGAGGACTTTGTTTATTATGTTGAGAAGCGTAATTCCTCTCCAGTTACTACATTTGGAAAAGTCGCCCTTTTTTGGCAATTTAAATTATATTCGCTTGTTTCCAGTCGTCTGGGATGGTTTCACTTTCCCAAATTCCAGCAAATATTGGTTGTAAGACTGTTGCTGTTTGATGTGGGTCTATTTTGAGAAATTCAGCAGGTTCTTTATCTAGACTTGCTGCTCGGTCGTTGCGTAGTTTTGAAATTGCCTTCTTTATTTCACTGAGAATTTGAGGGTTGATATCTATTCTTAGCTGTGTTTCTTTTGCTCCTTCTATTACTATTTCTTTTGGAGCTTTCCTGAGTATTTCTGAGAAATAGTTTTCCCATGCTTTCATTTGTTCCTCCTCCGATGTTATCAGGTCTGCTTCATCCTTTAAGGGTTTGTTTGTATTGTATGTTTTGTTTGCTAGTCTCTTGGTTATCCGATATAATAGTTTTAGGTTTTTATTTTGGGCTGCTTCTTATGCTTGTTGTGTTAATTTGTCCGTCCATCTTCTTTTGCCTCTTCTTGCTGATCTTTTAACTCTTTTATTTGTGTCTTGGAGTTGGCTTGCTAGCTGTTGCTGTAGTTTAGGTGAGTTGGCGTTGTTGAGCTTGTTTTTCATTTCTTTTCTTTCTTGTATTATCTTCTATGTGTCTTCTGAAATCCATTTCTCTTGTGGTCTTTTCTTGGTGCCCAGGAGTTCTTTACCTGCTTCATGTAGTTTTTCTGTGAAACTGATCCAGTTTTGACGATTTGTTCCATCGTTTCTCATACATGCTTTGTTTTGGTCTTGGCTATAGTTTTTGATTTTTGTTCTAAAATTGCGGAGTACAAAAGGATTTTCCAGTTTTTCCAGGTTGTATTTTGCTGAATTTTGCTTGGGGTAATTTGTTTTGCCTGCTCTTAATTTTAGCCGTATAGTGCCCATCAATAAGTGATGATCGCTTGCCATGTCGGCGCCTCTTTTGTTGCACATGTCGAGAAGTGAGTGTCACCATCCTTTGTCGATCGTTATATGGTCTATCTGGTTTCTTGTCTTTTGATCTGGCGAAACCCGTAAATATGAAATATTACATAATTACAGAAATATAACATTTTAATTAATGAAAGTGTACTAAATATTAAAAAAACTAAATTATTTCACAATTAAAATTAAATTATGGCTGTAATTGCACCCTCAGAATCAGTTGTCAAGCCCAAATGAGGCATGAATCCTAGTTTGCGCACACCTGTTGTACCTATACATAAAATGTTTAAAACTTAAAACAGCGTACGACTTACATTTATCGCAGGCTATTCATTTTATTACGTAATGAACGACTTCCGGGAATAAACCGTATCATTATTGAAATTTAAGAACTCAATCTCAATAATGACTCGATCCAATCCCGGAAGTCAATCATAATGACAATGGTCGTGGAAACCTCCGAAATTATACTAATTAAATATTCACTTAAATAAGAAAATACACTAGCTATTCGAAATTTATACATTAATTTTAGAAGCCAAAAGACAATGAAATATTTAAAATGTGAAATAAAATTCAAACACAAACAGTTTAATTCCCTTAACTTTCCAGTTAGGTACCTATATTTAGAGTCTTGTGTCACACACAAATTATTATTCTTATAGTTAGTAGTTACTTATGCAATTTACGGTACATCATATAGAAATTTATCTTAGGTAAATACCAGGCTTAAAGGAACGATGTAAGTTAAATAGCTATTTATGCAACAAGTGCTAAAAGTTGACGTTTATGCACGAGACATGAAAATCATGAAACTCAGCCTTCGGCTTCGTTTCATAACATGTCTCGTGCATAAACGACTTTTAGCACGCGTTGCATACAATATTTTATCTAGGACCTTAATTTACCGTTATTAATCCAAAAATATCGATTTAACAAATGTTTGCATCTACGACACTTCTAATTTATGTAATAATAAATAGTAGACCATGCGCGGGCGAATGTTTGCGAAGCCAGTGCTGTCAAGGTCAGTTACGAAATGTAATTATTAATACTCCACATCTGAGTGTAATCATTACATAACGCTTTAATTATATCAAAAACACTTTACCTGTAACGCAAGAAGCAACTAGAATAACTTTACAACTTCACTTCCAGTTCGAAATTGTAGTTTTATAACCTCACTTCACTTTTAGCACTAGAGCTAAAAGTAAACAGCTGATTTATTTAACCACGGTAAACTATAAAACGTCACTTTTAGTGAAACAAGTTAGCGCTAAAAGGCCTACTTTTAATTTGGGCCACAGTGTAGATATTTCAAATTTAAACCACAAATCATTTTTAGTCCTGTACTGTACGCTCCTCAATCCGGCACTGAAGCGTCTGAAGTTAGTGACTTCTACGCATTAACATAATTGTGAACTGCGAATTACACATGTCAAAACAGTGGAAAGTAGATAATGACTATTTTTAAGCCAATGACTAGCTTCGTCTAGAAATGACACAAATGTCACAAATGGTGGTCGGTATAATGTTTACAGCTGTTTGGTGACGTTTTAATAGTTAACAATATTTAATTTTAGTTGTATTTCAGTCTCCTTAAACGAAAGTAAGTCGATTTTTGAGAAATCTAATGCCCATTTATGTAGGACTAATTTTCAGATAAATGACTTGGCCAAAGTTCATTAATGCTACAAAAGAACTTTTTGTGGAAAACGATACCTGCTTCTCGACAAGACATTCCAACAACACTGTAATACTAAATGTGTATGAAGGCATACCAGAGACTCTTATTCTTAATTTAGTAACATGGATTTTGTTGTTGTTGCTGTTTGCACTACTGAGAAATCGAGCCTGGGACTATGGCAGATTAGCTCTGGTACAAAACGAAAAATGGACGCAGTTGTTCTACAAAAACACAGACGACGCAGTAGCGGTTGAAGAAAGCACAGGAGAAACCTCTCTGATTGCAGATTCTGGATGCTGCTCCTGGTTCCCCACCGTATTCATGATCAATAAGCAACGTCTCTTTGCGCGTTGTGGGCCAGACGCATCACATTATTTATCCTTCCAAAGACATCTCTTAGTATTAGCAGCAATAATTACTGCAGTGTCAGTGTGTATAATCCTGCCAATTAATTTTAAAGGAGACCTTCAAGGGGGCCCATATGCATTTGGACATACAACAATTAGCAACTTAGATCCCAAATCACATTGGCTATGGGCACACGTGATTGCTTCATTCTGTTTTGTACCGTTAACAATCCTCATAATGCGGCGATGCTCCAGCCGAATTCCTACAGCCACTCAGCTCTCATCGAGAACTGTCATGGTAACCCACATTTCACGCAACCATAGAAATGCCGATAATATTCGCAATTACTTTTCTGTGCGTTATCCAAATGTTGAAATTAAGGATGTACAAATGGCATATAGGATTAAGGACCTTACGCATTTGGAAGAACAACGACAATCTGCCCATGAGGCAAAATCATTTTGTATAATGAATAACGAACACGACATGAAAGTACAACCGTATGGATGTATCATTTGCTGCCCATGGAAAACCCAAAATGCATTGGAATATTATACAACTGAAGAGGAACGACTTCGCAATCTTGTAATTCAGAAAAGACGGGAAGCAGTGGAGCAACCACTTGGAATTGCTTTTGTAACTGTTGGCTCAGAAGAAGCTGCACAATATGTCGTCCACTCTTTCATACCAGGTACGCGATATCATTGGTCAGTAGCTAAAGCTCCTGCTCCTCCTGACATCCTGTGGGAAAACTTACAAATATCTTCCAGAAATTGGTATTCCAAAGCTATACTAATTAACTGTTTCCTTTTTGTAGTACTATTTTTCTTAACTACCCCTGCAATTGTAGTCAGTTTGTTAAACACTGTTACATCTTCCCAAGGAGATATAATTAAGAAAGTTAGTCCGGTATTATCGGAGTTTCTTCCTACTTTACTTTTGTTAACTATGTCCGCCATTATGCCAGTTATTGTAGCTTATTCAGATCAGTGGATGTCTCACTGGACTAAATCCGAACAAAATTTTGCGACTATGCAGAAAACCTTTTATTTTTTGCTATTTATGGTACTAATATTGCCCTCACTGGGATTAACAAGTGCCCAAGCGCTGGTAGAATGGTCTGTGCAATCCAAAAATCGCACTTACAGATGGGAATGTGTGTTTCTTCCTGATAAAGGTGCATTTTTTGTAAACTATATAATAACATCATCATTAATTGGAACAGCGTTAGAGTTGCTTCGTTTTCCTGAACTGGCTATGTACGTTTGGCGTTTAGTACTAGCCAAATCGTCTGCAGAAAAGATTAGTATACAAAAAAATATACTAGCAGAATTTCCCTTTGGAATACACTATGCTTGGACGTTACTGATTTTCACCACCAGTACCGTATATAGCTTAATTTGCCCCCTAGTAACGCCTTTTGGGCTACTATATCTCTGCTTAAAGCATTTAGTTGACAAACACAATATCTATTATGTGTATAGGCCAAGTGGAATGTCTGGTGAGGGTCAAAAGATCCATGTGTCTGCAGTACGTAATGTACGTGTGGCTGTTATTCTCTTACAAATATTAATGTTAGCATTTGCTATTATTAGAGGAGAATTAGGTTTGATGTCGATCATTACGATACTAGGTTTAATTGCAACCTGTGGTTTCTTCTTCATAATGGGCCCGTTCCCATCTTGTAAACCAACGGCGTTAGCCGTCAATAACTTTGCAGAACAGCAGGAAAGATACATTGCACCAGTGTTAGTTAAAGTGCATTCACAAACCAGTACACCTATGGTAACCCCTCCTGACTATGGGTCTTCAAGCACAAATGACTTCAGCAAACGATCGTCATCCACATCGATTCCAACTTAATTACTTCCTTCCTTTCTGAACCTATGTGATTTGGCTGTGATTCAATTTCTAAATATGTCCTAGTGAACTGTGACCTAATTTTGTTTGTAACTTGTATTCTATTCAATGCAGTTCCAAATACCACAATACTCACTTCAGTAACTAAACCTTGTCTTGTTAATCATCGAGGCTGTATTATTTATTCATGTGTTACATTTGGTAGACTCTGGTGCTTCTAAATATACTACAGTATGAATAGGATTGTATTGTTGTTACTAGCACTTATGGAAATTACTGTATATTAGCACTCTATAGTATTAACTTGTATATTGTATGTATGTCAAGATTTTTATTAAATGTATGTTTTGTGTATCTGAATAATATATTATTGATTTGCCTCAAATACTGAATATATTTAATTTGTTACATCCTCTTTCATAAATAGTGGTCTGTGAAAAGTATCAAAAATTGTGATGAGTAAGACTAGGTAAAATGTTGATGTACTTTTTACATTGCATGATTGTGACATTCTGTTTAAATGAGTGTTTAAAGCTTAAACAATATTGTCCTTTCGATTGAAAAGATATTTTTTTAATAGGAATTTTTATTTATCTTACACGTCATAGACCTTTTTAGATTAGATTGTTTTGACTGATAGCTGATAATATGTTGCCATAAAACGTTGCAATTTTGTTTTTCTAGTTCAGCAGATCGTAAACAAAATGTGTTGCGCAAGATTTGTAATTGAACCAAATTGTATTCTTTGACAATAAACCTTTCATTTTAATAAAAAAATAAGTAAATTAAAAATATCTTCCAGTTATTTGGATCTTGAGAAAAATATTTTAGTCTTACTATAATAGATACAAATTGGAAATAGTGGTGACATTTCTTGGATTCTAGCTAACCACAATTTTTTAGAGAAAACCATTATAATTTTGATTGACAAATTATTTTTTAAGATATGTGTACAGGGTGTATAAAAAATACGTTCGTATATTTTGCCCACTTTTAGGCCTTGAACACACGGGGATTCCGTATCCGAGATTCGGTATGCGGGATACAGAATCTGAGTCTATTCTGACGCGGCGACTGAATCTCAGACGCGGGCCTTCAGTCACTTGCAGTGCCGTGCTGTTATGGACCTAGCATTGCTGTTCTTGGTTTCTGTCGAATTAGTCTAGATGTGCTGTATTTAAAGTCAGGAATTGGGCTCTACTAAGCTAATAAATTTTTCATTGTCAAATAATGTACGCTCTATGATCGTTGTATAGTTAGGAACGCCTTGCTTATTCAATTTAAATGGAAGTTGAAGAAAATCCGCTACGCCTATGATATGATATCATAGGTTCTCTCTGGCAAAAGTAGGCGTGTCCAGGCCTTGGTACACGTGGACTCATATGCTCCATATGCTCCAATGGTAAATCGGTATCCGAGATACAGAATGTGTCGCCAGCGGCCGATTTTCCTTATATCTCCATTTCGGCCGCTGGCGACAAATTCTGTATATCGGATACCGATTTACCATTGGAGCATATGATTCCACGTGTACCAGGGCCTGGACACACCTACTTTTGCCAGCCAGAACATATGATATCATATCATAGGCGTAGCAGATTTTCTTCAACTTCCATTTAAATCGAATAATCAGGGCGTTCCTTACGATACAACGATCATAGAGCGTACAGTATTTGACAATGAAAAATTTATTAGCTTAGTAGAGCCCAATCCCTGACTTTAAATACAGCACTTCTAGACTAATTCGACAGAAACAAAGAACAGCAATGCTAGGTCCATAACAGCACGGCACTGCAAGTGACTGAAGGCCCGCGTCTGAGATTCAGTCGCCGTGTCTGAACAGACTCAGATTCTGTATCCCGCATACCGAATCTCGGATACGGAATCCCCGTGTGTTGAGGGCCTTTGATCTCATCAATACAAACAAAAAAGCGCTAATAAACATGGGTTTGAAAACCAACCGTTTTCAAGATACAGCCAAATTATTTACGCAGAGTAGGAATACAGAATTGTATTTATCACGTCTGCTATGGAAGTGGCTAAAACAACATTTGTTTGAGTTTTTGTGTCAATATTGGTATTGTCACTTTTTGCCGTCATTGTTTGGGTTATTTTTGCTATTAAAGTTGTCGTTGCTGTTGCTCATTGTTGAAATTTTTAAATTTATATTTACCTAATATTTTGGAGTATGTATACAAACACGGAAATGGCAGATATACATTTCATGTATAGTAACGCCAATAGTAATTCTTATGAAGCACGTCGCTTGTATGCCGAAGTATTTCTGAACTGGGCACTTCCATGTGACAAATTTTTTACAAATTGCATCATCATTTATCCCAAGTTGGCGCATTTAAATTGAGAAACGGTGGTGGTGGTCGGCCTAGATCATTTTCTACTCCTGAAACGGAACTAATCCAGGTACCAGTACTAAAAGACTCTGCTGAAACAAATATTAATGCTTACCTAATTTGGAGAATGTTACTTGAGGAGCAATTCTACCCATATCATATTCAAAGGGTACAGGCTCTTATTGTGCCTGATTATGCTGCTCGTCTGGTGTTTTGCCGATGGGCACTATGAAAAGTCCATAATTATTGTGAATATTTGAGTATCAAGAAATTATGTCGCAATTATTTTTACAATTAAGCAACTAATAGAAAAGTCAAAACAATCCGGAAAAAGAATATACTTAGCACTAATTGATATAGAAAAGGCATTCGACAGAGTGCCCAGAAAAATAGTCAGGAAATGTCGAACAGTAAGGAAAGTTAACGGAAATCTAAGGGATGCTGTTATGAGTCTACATAGGAGGAATAAAAACTATGTGAGAACAGATAACATGGAATCACAAGATTTTGTAGTTAAAGAAGGTCTAAGACAAGGCGGACTATTAAGCCTACTGCTGTTCAATTTGGTGATGGACGGCGTTATCAAAGAAACCGATACAAGTACTAGTCCGCTGTATGTAGGCCACAGAAACTTTGAACCAGTGTGGATAAAACAATGTGTGCTTGCTGACGACCTAGCTATTTTCGCAAGCAACGAAAGGGAAATGAACTTAAGACAGGACACAGGTAATAGTGATTAGTAAAACGAATACAAACATTAACTTGAACGTCGAAGTAAATGAAAATAAGGTAAAACAAGTTGACATTATTAAGTACCTAGGAGTACACTTAAATTCTGAAGGGGACCAAGAAATAGAAATAATAGCAAGAATGAAGAGCGCAACTCGAATGTACCACGCATTAAAAAACACATTTGTTGGGAAGCTCAAAGTGTCTAGGGGCGTTAAGATGAACGTCTATAAACAATATATACCCCCATACTTACCTTCGGATATGAAAGTTGAGTACTAAACAAAAGATTAGCTAGTAAAATCCAGAGCATGGAGATGATGCATTTACGACGAGTTCTGGGAATAACCAGAAGAGGGCCAGTTGAGATGGTTTAGACACTTGACACGTATGGAAAACGACAGGCCCGTCAAAAGATTATGGGAAACCAGAAGACACGAGAGAAGATCAAGAGGCAGACAGACCAGAACGTTCGGGTATAATAAGGTTCAGATTATGTATGCATGTATGTTTTATTTACATGACTATTTGTTTTAATTGGTGGGAACTTATTGAAATAACAAGCAATATTTATTTTCTTCAAAAAACTCCATATCTCAAAAACGGTTGATTTCGAACCCATGTTTATTAGGACTTTTTGTTTGTATTTATGAGATCTATAAGTTGGTAAAATATCCGTACGTATTTTTTAAACACCCTGTATAAAACTATGAAAACTCCATAATTGTGAATATTCGAATATCAAGAAATTGTCTAAATTTTGTCTTATAAATGTTTTAAATCTGCATACTGAGTATGTTTATGCAACATTGTAATCCAGAAATGTTGGTGTAGTATTCATCAATTGGAACATATTCTTGTAGAGTTATTCAATTTCGAGACACTATTGTGATTTCAAATACAGGGTGTTTCGTAAATAAGTAATTAAACTTAAAGGTGGTATTTTATGGCTTATTTTAAGACGAAAAATTCCTATAAACAGGTTTTCTAAATTGCCTTGTTTTCAAAATACAGGGTGTCAAAGAAGCGGAAAATTAAGGAAATTCACCATGGTTAATGAAACTTTAAAATACTGGGTTAATATAATAATACAAGTGACGTTTTTCAGTTATTTAAACAAGTGTGAAAAGCAAGTTGATCAACAGACATAAACATGTTTAACTGTGACGAAATACATAATTGTGCTTTATTTACAATTTTTATTTTAACTCGATAACGGCTAATAAAATCTAAAAAAGATAAGAGGTAGTTTTTGGAAAGTTTTTGTTTAAGAGATTTAAAAAATTATTGAAGTTAAAAAAATCAGTGGCGTGTCATTTTCTAATTAAAAAATGTAATATGACTACCCACATACACACCCCTGGTGCACCTGAAAATCTTTAAATGATACTGAAAAGTGGCTCTTAGTACCACATACCGCCCATACCGGGTGTCCATATATCTAATACTTACTATATTGCTAGCGGCTATAAGTGGGTAACTCACCGATGAAGTGAGACACACAACCAACTCCTTCATGTATACGGTGAGCTGTGCGCAAGCGCGGCGGCATCATCCGCCCAATGGGGAAGTGGTCAAGTTTAAAATTCGCTTCTAAAGGCGGAGTTCGAATTCTCAGGCATGCGCACGAGACGCGTTATACTCTAAGTGAAACTATGTCGGCGCCGTAATGGTTTCTGAAGTTTCCAGGCCCTACCAGCAATATATGTGTATTATATAATGCGGGTGTCCACTTTCAAACTAGAACATAGGGATTTAACATTGTTTTTAACAGTTTTATGGATTCCTGCTCGCCAATTGAACCTACAGAAAATGTTTTGGTATCAATGGAAAGAAAAAATTATTGCGCATCTAATGGTATCAAAAATTAAATTACTTTTGCCAATTTTCATTGAATAATATTAACCAAAAGTTTTCATGTTTTTTTAAATATGAGTAGCCTTGACTTGAAAACAGTTGACAGCTATACTCAAATTAATTTGTTATTTGATGATGACATGCAGAGGTAGTTCAGTAGTTTTTACTTTATAAAATGAACGATTACTGAAACGAAGAGAGAGTTTTTATCATAAAAACGTATTACAGTGGGGTTAGTTTGCGTAGAGTGAGAGATTTGTTTTCCGTAAAATTTGATAACAGTTCAATACCGTCTGCATCTACAATACACAGGTATATCGAGAAATTTGAAGAAATTGCTAATACTTCAGTGGAATCAGAAGCTAAAGGTGGTTAGTGTTTATTACGTATTTAATTTAGGCTGTTGGTGCGGATGGCAGGGAATTGGAAGAAGTGTTTTTGGGATTAATCAATATTGACCCACCATACAGCACAAGACAAATTGGTCGTGAATTAAATGTGTCAAAGTTGGCGGTGTCTAAGACATTAAAGAAGCACAGATATCATCAATACGAACCGCAGTGTCATCAGGAAATATTTGAATCAGACGAAGAAAATAGAAAAGTATTTTGTGAAGAAATGCAAAAACGTGCTAATCAAGATTGTCGTTTTTTGTCATCACTATGTTTCACGGATGAATGTACTTTTACTTTAAACAATTAACCCAATGCTCAAAGTACTAGATATCGAGCTCAAGAAAACTGAATAATTAATCTATGTACAAAAACCCAATATTCTCAAAAATTTAATATTTGGGCTGGGATTTATAATAACAAAATTATTGAACCGTTTGAAATTGTTGGAAATTAAAATTCGAAGACTTATTTATAACTTTTGATTAATGAGGTAGGTCCTGCATTGGAGGAAGTTGCAAGAGATACGCAGATCTAGTTTTAACAGAAATTATTTAAGTAATACATTTCCAAATCATCGTTGAAATATTAGTAATTTCTTCATGGCATGATTAATAAAAATTATTGTTGCTATTAATTCATGCTAAAATAAAATGAATATGAAATTCTTATGTACACGTTTGAAAAGGGACACCCGGTATAAGTAGATATACTAAATTTGAATAAAATATCTCTACTCGTGTTCAACATTTTCTTAATTTTCAATTTTGTTTCTGCTTCTTTGATCCTACCCTGTATTTTGAAAACGAAGCAATTTAGATAACATGTTTATAGGAAGTTTTCTTCTTAAAATAGGCCATAGAATACCACCTTTACTCGGAACTCCCCTTACAAATGGAAGTTTTAACACTAATAATTTTGAAAATATCAAAGGAAAAACGAATTAATTTTTTTAAGGTTTCCATCCTGCATATATTGCGTTCAAAAAATGCCTATTTTCGTCGAGGGTAAAACCCTGACCTTTTCACTATCAGCTTTTGAATTAAAGCAACAATAGATAAAAATTTATTTTTTAAGGTGCTCACCCTGTACATAGTTGACCGAGAGTGTATTCGGTTTTGAGTCAGGTAGTCATCTAATCAGCGTGCAAGATATCGTTTTCTTCCAACAAATGCTTTTTGAGCTATACAGACTGAATTGAGTAAACATGTTTTTCATCATCTAGAGACCATGATGAAATGTGAAGATCTAAAAGAATCTTGGAAAGTGATTTTTTTACGATTACAATACCTCCTTCGCATTAGGCGAGGGAAGTAAAAATAAATTCAACCTAGCAGTCTTACTTTTCGAGTTATGTCCAAACATTTAAATTGAATATTATGTTACTTACAATAAAACTATCTTGACATCAGTAGGACACTGTTAAAATGCTGAACCACTAAATTGAATGGAAATGTTTGTGAGCAATTGCTTGCCTTGCGTTTTTTCCTTCGAGAATTTCACACAAATCGTTAAAAATTCAAATGATGCCGATTTTGAAATTTTCTACTAATATTCGTGGTTTCAATTTTTTTATCGATCGTTACGACTGCAGCACGGCCAACTTGATTATTTTTTTTAATTGAAATGGGGGTCGAAAGTACCATCATTAAAAAGCTGTTTTTGTGTAGAATCCAACGATGTAGCACTTGATACGGCAGTTTTGAAAAATAACTTCACTATACCAAATTAAACTTTGAGAATATTACTTTCAATGGCTTGCTAGATATGCTAAAAATTTAGTTGGCGGTGAATGCTTTGTTTTGTTTTTTAACTTTAAACAGTACATTTATGAAGAATACCCAGTTAACGATTGTATAAGAATTTACATACTTCGCATAACTACGTCTTCTATCACCATACCCTATCATCATGAGAATCTCTATTCTCTCCTTTTCTGTAAGATTTTCCATGGTACTTTCTCACTAACTACGCAAATTCAAACAACACTTATAATTTTTGACGTTCAATATTTGTTAAACAACAGTGGCATTGTTTTGTTTTCAGCGCTTACTATCGGTTTCAGGTATCTAATAAATGTTTATCTATAACCTTTAACTTGGTATAGTGAAGTTATTTTTCAAAACTGCCATATCAAGTGCTACATCGTTGGATTCTACACAAAAACAGCTTTTTAGTGATGGTACTTTCGACCCCCATTTCAATTTAAAAAAATAATCAAGTTAGCCGTGCTGCAGTCGCAACGATCAATAAAAAAATTGGAACGACGAATATTAGTAAAAAACCGTATGTTTTACTTCTATACCAAACTTCAGAGTTCTATCTATGGCCGTATTCAAATACCACCGTTTCCATACTTAATTTACGCACTGTATATGCACGTAGCAAGTAGCCGAGTAAGCAAAATTTCACTAATTTTTGCCGCCAGTGTATTTACATATTTTTTACGTGTACAGAACTGTCCATATGATTTTTAAAAGTAGTAACCGATACGGTCGCCAGCATCGCTGAGCGATTAGGGAGCTCAGGCTGTGGTGCCACGATATGGGATTTAATCCCCACATCTGGCAACTGGATGGAGGCCCACCCAGTCGCTTTAAAAATTAGGTACCGAAACGACAGTTATGGAAGTAGGGAAAGTAAGGTAGTCGTTAAAGGCGTTACATCACCCAGTATGCTGTTAACGTGTGCCAGATTGACTGGGTTTCGGAGAGAGATGTTTCAGCGACCCTGACTCACCGTGTCTCAGACCATATTTCTACGTGTGGAATGAAATGCTCGAACTTTACTTAGTAGCCAATACAGGCGACACAACTGAATTGCTTAAAGAATTCCACTTTGCAAACACTCGACTCGTTAGGAAGAATTCTCTAACACACCGATTACATTTTTGTGTTGTAAATGGCCTCAAGGACAAGGACTTCTATTGAAATTTAAAAAGTTTGACAAAATATGATACGGTACAGTAAAATGAGATCGCCCTATTTATGCCGATCTTCAAGGGTTGTTGGATTTAATACATTTAGTTGATCTTCGCAGAGCAGTCTCTTCAGTTGTAGTGAAATGTGGGTGGCTCGGAGTTGAACTGATTCAAGAAGTTGGATGTCTCTTTGTAGCCACGGAGACCACACTGATATTCCAAATTCAACATGTGAACGAACATATATAGCGTAAAGTTTCAGTAGTATGTGAACAGAGATTGAGTGAAAAGCTTTGGATATAAAAAACTATACTAAACGGACAGTTTTCTGTAATACAGTTCAGAATGCTGTAACCATACACTTTCCGCTACAACATATCCACAGTAACCACAAACAACCCTGGATTACCAATACTCTTATAGATAAAGTGAAAATTAAACACTTGCTTTAGCACAGCTACTCTCGCTCAAAATCTGATGATGATCTTGAAGCTTTTAGAGTATACTCAAGAACGGACCGCTGAGTTACGAACTGCTAGGTTGAATTTTGAGATGCAGCTAATTAACGCTAGCGAGAAACCAGTCTATAGTTCCACCAATAATAAGTTGAAATCCAAAGTGGATATATCACTACTAAGAAAACCTGATGTAACGTTATGCGGCAACAATGAAGAGACTAGCAACCCATTTGCATGCTGCTTTACATCCACATTCACGTTACCCAAGCAAGCTCTTCCATATATGGACTCTTCTACTTGTTTTCTTAATGAGCTCTTCTTTTATTGCATCAAAATTGGCTTTAAAAATATTAGTGATGTTCTCATCGTAAGTGTGATGAACTATTTGTACTTTTGCAATTATGCTAATATGATCAACAGGTCCTACTGGAGGAAAATAATGTATTTCAGAAAAAAGGTTACGATCTGGAGTGAGTATCAGATCAAGAAGTGAAGGATTTTAACTTATTCTAATGCAAATTAGAACAGTGACCAATTGCTCTAAACTTGCATCAAACAAAAATTCACGTAGCAGCTGAGTCGTTACATATCGGAATGTTATTCAGAAGCCAGTTGATGTTGGGAAAATTTAAATCGCCAATTAGAATAAAGTTTTCGTTGTTAGATTCGGCTCTCAAAAATTGAATCCGAAAATCATCTTCAGAGATTGAAGAGGGTTGTCGGTAAACGGCCACGTTCAAAAACATTATAGATAATTTGAGGCAAAGTGCTTCAATTTGCATAGTAGGAGGGAATTCTGAAGTGTGAAAAAAAATACACACCTCCACCATGTTTGCTTGTTTGACTCAAACGATATAAATCGTATCCAGTGAAGCTATGAAGTGAGACAGGTATATGTGACGTAAGCCAAATTTCAGTGAGTACAATACATGTTGGTTTATGTATATTCACACAACCAATAATAAATCAGTATATTTTGTTGGTAAACTAAGTATTTGTAAACATATGGAATTCAGTTAAAGATTTGAGTTTTTTGAAGAATTAGTGTTAGCAGTTACTTTAGGAACACCCTGTATGTATTTAATAGTGAGATCCTTTTTTCCAGCTTCTGTGCGTTCATTTAATTGAGAACGGGCTTCTTTTACTAGGTTTTGTTGATAGGGAGTTTGGTAATCTTTAATCATTAATATTTTTAAAACTTGTGACATTCGTAATTTGGATTTATTGCGTAAGATATTAATAACCGTTGCCTATCGTCAAATGAGACTCGCAGAGAACGAGGTTTACCTTGATTATTTACTTCTTTTCCGAATCGATGTTGAGAAACTGGTTCAAATGTATTGTCATTGTCAACAATGCCATCTAAGACGTTTCTGAGACAGTCCTTGCTTTCAGTGTTTTCTGGTGTCCTATATATACGTATATATACTATACAGGGTGTTTCAGAATAACTGTTCCTAATCTCAGAATTGAGAGAGGGCATGTTATTCAACACTTTTTAATAATAAACTAGTGTTCGGAAATACTTCCGTTTGGAGATAATACGACATTAAGGAATTGAGTCTTTCAACATGATGGTGCACCAGCGCATTTCGGTTTAAATGTTCGAGATTATTTAAATGCACAATTTCGAAACCGATGGATTGGGAGACAAGGTCCTATTCTTTGGCCTGCACGTTCGCCAGATATGACTCCAATTGATTTTTGTATTTGGGGTCATATTAAATCACTCGTCTATGCGACACCTGTGGACACAGCAGAGGAGTTAGTGGCTCGAATTATTCTTGCTTTTGATGACATTCGTGATCGTCCGCAGATATTTCGAAGAATTCGTCGGTCAATCACACATCGTTATACCTTGTGTGTCGACAATGGCGGCCATAATTTTGAACAATTCTTATAATTTTTATGTAATACCATTTTTTAAATATTAATAAAATTGCAACCGCTGGAAATCAATAAAATCGTTACTTTTCACATTGAGATTATTTCAAGTACTCAATTCGATAATGTCGTATTATCTCGAAACGAAAGTATTTCCGAACACTAGTTTATTATTAAAAAGTGTTAAATAACATGCCCTCTCTCAATTCCGAGAATTAGGAACAGTTATTCTGAAACACCCTGTATATATATTAGCAGGAGAGGCCCTAAAGGCCCTTGGATTTACTGACAATTTTCTTCCACTCTGTTCTTCGGATAGCTAATTCTTCCCAGTTCTTCACTTTCAATACTTTTAAATCTTTAACATCTTTGAACCACTCTCTCTTCGGCCATCCTCTTCTATTCCTTCCTTCCGCGGTTTCTCTGAAGACCATTCTGGGGATTCTTTGTTTTGTCATTCTTTCTAGGTGGCCTAGCCATAGCAGTCTTTATTACTTTACAATGTTTGTTATTGGCGGCATCCGCATATGTCATAACCTGGTATGAGTCTTTTAAAATGTTGTTATTTCTCTTTGTATTGCTATTTCTTATTACTCCTTCCAAAGCTATATTAAATAGTTGTGGAGAGCGGGTCTCCTTGTCGTAACCCTCTTGTTGTCTTAAATTTTGGGGTATTTTCTACTTTGACTTCGCTCCAGGTTTCTTCTAATGTCATCTTAACCAGATCCGTTATTCCTTTTGGGAATTCTAGGTTTCCCATTATTGTAAATAGTTTTTTCCTTCTTACACTATCGTAAGCCTGTTTGTAGTCTATTAACAGCATGTGCAGCGTTATTCCTTTCCTTCTCGTTTTTTCCTGTAACTGTCTTAATGTGAACAGCTGGTCCGTTACAGATCGATTCCTTCTGAACCCACACTGGTATTTGCCGATTACTTTTTCTGTGTCCTATAAAATATTAGAATGTTCTCATAACACTCGGTAGAATATCATTTGCGGGTGAACGGCCACCTTCTGGTCCGACTTAACAATCTGTGATTTCAAGTTGGTAATTATTTCCTTATCTTATGGGCATAATGATAATAGTTTACTTAAACCGCTCGACAAAATTAATTAAGGAAGCCTTAATAAAATACCTTTTAAAAGTTGAAAAACAAAGTATGCAAAACATGTGCACTCACTGTAACAGTACGGTACATTAACACATGCCTTGTTTGTTAAAAAATGACTTTTATATGCAATAAATGCAAACAACTTACGTTAACATGGTAAGAACATAAGAATGATGTAAGTTTTAAGAATTTCATAATAACTTCTAGAGAAGTTATGAACCACAGTTTCAAGGAAATACTTCTTGTTTTAAATTCAACAAAATTTACTTAATGATATCGATGTGCTCTCATAGCATTTTTAAAATGAATGGTTATTTATGTTTGTTAGCCACTGCTTTAGATAATTTTCTTATTAAATTTGCAGTCGTCAATCTAATTCAACACAACTTAATAGCTTCATATTCTTATAGCTGTGTAGATATTAACTTTTAGTCGTAAAAGTTAAAACTGCATTACTTAATTAATTTAATGAACCCAATAATCAATAATTTACAAGAAATATTTAAACATCTGTATATTTTGCGTCAAATTAGTTACACATGTACTTTAAAAATTTTCTGAATATCAGAATTACAATGAATCACTAAACATAAAATCCTTAATAAAACGAAGAATCATTAATATAAATTTATTTTTCAGACTTCTATTACGTAAATACAAAATTAATGTACTTTCTTATTGGGCTTAACAAGTCCCTCGTATTTGCTTTTACTACGATACCACAGTGAAAATGGAATAGCTAAAGATGGAAGTGTCATGACAGCAAACGCCAACCAATCGAGAACGTGAGATGAGAATTCTTATCGTAGTCCCGGAAAGCAATAATAGCGCCTTCTCCTGGTTCACTGCTTAATGATACTTGAACCTAAAATCAAGACATATTGTTAAGTGCTGTAGCATAACTCTCGCCAAACAAATATAATACTTACAGCGTCTGATTCTTCTGATACTTTGTAACTGACTTCTGCTCCACTGAAGTTGAAGTATCCATACTTTGTAGGCCGTACAACAACTACATGTGTGATGTTAGTTTGAGGTGGAATTCGGTCGATCCTTGTGCTCAGTTGGCCACCTACAACGGTGAAGGCTTCTGGATGGAATCCATTGTCCACTAACTGAACACCAACGGCTGCGGAGTTTCCAACATTGAACAAGGTGTATTTCACCAAAATATCCATATTTTCAACTAAGTATTTGTTTAAGACATGTTTGGAGATCAGCAGCCTGGGGCCTGTCTCTTCTTCTGTGTTGCAGCTCACACACACCAGAAAGGTTACGAAAATTGCGAAAATTGAACGATACATATTTAACGATTTAGGTTACTCTTCACTTAAACAAAACTCCTGTAAAACCAGGACTATATCGAAGTAATTTCGCAGATGCCAAATTTTACCCACGTTTTACAGCCGCGCCACGTACGAAAGAAAAGAACCGTAACAAATGTTCATACTTTCTTCCACTCACACCGGCCGATTATCTCCTCACGTGGAAGTAGCACAGCAAGAAAGTGATCGCTCGCGTTCCAACTCATGCCAACACACCAGTGTTTGTAACTAATTTCACGTCATAATGTTATCGCGTATGGCAGAGTTTATTCGCCCAGAGCGAATTTTACTTGGCAACGCTGTAGGCGAAAATTTCCCAATCCTTTCTATTAATTTCAACGTGGTTTTCACTTGAAATACTAGCTACTTATACTATATTTTAACGCCTCTATTTTAATTTATAGCAAGTTACGTTTTAAAATGCCCTATATGAGTAATACGTTTTGACATTGGGTTAGGTATGGCAACAATGTGAAATTGTGAAATAGAATCAATCAACGACACAGATGGTTGGATTCCAACCTCAAGGTCTTCAAGCATTCATATCGATCACACCCACAATATGAGCATATGCAGTTTAAAAAATATAATTACATGCTTATAGTATTCGATTCTAATTAAGCACAAAATTA
Source organism: Agriotes lineatus (assembly GCA_940337035.1). Taxonomy (NCBI): domain Eukaryota; kingdom Metazoa; phylum Arthropoda; class Insecta; order Coleoptera; family Elateridae; genus Agriotes; species Agriotes lineatus. The sequence goes on from OW679202.1 coordinate 40,741,070, forward strand.
TTGAGTTTCTAGTAATCAATAATTATTTTCTAAATAGAAACTTGCAAAAACTACTGCAATATCCCAAATTTAATGACTTAATGCTGTCAGTAAGGTGGGTTTGAATACCTCAGTTAAAGTTCAAACAGCTGACAGGTAAACAAACCAGAACGTTTGACAGGTGCAATAATATAATACCAAACCAGTATTTTTAAATAAATTTGGACAGTTCAGGATGTCATTAGGTGCAGATTCTGATTTAGAAGTTAGGGTTAAGAAAGGTATACATAAATAAATATTTAGATAATAGAAACTTGAATGCGTACAAAATTTTTAGCTACAGAACGTATCTCAGAAAACATGCACATCGTAGCAAATGAACCGTCTTTGGCATTCTACCGATTGCAAGAGCATGTACGGAAGGCCCTTAACCCCATGGTTGACCGTCGCGTGGAAGTTAATAAGTTACGACAAGAACTTCAAGGGAGATGCTATGATATTGATTATGCAGTCGGGTAAGAATCGTGCATAAATAACACCAATTATTTTTTGCCATGATTAAACAGCAACATTATTATACAGTAAAACCCGCTTTATATGATTTCCAAGGAGTGGTGAGGAAATAGTGTCTTAAACGGGAAGATTATAAAATGAACAAATATTCTATGGTTTAATCATTTTTCTTATTATATAAGGTACATAATACGTACATACGTACATAGAAGTACAATAACTACTTAAAATAAAGAATTGATTCTCGCCTAACGAAGATTTGTATTTGAATTAGAAAGAAACTCGGTTTCTCATACATGTTTGTTGTGGGTAGCGTCTTAAGCGGGATCAGGAACGTATTAAGAAATCTTGAGACCGACGCAAAAGAGAAAATCTTATTAAGCATATTAACTAAGTTATATTGTAATTTGTTATTGCCAGCGTGGCCGAGCGGTTAGGGAGCTCGGCTGCGGTGCCACGGTATGGGGCTGGATCCCCACATCTGGCATCTGGCGGGTGGCCCCACCTAGTCGCCTAAAAATTGGATACTGAAACCACAGCTGTGGAAGTAGGGAAAGTAAGGCAGTCGTCGAAGGCGTGATGTTAACCACGTCACCCAGTATGCCGTTAATGGTGTGTCAGATGATTGGGGTTTCGGAAAGAGATATTTCCGCGGGTCTTGATCAGTCTCAGGCCATATTGCTACATGTGGAATGAGGCGCCCTGAAACTTTTACTTTACTGTAATTTGCTATAAGTACTTGAATGATAGTGTTAATAAAACATTTAAGCTGAGTAGCTGTCAGTTAGCAATCAATATTGTGTAATTATAAGTTACTGAAACTAACACTTGTAATTTTGACGCGAATGATTAAGTTTTCCGTTTGCTATTTAATTTATTTTTACATGTATAAATCTGGTGTAATATCCCCCCAGATTCAACCATTTTACGGATATTTGAGTTTGAACATAAAAAACAATTTCAGCCTTTTAAGATGTTTTATTTAAAGGGAGAAAAAACGCTGTTAAAATGGTAGTTTAAGCACTTGACCTCTCTGAACATAACAACAAATGAGGTTTAGAAAATAAATATCCAGCCATTATTGATACAAGAAATAATAAACGCAAAGTAACGGAATGCAGGAGTAAATTAATCTAGTATCACACTACAAAAAATTGTATTTGTTATTAAATTGTAGAATATGCTCCATAAGTAAAACATCATATTTAAACCATAAACGATTTTAATGATTTAAGGGAATATCACCGTGAGAAGAATAATAATTCTTAAACGAGTAGGTAATGTAATGATCTGCAGTCACATTCTTCTCATAAATAAAATGTGGTCATCTTGGATAATGCTGATGTATATTTTAAATAAATCAAATCCTTTCAATGTTATGGTTAAATATTGTGTTATCTCTTCTAATAAAGGTAGTTCACTCTTGGCCATTTTTAAAAATCGATTCTAAAAAACACCCTGTATATTAATTAATAATTTTGGTTTGAGAACAAGCAAGAGTAATTCCTAAAATATTAACATCTAACTCGAAAATGTTTTGTCATTTACACCTTATATGAAGTCAATCAGCGGACACACTGTATAATACATTGGATCATGATGTGGCCATATTGAGCCAATGTAATTGACATTCAACATTTTATTCTCACCCAGTGGCAGTATAACTGTATTTTCTTTCCATCATGTGTCAGTTGCAGGATGTTTTTTGCATTTATATCTACATTCTCTCACAATTTTTTTTATCTGTTTTTTGACGTTCTTCATGTCCTGTCATTTGTCCTACAAAGCTCATTCGTAGTAACATATGTTCTCTATCTTTATCACATTTCCTGTCCACCTTCATTTATTTTTTCTAATATGCATTTCATCTGGTGGTTATTTCAGAAATTGATAGACATTATTATAACTGATCCTGTATAATTCCATTGTTATTTATTGACCAAGCGTGTGGTGTAATATTTTTGGCCTGCACATGTTGAATATCCACTAACTTCTTACCCAAAACCCGATTTTTCTTAATAACGGTGTAGGATGTATGATAGTCCTAAATTGTATATTTATAAATTTATAGTGGTGATTATTTAGTACCACCTTAAGTCTTTAATGGCCAGTATTATAAAAGATCAATAAATCATTAGATTTAATTTTTTTTAATTTTTTTTTATTTTGTATTCAGCCAACAGCCGTTAGGGCCAATTATAGGCGTCGCTGTACATTTTATGGGACTTCCAACCCCACTAATGACTGTCATGATGTTATTATGACATCCGGGACCAACTATTTCTGGGGCAGCCGTACCACGAGGCGCCAAGAGAAGCAGCCATGGAACTCCCATCCAAGTTCTGACCTGCTTAACTCTATTGAGCGAACGTGGACGTTTGTTCAAGCTACACCACCATTTGTGGAGTAAATTTACTTCCCCAGTAAACTAATAGGCAAATAAGCAAAAGCCCATCAAAATTTGTTTACTAATGAATAAAATGTCATAAGCATTAACTTTTGATGCGCTTTTGTTTACTTTAACAATGAATTAAGTTAACCTGTACGGATTTATTAGCCGAATCAAGTTATTTTGCGTTTATAATACGCAAATCTACGGAATAAATAAATTTATTCTCAAAGTAAATTTTATACAAAATAAAGTTTTATAATACTGAGCATTAGAATAATCAATTCTTGTTGAACTAAGAATATGGGCTGACTAGTAACAGAATTGTGTCTACGACTTTGAAGATTTTTTCTATGGTTGAGTTCTTGAAGTAAAATAGATTACTGTTCGTATTTTCTCTTCTGCATAGACCGTAATAAAACGCTCCTTTGAAATACAGTAACTGAGGTTTATTAATTATTAACCACAAGAAAGCAAAATCAAACCGATCTTGACAAACGCACATTTAGCAGTAATACTGGTTCGTAAGCGAACGCTTCTTAAAACATTCTTATTTTTAGGCAAATTCTTAGAGCCATTTTATGACCTTAAAACAACATAACTTTTATGTAGCAGCAGGCAAGAAATTATGTAGCGGCAAGAAATTTCTCTGCTAATCAGAGGCGGACTTAAATATCTCAAATTACAAAATCTAATAAAAGTAAATTGTCTGTATCTCGAATGGTATTTCGAACATGCCCCCCTCCTTGGAAGGCCGAAGGGCACTTTCAACCCCGAAACCACACTTTCAACTTTCCGAAGACGGAAGCGGGCACAACTTGGCGAAGGACCGCTTGGTTTCACCGCTGGCGGTATGAATGGTGGCAACCCTAGGAACACCATCCTTTCCTGGATGTAGCTGCATAATACGCCCAAGCCTCCAACGCAGAGGGGGCGCGCTGTCTTCCTTTAACAGCACGAGCGAGCCTAACTGCAACTCGCCCTGGTTCTTCCTCCATTTTGCTCTTTGTTGTAGCTCCGAGATGTACTCGCGGTGCCAACGGTTCCAAAAATGCTGTTGGCATTGCTGAATATGCTGATATCTGGACAGTCTTCCGGTAGGGATCTCCTTTAGGTCTGCATCCGGAACTGTTGTCAGCGGCCTACCCACGAGGAAGTGAGCCGGGGTAATAGGGAGCAAGTCATCTGGATGGTCAGATAAAGGAAAGAGGGGACGCGAGTTTAGCACAGCCTCAATCTGCACAAGTAAAGTATTGAGCTCCTCAAAAGTTAAATGAGCTTCTCCCATGACCCTTTTGATGTGTTTTTTGCTGGATTTTATTCCAGCTTCCCACAAGCCCCCAAAGTGGGGTGAGTACGGTGGAATAAATTTCCAAGAGATGCCCTCACTGGTGGGAAAATCAGTGAATACCCCCTTATTAAGAAATTCGCCCAATTCTTTTAATTCAGACTTGGCTGCTATGAAATTTTTTCCGTTATCTGAGTATATACGAGCTGGCCTTCCTCGACGCGACACAAATCGCCTTAAGGCCATTATAAAGGCATCTTTCGTCAAATCTGAAATTAACTCTAGGTGGATCGCTTTTGTAGTAAAACAAATAAACAGCCCGATATAGCATTTATTAATCTTTCCGCCTCGCCCCTTCCTGTCTTTTATCAGAAGCGGACCTGCATAATCCAATCCAGTTGTATGGAATGGAGGCCCGGGTTCCAGACGTGACTCGGGTAGCTGACCCATTTTTGGTTGAATTATTTTTGGGTTATTTCGAAAGCATGGAATACATTGCCTGACCACTTTTTTCGCTAAATTCCTACCCAATACCGGCCAAAACTGCTCACGCACCGACGCCAAGAGCTGCTGCGGACCTGCATGAAGTAAGCGAATGTGTTCATTTTCAAAAATAAGGCGCACAAAATGGCTTTTTGCGTCCAATACAATCGGATGTCTTTTGTTGATTGAAAATTTTGAATTTTTTAATCGCCCACCGACTCTTAAGACACCATCCTGATCTAAAAATGGATCCAGGTTAATGATGCGGCTTTTGGACTGGAGGGAATTTTCAGTGTTGAGTTTATGAATTTCCTCAGAAAATGAAGTTTTCTGCGAGGCCTTTATGAGAGCTTTAAACGCATACTCTAACTCGTTTACCGAAAGCTTATCATATCTTCTAGCCGTATTTGTTCGTTCTGCCTGGCAGTTAGTTTTAAAACGAAAAATCCACGCTGTGACCCGTTTTAGCTTTCGCAACGTCGAATACCTATCGAATGGAAATTCTACTGCCGCTTGAGAAACGAATGCCCGAGTATCTTTGCGCACGTCGGGTAGTTCGGGAATTTTGCTAGTTTTCGGAACTTGTTTAGGCCAATTTTCAGAACCCTTGACCAGCCAATTCGGGCCGTGCCACCATAAGGCGAGACTTTGAATTTCGCTTGGTTTCACTCCACGTGACAAAATGTCCGCTGGATTATCCTTACTGCGTACATGACGCCAAGTATCGTCACTCGTTAATTCCTGGATTTCGGCCACTCTGTTACTTACAAAGGGGCCACTCTGTTACTTACAAAGGTTTTTAGCCTATTTGGAGGAATTTTTAGCCAACCAAGGACTATTGTAGAGTCGGTCCAAAAAACGCGATCGTCGAATTTTACTCGGAGAGCTTTGGCAACCTTGTCCGCGAGTCTTGACAATAATAGTGCGCCTGATAACTCTAGCCGCGGCAGGGTGACGGTTTTGAGCGGTGCCACCTTTGTTTTTGCGCAAAGCAAGTTTACAACAACATTGTCGTCTTGGTCGGTAGTCCGCAAATAAATGCATCCGCCGTAAGCTTTGGTAGAGGCATCTGCAAAGCCATGCACTTCGACTCGTTTAGGGTTTTCGCATAAAGCATGACGACTTATTTGAAGCGCATTTAGTTGAGGCAACTCATTTCGGAAATCGCACCAAAACGAATGCATGTGCAATGGCAACCCTTCATCCCAGGGCACCTTTTCTAGCCATAATTGCTGCAATAAGATTTTGGAAGTTACAACGCACGGGCTTAGCAGCCCGAGGGGATCGAAAACCTGCGAAATGCTCGAAAGGATTACTATTTTGTTTATTTTTTTATTTATCGGGGCCTCACTTATATTATACATTAATTTATCTGTAGTCGGACACCACGTGAGACCCAAAGTCTTAGCGTTTTCGTTGACTCCAAACTCTAATACTTTTACCGATGAGTTGTCTTCAACTACGTGTTTTAAAACTTCACGTTCGTTTGAATAAAATTTGCGCAATTCAAAACATCCCTGTCCTAAAATATCAGACACCTCCTTAACAATTGCGGCAGCTTCTTCCGCGGAGTCCGAACCCGTAAGGAGATCATCCACATAGAAGTCCCTTTTGACAATTTCGGCGAACTTTGGGCGTTCGTTTTTGTTTTTTTTCGGCCAGCTCATACAAGCACCGCACTGCGAGGAATGAAGCTGCAGTGGTGCCGTATGTGACAGTGTTCAATTCGAAAGTGTCAAGCGGTTTTTCGGGACTGGCACGCCACAAAATTCGTTGCAAGCACCGCTGTTCTGGCGCTATTAGCACCTGCCGGTACATTTTTGCAACGTCGCCCGAAATTACATATCTATGTTGACGGAACCGCAGCAAGATTGACATGAGATCGCTCTGAATGGATGGCCCGGTCATTTGTAGGTGATTCAGGGAATAACCGCTGCTTGAAGGGGCCGAGGCGTCAAAGACCACACGTAACTTGGTGGTGAGACTACTTTCCCGTAAAACACCTGAATGCGGCATGTAGTAGGCCATGGCTTCGGAATTTTTGGGTTCGATTTTTTGCATATGACCCAACTCCAGATATTCGCTTATAAAATCTGAATATTGCTGTCTAATTTCGGGTTTGGATCGTAGTCTCCGTTCCAGTGACAAAAACCGGCGCTGCGCCTGGGTGTATGAATCACCTAATTTTTCGACAGGGCCTTTAAACGGGAGTGCTACAATAAACCTGCCATCAATCGCGCGTTTTGTATTGGCCACGAAATGCTCTTCGCAGCTCAATTCTTCTTGAGAGAGTGGCTTTGTCGGACTGCACTCCTCAAGCTCCCAAAACCGAGCGAGTTGAGTTTGAATATCAGCCTGTTGACTGAGATAACACGAAAGCGTTGAGGATTTGTTTTTATCTGAGAAATGTGCCATGGGACCGGACACGATCCAGCCGAAACGTGTTTTCTGGAGCATCGGTTTATTAGGCCCCTGTGAAATTTGACCAATGCAAATCAACTTCCAAAAAAGCTGAGCGCCTATTAACAGATCGATTCTTTGCGGCTTGTAGAAAGAAGGATCCGCCAGCTTAATATTTTTTGGAATTTTTAGCTCTGAAGCTTTTAGATCGATGCTTGGCAATATTCCGGTGATTTGTGGCACGACAAAACAAGATATGTTGGCCGAAAAATTGTTATGTAGCGCTTCAATTTTGACCTCGCATTTTGAATCTATGCTGGAAATCGCGTTGTTTAATCCTAGTACAGTTATCGATTCTTTCGAGGTTCTCAGGTTGAGCTTATTGCACATATCTTGAGTTAAATAATTAGATTGGGCACCCGAATCAAGTAAGGCGCGAATTGTATGAGGATTTTTCTGATTGTCAAGGATTTGAACGTACGCTGTTGACAACAGAACATGTGCGTTGATGCATTGCATGGAAAGTACGACGCTATCCGCATTTGGCGTAGTTGATTCGCATGCGCTTGAATTTGCAACCGATTTTTCAACGTGCAGTAGAGTATGATGTTTTTCATCACATTTCGTACAAGTTCCCCGCCGACAAGCTCCGCGCGTGTGCCCCGGCCGCAGGCAATTTGTACAAAGCCTTAAGTTGTGCAACTTTTCTAGCTTTTCATCATGCGCAAGCTGCAAAAAGTCCGAACAATTGTGGATATAATATTGGTTTTTGCAAAACCTGCATTTGATAACGTAATTGTTGCTGCTGTTGCCCTTATTGTTAGTTGCCAAAAATCCCTTTGTGCTGCGTGAGCCTTTACTTTTATCCGCGGTTTTCTCGCATTGCGTCTGTTTCAACGTTTCGAGCAAATCTGCGCGGGATTTTACAAACGATTTTAGGTCAGCTAATGTGGGCCTTTTTTTGTCAACAATGAAATTTTCCCATTCTCGTAAGCTTACAGGATCCAGTTTTTCCCCGACAAAAAATACTACGATAGTGTCCCAATTTTCAGTGGGCTCGCCTAATTGTTCCAACGCGCGCAAATTTTTTGAGACGGAATCAATTATTTTTCGGAGCCCATCTGCCGATTCATCGGACATGCGTTCGATGTTAAATAAGCCGCGCATATGATTTTTGATGAGCAGTTTTGTGTTGTCATATCTATCTAGCAAAGCCTTCCATGCTATCGGATAATTATTCGCCGAAAATTCTAAAGAAGCGATCACCTCGCTAGCTTTATCAACCAAAGCAGCTCGTAAATAATGGAATTTTTGAATCGAGCTAATACTGTTGCTTTTGTGGATTAATGACTCGTAAGTGTCGCGAAATTCCAGCCAGCCCGAATATGACCGTCATACGTGGGGAGTTGGATAACAGGCAATTTGATAAAATTATGTTGCTCGTCGCCTCTGCCATAATTTGAATTTGGGCTACGATTTGAACTTAAATCTGCGGCTGAGGATGGAGAAACGTCATCTTTCGGCGCGTTTTGCTTGATAATTTGCCTGGCTACGGCACATTGTTCAAAAAATTTATTTTTGAAAGATGTTCGCTCTGAAAGTTCGGCTGCTACATCCTCCGCTGTGCTTTCGATCACTAATTGCACTTCTTCAAATTCTTCCAACAGTGACTTTATTCTGTCTAACCTATCCTGCAAATTATCTAAATCCCCCTCTGATATTTCTGACTTTCCCCGCACTTCTTCCACAAATTTGAAAAAGTTAGTCAGTTTGGTTTTTACAGCTCCCCTTTTTATGGTAGGTGTCGCCATCCTTATTCTTTTAGCGCGATAACGACTGACTAAGGAATACAAGAATTGAAGCTAAATTACCAAAGGTATTGAACCTAAATGACCAAATAATAACCCTCGGAGAATTTTGAAATTCGTTAAAAAACCCAATTACACAGTTGCAGACTGTACTAAAATAGGTAAAAGGGAATTTTTTAGGAAATGATAAATAGGAACGACTCACTTTTTTGGCGAAGACTTGGACCCTTTCTGTTCGAATTGGAACTCCGGTTGATGTTGGCGTTTAGATGGCAACTTCACAGTGGCTGCTTCGTCCGGCGAACGGTATTTCTCAATTCGCGCGAGCACGTGTAGTCAAGATAATAATCGATGGATATTTTACTTTGCCGGCACTTCGGTCAGTTTCTATATTTCACTTGCACTTGAGTTGTGGAAACCACGCTCTGCTACCAAATTATGTTCGTATTTTCTCTTCTGCATAGACCGTAATAAAACGCTCTTTTGAAATACAGTAACTGAGGTTTATTAGTTATTTTATTAACCACAAGGAAGCAAAATCAAACCGATCTTGACAAACGCACATTTAGCAGTGATCATTTAGCAGTAATACTGGTTCGTAAGCGAACGCTTCTTAAAACATTCTTATTTTTAGGCAAATTCTTAGAGCCATTTTATGACCCTAAAACAACATAACTTTTATGTAGCAGCAGGCAAGAAATTATGTAGCGGCAAGAAATTCCTCTGCTAATCAGAGGCGGACTTAAATATCTCAAATTACAAAATCTAATAAAAGTAAATTGTCTGTATCTCGAATGGTATTTCGAACAACAATAAACTAAACTTAAAAACGCACCAATTGACTGTAAAACATAATTATATACAAAGACCGTCTTGTTTATTTGCAGATGTCTTAACAAAAATAGATATCTGCACACAAGTCATTTGACTTTGTGCAAGGTGGCCTTTTTGGACTAAGTCATGGTTAACTAAATTTTTATTTAGGATACCTACATGTTGAGTATTTATTTGTAAGTACAATAATATGATCTTGTTTAACGATATACAGTCGTGTCCCAGTATTGATGTTACAAGAGGTGAGGTGGACTAAAAATTTTTGATTTTTATTTAACCCTGCAGAGGTCGCGCGCGGACTGTCACTCCGCATGCAAGAAGTATCAGCCATTATTTGGCAATCCCTACTCTTTAGGTCTTGCCGGTCTCAGTACCTCTCGGGGAACAGTATCTTATTGTCGGTGCCAAATAACAAGTTAGTGGGTGCACATTTGTGTGAATGATTAGTATTTGCGGAGTGAGAGTCCGCAGCGACCACCGGCGTTTGTAAAATAGCTTTATTTTAAACTCAATTTGATTATAAACAGAGGTAAGTTACTGTAAGTTTTTTAGTAATTTTAACTTACTAAATTACTTTAAAATTTTCTAGTTTCTATGGGAGAGTACGAGAAACAGCAGGATGGCTTTCGGCGTTAAAAGAAAGAGTGTTTAGAATCTGACCAAAACGATAAAACTGGCCAACAAGATATTATTGTGTCAAATGTAATATTTCTTTGTGTTTAGAACATTCAACCATTATTTGTAAGGAATGCCATGAGAGTGCATGGCAGAATTAATCTTTTTTTTAATTTTTATCAATATTCCAAAATCCTAAGTTAAATGTTAATATTGGACAATTATTTGTAAGGTTTCTTTTTAATAAATAAATATTTCATTGTTTTGCAATAAATACAAAATAAACTGGCATATGACTTCTGTTTGTAGCCCCTAAATTATCTTTTATTTGCCATAGGGAGTGTGAGTCCGCAGCGACTACTCATGTTTCAGTATAAGCGCGACTCCTGCAGGGTTAAAGATTGTGGGATTAGGTCTTGGTCTGAAGAGAATTTTAAGAATATTTTCAGTTTTTTAAAAACAAGTCGGTCTTGACAGTGCAGCGAAAACTATTTTCTTTTCAGGTAAGCTACCCTTTTTGTTGAAAATACGGCAAAATTTTAATAGAAAAGTTGTTCAGAATGGAAAATTATGGCCCTATACTGAATTTCATTAAGTTCTTAGATCAAACCATCATTTTTAAAAAATAACATTTTAATAGTTTAAGTACATATATCTTCCTAACATTTTGTATAAGGCCATAAGTTATCATTCTGAACAACTTTTTTTTGTAAAATTTTGATGTATCATGAACAGAAAGGGTAGTTTACCTGAAAAGAAAATAGTCATCGCTTCACTGTGAAGGCCAACCTGTTTTTTAAAAACTGAAAATATGCTTAAAATTCTCTTTAGACCAAGACCTAATCCCACAATCTTTAAATAAAAATAAAAAATGTTTAGTCCATCTTACCTCTTATAACATCAATCCTGGAATACACTGTATATCAAATCTAATAATTGTGATTTAATTTAATATAAGGCTTTTCGCCTGTGTGAGTCCTTACATGTCTAACTAAATGACTTTTCCGTGTTGCTTTATAATCACAAACAGAACAGGTATAAGGCTTCTCGCCTGTATGAGTCCTCACATGTCTAACTAAAGCACTTTTCTCTGTTGCTTTGAAATCACAAACAGAACAGGTATAAGGCTTCTCGCCTGTATGAGTCCTCACATGTTTAACTAAATCACTTTTCTGTGTTGCTTTGAAATCACAAACAGAACAGGTATAAGGCTTCTCGCCTGTGTGAGTCCTCACATGGCTAACTAAATGACTTTTCTGTGTTGCTTTATAATCACAAACAGAACAGGTATAAGGCTTCTCGCCTGTATGAGTCCTCACATGTCTAACTAAAGCACTTTTCTCTGTTGCTTTGAAATCACAAACAGAACAGGTATAAGGCTTCTCGCCTGTATGAGTCCTCACATGTTTAACTAAATCACTTTTCTCTGTTGCTTTGAAACCACAAACGGAACAGGTAAAAGGCTTCTCGCCTGTATGAGCCCTCACATGTTTAACTAAATTACTTTTCTGTGTTGCTTTGAAATCACAAACAGAACAGGTATAAGGCTTCTCGCCTGTATGAGTCCTCACATGTTTAACTAAATCACTTTTCTGTGTTACTTTGAAATCACAAACAGAACAGGTATAAGGCTTCTCGCCTGTATGAGTCCTCACATGGCTAACTAAATGACTTTTCCGTGTTGCTTTGTAATCACAAACAGAACAGGTATAAGGCTTCTCGCCTGTATGAGTCCTCACATGTTTAACTAAATCACTTTTCTGTGTTACTTTGAAATCACAAACAGAACAGGTATAAGGCTTCTCGCCTGTATGAGTCCTCATATGGCTAACTAAATGACTTTTCCGTGTTGCTTTGTAATCACAAACAGAACAGGTATAAGGCTTCTCGCCTGTATGAGTCCTCACATGGCTAACTAAATGACTTTTCTCTGTCGCTTTGAAATCACAAACAGAACAGGTATAAGACTTCTCGCCTGTATGATTCCTCACATGGCTTACTAAATGACTTTTCTCTGTCGCTTTGAAATCACAAACAGAACAGGTATAAGGCTTCTCGCCTGTGTGAGTCCTCACATGGCTAACTAAATGACTTTTCCGTGTTGCTTTGTAATCACAAACAGAACAGGTATAAGGCTTCTCGCCTGTATGAGTTCTCACATGGCTAACTAAATTACTTTTCCGTGTTGCTTTGTAATCACAAACAGAACAGGTATAAAGCTTCTCGCCTGTATGAGTCCTCACATGTCTAACTAAATCAGTTTTCAGTGTTGCTTTGAAATCACAAACAGAACAAGTATACGGCTTCTCGCCTGTATGAGTCCTCACATGTCTAACTAAATCACTTTTCTGTGTTGCTTTGTAATCACAAACAGAACAGATATAAGGCTTCTCGCCTGTATGAGTCCTCACATGTTTAACTAAATCACTTTTCTGTGTTGCTTTGTAATCACAAACAGAACAGGTATAAGGCTTCTCGCCTGTATGGGTCCTCACATGGCTAATTAAATTACTTTTCCGTGTTGCTTTGTAATCACAAACAGAACAGGTATAAAGGTTCTTGCCTGTATGAGTCCTCACATGTTTAACTAAATCACTTTTCTGTGTTACTTTGAAATCACAAACAGAACAGGTATAAGGCTTCTCGCCTGTATGAGTCCTCACATGGCTAACTAAATGACTTTTCCGTGTTGCTTTGTAATCACAAACAGAACAGGTATAAGGCTTCTCGCCTGTATGAGTCCTCACATGTTTAACTAAATCACTTTTCTGTGTTACTTTGAAATCACAAACAGAACAGGTATAAGGCTTCTCGCCTGTATGAGTCCTCATATGGCTAACTAAATGACTTTTCCGTGTTGCTTTGTAATCACAAACAGAACAGGTATAAGGCTTCTCGCCTGTATGAGTCCTCACATGTCTAACTAAAGCACTTTTCTCTGTCGCTTTGAAATCACAAACAGAACAGGTATAAGGCTTCTCGCCTGTATGAGTCCTCACATGGCTAACTAAATGACTTTTCTGTGTTGCTTTATAATCACAAACAGAACAGGTATAAGGCTTCTCGCCTGTATGAGTCCTCACATGTCTAACTAAAGCACTTTTCTCTGTTGCTTTGAAATCACAAACAGAACAGGTATAAGGCTTCTCGCCTGTATGAGTCCTCACATGTTTAACTAAATCACTTTTCTCTGTTGCTTTGAAACCACAAACGGAACAGGTAAAAGGCTTCTCGCCTGTATGAGTCCTCACATGTTTAACTAAATTACTTTTCTGTGTTGCTTTGAAATCACAAACAGAACAGGTATAAGGCTTCTCGCCTGTGTGAGTCCTCACATGGCTAACTAAATGACTTTTCTGTGTTGCTTTGAAATCACAAACAGAACAGGTATAAGGCTTCTCGCCTGTGTGAGTCCTCACATGGCTAACTAAATGACTTTTCTGTGTTGCTTTATAATCACAAACAGAACAGGTATAAGGCTTCTCGCCTGTATGAGTCCTCACATGTCTAACTAAAGCACTTTTCTCTGTTGCTTTGAAATCACAAACAGAACAGGTATAAGGCTTCTCGCCTGTATGAGTCCTCACATGTTTAACTAAATCACTTTTCTCTGTTGCTTTGAAACCACAAACGGAACAGGTAAAAGGCTTCTCGCCTGTATGAGTCCTCACATGTTTAACTAAATCACTTTTCTGTGTTGCTTTGAAATCACAAACAGAACAGGTATAAAGCTTCTCGCCTGTGTGAGTCCTCACATGGCTAACTAAATGACTTTTCTGTGTTGCTTTATAATCACAAACAGAACAGGTATAAGGCTTCTCGCCTGTATGAGTCCTCACATGTCTAACTAAAGCACTTTTCTCTGTTGCTTTGAAATCACAAACAGAACAGGTATAAGGCTTCTCGCCTGTATGAGTCCTCACATGTTTAACTAAATCACTTTTCTCTGTTGCTTTGAAACCACAAACGGAACAGGTAAAAGGCTTCTCGCCTGTATGAGTCCTCACATGTTTAACTAAATTACTTTTCTGTGTTGCTTTGAAATCACAAACAGAACAGGTATAAGGCTTCTCGCCTGTATGAGTCCTCACATGTTTAACTAAATCACTTTTCTGTGTTACTTTGAAATCACAAACAGAACAGGTATAAGGCTTCTCGCCTGTATGAGTCCTCACATGGCTAACTAAATGACTTTTCCGTGTTGCTTTGTAATCACAAACAGAACAGGTATAAGGCTTCTCGCCTGTATGAGTCCTCACATGTTTAACTAAATCACTTTTCTGTGTTACTTTGAAATCACAAACAGAACAGGTATAAGGCTTCTCGCCTGTATGAGTCCTCATATGGCTAACTAAATGACTTTTCCGTGTTGCTTTGTAATCACAAACAGAACAGGTATAAGGCTTCTCGCTTGTATGAGTCCTCACATGGCTAACTAAATGACTTTTCTCTGTCGCTTTGAAATCACAAACAGAACAGGTATAAGACTTCTCGCCTGTATGAGTCCTCACATGGCTTACTAAATGACTTTTCTCTGTCACTTTGAAATCACAAACAGAACAGGAATAACACTTCTCGCCTGTATGAGTCCTCACATGGCTAACTAAATGACTTTTCTCTGTCGCTTTGAAATCACAAACAGAACAGGTATAAGGCTTCTCGCCTGTGTGAGTCCTCACATGGCTAACTAAATGACTTTTCCGTGTTGCTTTGTAATCACAAACAGAACAGGTATAAGGCTTCTCGCCTGTATGAGTTCTCATATGGCTAACTAAATGACTTTTCCGTGTTGCTTTGTAATCACAAACAGAACAGGTATAAGGCTTCTCGCCTGTATGAGTCCTCACATGTCTAACTAAAGCACTTTTCTCTGTCGCTTTGAAATCACAAACAGAACAGGTATAAGGCTTCTCGCCTGTATGAGTCCTCACATGGCTAACTAAATGACTTTTCTGTGTTGCTTTATAATCACAAACAGAACAGGTATAAGGCTTCTCGCCTGTATGAGTCCTCACATGTCTAACTAAAGCACTTTTCTCTGTTGCTTTGAAATCACAAACAGAACAGGTATAAGGCTTCTCGCCTGTATGAGTCCTCACATGTTTAACTAAATCACTTTTCTCTGTTGCTTTGAAACCACAAACGGAACAGGTAAAAGGCTTCTCGCCTGTATGAGTCCTCACATGTTTAACTAAATTACTTTTCTGTGTTGCTTTGAAATCACAAACAGAACAGGTATAAGGCTTCTCGCCTGTGTGAGTCCTCACATGGCTAACTAAATGACTTTTCTGTGTTGCTTTGAAATCACAAACAGAACAGGTATAAGGCTTCTCGCCTGTGTGAGTCCTCACATGGCTAACTAAATGACTTTTCTGTGTTGCTTTATAATCACAAACAGAACAGGTATAAGGCTTCTCGCCTGTATGAGTCCTCACATGTCTAACTAAAGCACTTTTCTCTGTTGCTTTGAAATCACAAACAGAACAGGTATAAGGCTTCTCGCCTGTATGAGTCCTCACATGTTTAACTAAATCACTTTTCTCTGTTGCTTTGAAACCACAAACGGAACAGGTAAAAGGCTTCTCGCCTGTATGAGTCCTCACATGTTTAACTAAATCACTTTTCTGTGTTGCTTTGAAATCACAAACAGAACAGGTATAAAGCTTCTCGCCTGTGTGAGTCCTCACATGGCTAACTAAATGACTTTTCTGTGTTGCTTTATAATCACAAACAGAACAGGTATAAGGCTTCTCGCCTGTATGAGTCCTCACATGTCTAACTAAAGCACTTTTCTCTGTTGCTTTGAAATCACAAACAGAACAGGTATAAGGCTTCTCGCCTGTATGAGCCCTCACATGTTTAACTAAATCACTTTTCTCTGTTGCTTTGAAACCACAAACGGAACAGGTAAAAGGCTTCTCGCCTGTATGAGTCCTCACATGTTTAACTAAATTACTTTTCTGTGTTGCTTTGAAATCACAAACAGAACAGGTATAAGGCTTCTCGCCTGTATGAGTCCTCACATGTTTAACTAAATCACTTTTCTGTGTTACTTTGAAATCACAAACAGAACAGGTATAAGGCTTCTCGCCTGTATGAGTCCTCACATGGCTAACTAAATGACTTTTCCGTGTTGCTTTGTAATCACAAACAGAACAGGTATAAGGCTTCTCGCCTGTATGAGTCCTCACATGTTTAACTAAATCACTTTTCTGTGTTACTTTGAAATCACAAACAGAACAGGTATAAGGCTTCTCGCCTGTATGAGTCCTCATATGGCTAACTAAATGACTTTTCCGTGTTGCTTTGTAATCACAAACAGAACAGGTATAAGGCTTCTCGCTTATATGAGTCCTCACATGGCTAACTAAATGACTTTTCTCTGTCGCTTTGAAATCACAAACAGAACAGGTATAAGACTTCTCGCCTGTATGAGTCCTCACATGGCTTACTAAATGACTTTTCTCTGTCACTTTGAAATCACAAACAGAACAGGTATAACACTTCTCGCCTGTATGAGTCCTCACATGGCTAACTAAATGACTTTTCTCTGTCGCTTTGAAATCACAAACAGAACAGGTATAAGGCTTCTCGCCTGTGTGAGTCCTCACATGGCTAACTAAATGACTTTTCCGTGTTGCTTTGTAATCACAAACAGAACAGGTATAAGGCTTCTCGCCTGTATGAGTTCTCACATGGCTAACTAAATTACTTTTCCGTGTTGCTTTGTAATCACAAACAGAACAGGTATAAAGCTTCTCGCCTGTATGAGTCCTCATATGGCTAACTAAATGACTTTTCCGTGTTGCTTTGTAATCACAAACAGAACAGGTATAAGGCTTCTCGCCTGTATGAGTCCTCACATGGCTAACTAAATGACTTTTCTCTGTCGCTTTGAAATCACAAACAGAACAGGTATAAGACTTCTCGCCTGTATGAGTCCTCACATGGCTTACTAAATGACTTTTCTCTGTCGCTTTGAAATCACAAACAGAACAGGTATAAGGCTTCTCGCCTGTGTGAGTCCTCACATGGCTAACTAAATGACTTTTCCGTGTTGCTTTGTAATCACAAACAGAACAGGTATAAGGCTTCTCGCCTGTATGAGTTCTCACATGGCTAACTAAATTACTTTTCCGTGTTGCTTTGTAATCACAAACAGAACAGGTATAAAGCTTCTCGCCTGTATGAGTCCTCACATGTCTAACTAAATCAGTTTTCAGTGTTGCTTTGAAATCACAAACAGAACAAGTATACGGCTTCTCGCCTGTATGAGTCCTCACATGTCTAACTAAATCACTTTTCTGTGTTGCTTTGTAATCACAAACAGAACAGATATAAGGCTTCTCGCCTGTATGAGTCCTCACATGTTTAACTAAATCACTTTTCTGTGTTGCTTTGTAATCACAAACAGAACAGGTATAAGGCTTCTCGCCTGTATGGGTCCTCACATGGCTAATTAAATTACTTTTCCGTGTTGCTTTGTAATCACAAACAGAACAGGTATAAAGGTTCTTGCCTGTATGAGTCCTCATATGTGTAGCTAAATTAGTACTGTAGATGCCTTCTTTTTTGATATATAACTTATCAAATTTGTCATTACTATTCATGTTCTGTGATACAGATGATGCCGTTCGTGTAGAACTACAAGATTTACTATCCGTAATTTCTGGTTTGATGTCCATTATAGTTGTTTAAACGTCAGAGTTCCTGTGATAGATGAGCCAATGGAATTTAAATAGCTTCAGACCTACAACACAAAGAGTTTGCCATTAACCTATTATATAATTAGCAATGTGGCATTTTGAGTAATGGTAAAATTTTTATTTTATTGTAAATTTTAACAGCTATATTTTTGATATTGTATCTTTCTATAAAAATCTGTAAAAGGCTTTATCCAGAACTTCCCTCGTCAACGTTGTGACACAAAATAATTTTAAAAATGAAATTAAGTTAGCAGTAAAAATATCTTCACGTTTCTAACAAATTTAATACATTTTCAAATAAAAAAAAATCCGTTACCGGAGCGATTTGAACCGAGGCACTTGCGACTACAAAAAAATCGCGTTGACCAATTTCTAGCAACGTTATGGAGTCCTGTTCATATCGTTGCATTGCAGTTGCAGCTGGCTTAACCTTCACGCAAGGCATATCTTAAGATTCGTGTCGAAACGAGGTGCGTTTCAACTACAGCAGGCAATGGAAAATTAATTATATTTTTTATATCAATAAACCAAGGCAGATAATTTTTTCACTAAAAATTCCTTGATTCTTTCTTACACATTTCATATGCTGGATGTATACACTTATCTGTAATCGTTTCCAAAATACGTCGATGCTAAAGTTTATCCTGCAAATTCCCAGTAGGATTTTTATTTAAACAATTTCTGTCACAGCTGTTAAAAGTAATTTTGAGAGCAATTTGATATCACCTGAATGCAGAAAGAATAAGCTTTCTACTAGTTTAAGAATCATCGAGAAATATTCAATACTAAGCTTGTAAATGCGATGTATGCATAAAATTCCTCTATTTTCAGCCTCACAGATTCGCGAAAAGATTTGTGCATTATGTGGCTCCCGGCCTAAAAATCAAAATAAGTTAGGAGTAAAAATATCTTCACGTTTCTAATAAATTAAATAAATTTTCAAATAAAAAAAAAGTTACCGGTGGTCGAATTCGAACGGCTGGCGAATCGCGTGTGTGGCTCCAATGTTTTATGGGATTTGGAAGGAACCGGGCAATTTCTACCTGCGCCACGAAACACCGACCTCTCGTATTCCTGTGCCGCAGCTATATTTAGTAACGCACTAATTTGTGCCTCATTTTTGTATCATACAAAATTTACTTTGTATCTATTGGCTCCCATTTTTGGTAAGAATAAAGAATGCACTATTTACAAATATTACTTGTATCTATTACTAAGTTGAATAAAAAATAAACAACATTTTATTTTTTTAAGGTGCTCACCCTGTATATATTTGTCTGAAATTTTCCCGGTTTCATTCCAGGTATATATATAATGTGTATGCAAACTATCGTCTTCCTCCAACAAATATTTTTTGAGTTATACCGCCAACAGAGAGACAGACAGACAGATGGAATTGAGAAAACCTGTTTTTCGTCATCTAGGGACCCTGAAACGTGAAGATCTGAAGAAATCTGGGAAGGTGATTGTTTTGTGATTACAATACTTTCTTCGTCTTTCAGACGAGGGAAGTAGAAATGAAATTCTGGTTACAATCAAATCTCAAATAACAAACCAATCGATGTTAGCTCAGTTGGTTGAGATACATTTTATAATTGTACTTCTATTTAATTCTAAGAATGCAATAAAAATATAACTAGAAATATAATTGATGCTAGTCCATTATGGCAGATAAATGTCTTGTGGTAGTTGACGTTATAGTCTATTGTGAATTGTTTATGATCTAGGTCAGGGGTCTCAAAACTTTTTAGTCTAAGAGCTACACTGACTCCTCCATTAAGTCCCCAGGGGCAAGACCTAGCTAGCTCATTATACCAACATACTGTAGTTTTGAATTACGTGCAAATTTTTGTATTGGAATAGCCGGCGAGTGAGATAACTACCGCGCAGAGCGAGAGGGTGAACTCCGCTCCGTTCACAATTTTGGTTGGTACTTACGGGCAAGTGTCAACAACATTTCATTGCGTCAATTATGCTTGGTTAGTCAAAGTATACAACGTGATCTCGTAGCGAGTAGCAGAGCTAGAGCATGTTCTGGAAAAGTTCTGCTGCGTGGTCATTTGTCTTGAAGATTCGAGTACTTTTTAGAGTTTTCGAATATGTTCTACGCATGGTACAAATACGGGAGACAACCGAGGGTTGGACAGTTCCAAAGTTTGAAGTGAATGAGAAGCGAAATATAGTGCGACTAGTGTGTTTTCTAACTATAGTTTCTTAGTTAGTGAAATGTTCAGCGAACGTTTCGGCCTTTTCTTTTTCTAATCTGGCCCAAGTATCATCAGGTTTCTTGATGAGAGGTATAGCTGCAATTGGCCTTTTGAATCTTTTAGTTGCCTTCCATATCGTGTGATCATCGTGTGAAAGATTTGTAATGTACTGTTGGAATGTATTGTTTCTTGATTCTATTAACACGTTGCGTAATTGGTGTGTAAGTCTGTTGAGCGAGGTTTTGTCGTGTCTATTTTTGGTTCTTTGCCACTTTTTTCGTGCCTTTCGTTTCTGGACCATAAGATCCCGTATGTGTCGGGGGATATTGTGTATTTGCAGATGGTTCGTTCTGCTGGGCGTGGCTTGCCAGGCAGCGTTTTGTATCATTGTCCTCAGATATTCGATTGCTTCATCAAGATCTTCAGCGTTTTTAATTCGGATAGTAAGGTTGAGTTCTTCTTCTAGTAGGATTCTAAAGTGGTCCCACTTGGTGAGTTTGGTGCAGTTTTAAGGTGGGTTCTTTGTAAATGATCGACGTACTAAGGGTGATTATGACCGGGGAGTGATCAGATGATAGGTCGTGATTAGTTTCTACTTGTGTGAACGTATTTGTTATACCACGTGTTACTGCAAAATCGAGTAGGTCTGGCAGTTTGTATGTATCAGTAGGCCAGTAGCTAGGCTGACCAGTTCAGAGATAACTGCATCTGAGGTTTTCAATAGTCCGCAATAGGTTATGTCCTTTCGGGTTATTCAGCCTGGACCCCCACGCCACAGCATAAAGAAACCAGCAAACCCACTCTCGATCAAATCCTAAGTAAAGATGTGATAACGCATGACATGCTGCGCAGCCCAGCCGCCATATTCTCAACCGCTCGAGCATTAATTTCACGTTAAGCTACAGCGCGGCACGTCAGTCGATTCAGAGCCGTAGTAGTATTATTTACTTTTGAAAATCACTTATCTCACATCAATACACATTCAAAATGTAATAAAAATGTGAAGTTTGACACCTACTTCTGGTTATGCGATTTTCTTCAAAAGCTTGCATCTATATAGTACACGAAACTTATATATGAAGTTTCAACGCCATACCTCTTTTCGTTTTTGAGATATTCTGTTCACAGACACACAGACAGACAGACACAGATCAATGAACAAAAATATGTTTTTTAGTTTCACGGGACTCTAAAATGTGAAGATCTGTTGAAAACACAATTTCGAATTTTTGGGGTGAATCCAATAGTACTTCATTTATCGTAAAAGGAAGTAAAAATGAGTGGTACTCGAGAATTTTTTTGGTTCACTGAGGCAACAATCTGGCAATTGTGTTAACCCTACCCCTATCCAGTTTACCAGAATATTTAGAAGGTGTTTTTGTTTAGACTTGACGCATTCAGGTAACGAAAATTGCGAAAAAGATGAAGACACCATTTTACTAAAAATAACAGATATGCGCACCGATCAAAGAGAGAATGAAACTAATATTTTGACTACAGAAAACATAACATTAGACAGCGATTATAGAAATTCTGCAAAAAAATGTTACCAGGTATATTTGCGGTTATATGATACGAAAGTGCCTTGCAAAACATAAATACTTGTGGCACTTGTGAAGCTTATGCGAAAGCATACGATGAATTGGATGACACTTCCCTATTTTGTTACATGAAAGCATATAACCATTCAGAAAATATTTTTGGTAGTTTATACAGCCTGTTTTAAACGAAGTGTGCACTATTGCTAACTTCTTTATTATTGGACGTACGATATCGGTTAAATTAGCAAACTAGTGACATTTTTTCTGTTGATTAGAATGGCGAAAACAGAAAAACAATTGAACATCGCCTTCTCGAGAAATTTGGAAAAGTTTACTTTTGTTAAGCGGAACACCCTGTATATTTTTATATAAAACGACTGAAAATCGCGATCTACACATAAAAGTTCATATAAGGTGCGGGCCTACAACTAACAATAACCGAGTTATTACAACTTCTTACTTTTAGACGAGGTGGCCCAGTGTATTTCTGACATATGTACAGGGTGGCCAGATAAGAATGCAAAGTGCTGTATCTCGGAAGCTTTACTCGAGTAATTTTTGTTTAACACTTTTTGATGTATCTATTAAAATAAAGTGGTGGGGGGTAATTCAATGTTTTTTTAAATAAACAGCTGTAACTCCTAAACTACTGAACGGATTTGAACAAACTTAGTCTCGTTGGAAAAAGCATTTATTGTTCCATGAAACCCATCTTACCTGTGATATGTCTAATTCTTAGTGATGCCGCTAGAACGCGTTTTTTGATATAACAGAAAATTGCAAAATTCTCTAAAAAATTAAATGCAATAGTATAACTTTTTTTTCATAAAAATGTAGTGAAATGATAGCTAAATAGGCTAGTGAAAACCGTATCTCGATATCTTATTCGTAGCCTGAAATATCGAAGAAAGAAAATTTAGTTATCATATAATTTTAAAAAGACGTTATTACACCGATATTTATTGTTATTTATTTGTCTTTTTTCAAGATTCAATGATAAAATTTCATAATTTAATAATTTTTAAATAATAAAAGTATTCTTAGTTCAAATAATTTAAAAAAACGTGTAGGGGCATCATAAGAAAAAAGGGCCGATTTTGAAATAAAACTAATGCCTCCTTAAATGCTCGAACTGTCTTCCATCACACTCAATGCATTGTTGGAGCCGCTCATGTGTGAACATTACAGCAGCTTCAATTTCTGCTCTTGAAAGGCTATGAATGGCCTCCTGTATTCGGATTTTCATGTCGTCTCTCGTTGTTGGTGGAATTTGATAAACAATATCTTTCAACCGACCCCATAGATAGAAGTCCAAACAGGTGAGGTCTGGGGATCGGGGTGGCCAAGGACATAGACTTCCTCACCCAATCCACTTCTGGTGATATTAGATCTAAATGTTCTCGCACATTTCTTGAGAAATGTGCTGGGCAACCGTCTAGTTGCAAAAACATATTTTTCCGTAATTGCAAGGGCACATATTCTAATAAAATAAGCAATTGGTTTACCAGAAAATCAAGAAACACGGCACCATTTAGTGGTTGATCAAAGAAATAGGGACCTATAATAGTTCCGCCCAGGATGCCACACCACACATTGAGACTCCAATGGCCTTGATGTTGGACCTCGAGCAACCAGTGAGGATCGTTGTCAGACCAATAATGCATATTATGCAAATTAATGTTTCCATCACTTCTAAAAGTGGTCTCATCCGTCCAAAGAATTTCGGATAAAAATTCTCTAGTTTCCCTAATAATGACCAACATCCAATGACAATAATCTATCCGTCGGTCAAAGTCTTCGTGATTTAAGGCTTGATGTAAATCCATATGATACGGGTGCAGTCTAAAAATTTGAAATAACAAACACATTGTGAAACATGTAAGGTAGTATTTTTAGTGACATAAAAACTTACCTGTGATCCTTTAAAATGTTTAGAATAGTAGTATGTGATATACCCAACGCGCGAGACATTGCTTTCGTACTAACGTGGGGATTCAATTCCACGTCTGCTAAGACATTAACAATATTGTCTTCTGTTGTTCTAGCAGAGTGTCTTCGCAACTGAGGTCGAAAGCTGCCAGTATTACGCAAATTTTCGCATCGCGTAAACGCCGATTTGGATATCGAGCTCTGTATACTCTTTGAGCCAATGCCGCATTTTGAAGACATTCAAAATATACCGCAATCATGTCGACAGCTTCATCATTTGTAAAAGGCATTTTAATAGTTTCAAGGCCTTACTTGTGTGTGCAACGAACACAAATTACACTGTCTCTATAAGTATAATTTTAATATTTGTTGACAAGTTGATTTTAGGCATTTGTTTTTCCTCCATGGCCTACTCTTCATATTCTGCCTATCTTGCACTTGCATATTATATGCATTGATGCCCCTACACGTTTTTTTTGAAATTTTTTAACCAAGATACTTTTATTATTTAAAAATTATTAAATTATGAAATTTTATCATTGAATCTTGAAAAAAGACAAATCACAATAAATACCGGTGTAATAGCGTCTTTTTAAAATTAGATGATAACTACATCTTCTGTCTTCGATATTTCAGGCTACGAATAAGATATCGAGATATGGTTTTTACTAGCCTATTTAGGTAGCATTTCACTACATTTTTATGAAAAAAAGTCATATTATTGCATTTAATTTTTTAGAGAATTTTGCAATTTTCTGTTATTATAACAAAAAACGCGCTCTAGCGGCATCACTAAGAATTAGACATATCACAGGTAAGATGGGTTTCATGGAACAATAAATGCTTTTTCCAACAAGACCAAGTTTGTTAAAATCCGTTCAGTGGTTTAGGAGTTACAGCTGTTTATTTAAAAAAACATTGAATTACCCCCCACCACTTTATTTTAATAGATACATCAAAAACTGTTAAACAAAAATTACTCGAGTTAAAGCTTAGCTTTAGAAACCATATATTTTTTGGTAACATTTACTAGGTGGATTTCAGTGAAAAATCACTTTAAAAGTTTAAGATGGCGGTTACGCCCCCCGGCGACCATCTTGAAAATCTGAAAATATTTTCTACGGTCTTCTTTTGGCCACTTTGGTCATAATTTTTTTTACCAAAAGTCGTTACGACGAATAGTTTCCGAGATACAGCACTTTGCATTCTTATCTGGCCACCCTGTACATAAAATTGTTTTTTTAGTAATAGGTCTTTTCTTTTAGTAAGTTGTTTTTTAATTGTCTAATAAATGATGTTATTTAGATTTATTTACAATGTTTATTTAAACATAAATTTTATTTTATGGATACACGGCCACCTCGTCTAAAAGTAAATAATTGGAATAACTCGGTTATTGTTAGTTTTAGGCCCGCACCTTATATGAACTTTTATGTTTAGATCACGAATTTCAATCGTTTTATCTAAAAATATACAGGGTGCTCCATTTAACAAAAGTAAACTTTTCCAAATTTCTCGAGAAGACGATGTTCAATTGTTTTTCTGTTTCCGCCATTCTAATCAACAGAAAAAATACCACTAGTTTGCTAATTTAACCGATATCGTATGTCCAATAATAAAGAAGTTAGCAATAGTGCACACTTCGTTTAAAACACGCTGTATATGCCAAATCTAAATTTTGTAAATTTTGTAACATATTTGGAAGTATTATTTCAACAAAACTTCGAAACATTTGCTCCAAAACCCAACATTGTTCGAAAATCTGTAAATTTGTTTAACAATGTACCATTTACACATCCTTGCAAACATTTTCAACGAGAATATGTTATTAAGTTGTACGCCAGAATTAGAATATTTTATTCATTAAAAAACATTAATGTAAATTTTAAATTACCCAGGTCAAATAAAAAAATAATAATATGGAAATATAATTAATTAATATTAAGTTATTTGTAATTATTTTGATTATTTAAAATGTAATCTTAGTATTAAATATAAAATGTTGAAAAATGTACATTGTTTTTTTGTCCCAGTTTTACACCCAGTAATTTTGGATTAAAACTATTAGAAAAGCTTTAGTAAATATGCTATAGTCAGTTCACTAAACACAAAAACATAAAGTGGCCTTTGATTTCTAAAATTTCATGAGTGTACTTCCAAAATGCATCTTTTGTCTAGGAATGTACTTACAAAAAGTTACTAAAACAAATAGGTTAAGAGTGTGACATTTAATTAGCATCTGTCATAACTACTTTTAAGGATGTTAAACAAATTCTGTGTTGGATACTATTGATGTAGCATTTACTAATAAGTATTTTTATTACATTTTATAAAAGTTCAAACTTGAATTTCCAGAATAGTATGTACTTTGACACTGAATTAATGATATTTATTAATAAACGGGGCTGCGCGCGCTATTGCGCGGTCTATTCTGATGTATTTTCGTATGCGCTGCTTAGCACATTTTATGTGTCACCACTGAGAAGTACAGACAGATCAATAAAAAACCCAATTAGGGCAGGCTGTGATATGTGTTATACGTTTGGCAGTACTGAAGTGTATTGTCAGTCTATGTCAAATTCGAGATTAGCAGGTTAGGTTTTGTTCTTTGTTTGACACAGACCGACGTAAAGCTTAACCTGCAAATCTTGAATTTGACATATACTGACAATACACTTCAGTACTGCCAAACGTATAACACATATCACACCCTGCCCTAATTGGGTTTTTTATTGATCTGTCTGTAGCTTTAAGCTTTGCTCATCATTTTCAAAAAGAAACGCGAATTGGTTAGGGTCCTTTTCTAAAATCGCATCGATTTAATCACAATTCCGCTCAAATAACGCTCCGCCCCTCTCCAATGGGGGCCTTCGGGACTTCGCCCCTCTCCAAAAGGGCTCTCGGGGCTCTGACCTTCTCCAAGGGGGCTCACGGGGCTCCGCCCCTCTCCTAGGGGGCCTTCGGGGATCTGCCCCTCTTCAAGGAGGCCCTCGGGGCTCCGCCCCTCTCCAAAGGGCTCGTGGGGCTCCGCCTTTCTCCAATGGGGCTCACCGGACTCCGCCCCTCTCCAAGGAGGCCGTCGGGGCTCCGCCCCGGTCACGAAATCGAAGCGACGGCGAAATGCAAACAAACGCAAATGGGGGTCATCGCGTCTGCAATTGTCGTGACGGACACACACATTTGGATCGTTCTCCTTTATTTATATGATTGTCATTTTTAAATTCAAAGTCACCTTTATGCAGGTATAGAAACCTTTGCAAAACAAAATACAGAATCCCTAGCAGACAAATTTTACGTATATGCTAACTTCAAAAAAATTTATACGTTTTTGTATTTACTGAATGGCCTATACATTTTAAAAGCTTTAAAATAGGTATATTTTTTTTAATGGAACACACTGTTACTTGAAAAATTATATTGTGGCAGCCGTTAAATCTAAACGAAAGTAATTTAAAAAACCAGACTCGACCTTTACAAATCACGTGTCAGAGACAGGCCGCAAGTTTCCAAATCTAAACGATTTCAAGATATTACATACAAGAAAAAGGTTTTAAATTAATGGTGCTATTCTATAAGAAAAATGTAACGCTATAGCGCTCTATCTCTTTAAGCTATAGACTATAAGTTAAATCGAATTCTATCAGGAAATATTTCTCTATACCTAATATGCCTTAAGCTAAAGCATCTGTAAAGTTATGGCGAGAAAAAAAAATGATCATAAAGACGTGTATAGCTACTGTAACGATATTGTAACGATCGTGGGGCTGGGCCGTCGACCCAGAAATATGGCTCAGCGTCCCGTGCGACAGCATTGCAGAACGACCTTGGAGCCAGCTGCATGAGACGGCGTGAGTCAGCCTTCCCGAACATTCCAGAAACGACCTTGCGCGTGACACGTCAGAGTTGCCGGAATGTACGAGCGAAACCTGGAATGTTCTAGACGGAAATTATTAGGATATATAAATATGCGCCGCAGGAATAAGAAGTCAGTTCGAATTCAGTTCTCATCAGTTCGAATTCGGCAGCGAAGCGCGTAGAGCTCCTATATAAATGAACCGTGTGTATATAACCCTAGTGAAATAAATAACAGATAAATAACCATATAATTCGTTAGTGGTTAAGTCGTAAACAGCCAAATAAATAATTGATGTTTAATCCAGCGCATATAAATAAATAAATGTATCGTTGTTGAAATAGTTCCTGTAGTTAGTTAGTTTAAGTAATTTGTGTTTTGCTTTGTTAATTCGTGTGTTTGTAAATAATAATAATTAATAGTTGTAAATAAACGTTTAATACAAGAAGCGTCGTATAATTTTTAAATAGCCCGAACATAAAAACGTAACAATATGTTGTCATGGTAATAATGTCAGTCCTCAATTTACAGTATTAGATGTTTTGTTTTCTTATAATTATTGGAATGTTGTAGTTTACAACAGAATTGTGGTTTACTATAGTTAAATAATTATGAATTACAACAATATTGCACCAATTGCAATATATCTGCTGTTAAATGAAGAAAAAAGAAGGTAAGGTAGTTGTAGTAATATTTTTGAGAAAATCTTAACATTTTGCTTCAGAAATTATAGTCCAAGAGCCAGCAACGGATTTCTTACAGTATTTTTAACAAGTCTGTAACTGTTATGGAAGGTCCCTTTGAATATACTGAGAAGAGAACCCAAAGTCTGGCAAGCCTGCGGTGGTGGTTTTAGTCCCCTTGCGTCCTTGAAGGGCGGAAAAAGTAATGTGTCAAAACTGACACAAAACCTAGGAATAATATGTTGGTAACACTGTAAGTCTATGTCAAATTCGAGGTTAGCAGGTTAGATTTTGCGTCAGTCTGTGTCAAACATAACCTTGTAACCTCGAATTTGACAGACTTGCAGTGCCACAAACTTATTATTCACACGTTTGAATTTCCACAGCCCGCTCAGTATTAGTTTTTTTGGATCTCTCGATATTTTACAGTAAATGGTTAAGTTTATTATGCAACTTTATGTCAATCTGGGGTAAATTTACCTTCCGCAAAAGCGTCTGTCAATCTTTTTACTTACATAAGATATGATTACTTCAACATAGCAAAGAGCCAGACTTGTTATTATACTTTTTTTTATTATTCTTTTCCATCATTCAAGGATGCAATGGGGCTAAAACCACCACCGCAGGCTTGCCAGACTTCGGGTTCCTTCTCAGTATATTCAAAGAGATCTTCCATAACAGTTACACGCTTGTTAAAAATACTGTAAGCAAACCCGTTGCTGGCTCTTGAAACTTCATAGAAGACATCTTAGGTATGTACTAAATCCCTTTGAGATGCCAGAAAAAAAGTTTCAAGACAATTTCAGACTGTTCAAGAAATTAACCAGAGATTTAATTGATTGGTTAAGTCCACATGCCACCGCAGTGCTAGATGAACGCATTTACCATTTTATTTAAGAGTAAGTAAAATTTTAATGAATGATGTTGATAAATATAATAAAATTACTATTTGAAGGTTCTAGCTACTTGAAATTTTTTGGCCAAGGGTTCCTATCAGCACGCAGTAGGTGGATGTTCCTGGATAGCAATGAGTCAACCGTGTATAAGTCGTTCCATCGCAGAAATCTCTAGGCTTACTGTAGAGGTGTTGATGCCCGAATGGATAAAATTCCTTACTACGCCTGAGCAGAAAGTAAAAGTAAAACAAAAATTTTACGAAAAATATAACTTTCGAAGGGTTCTAGGTTGTATTGATGGCTCACATGTCGCTATAGTTTGCCCACCAGTCACTGATAATGAGCATCCTCCTCACGTCTACATAAATAAAAAAGGATTTTACAGTCTCCATGTAATGATGGTTGGTGATTCGGAAGGAAGAATTTTAGCGTGTGATGCACGATTTCCCGGATCAGTACACGACTCAGCCATATGGAGGCTCCAGTCTTTGAAACTATTTAAGAGAAGAACATAATAACCGAGACACCACATCTATATTAATAGGCGATAGCGGTTATGGTCTTGAACCTTGGCTGTTTACTCCTTTTTCTGTTGTTGTCAATGGCACTCCACAGGCTAGATTTAGTCAAATGTTAGAATGCATTTTTGGCATTTTAAAAGGACGTTGGCGAGCTTTGCTGCAGCATAGAGTTTTACATTATCATCCTGCAGCATTTCTGGTATATGCTAGTACTGTTCTTCACATCGCAATTTGGACGAACATAGAGTTTGATGAAGACAACATAGCCTACGATATTGATAACTTTGATGAAAATGGTAACGCTGGAAACTATGACACAAACTTATTGCGACAAGAGAGACTTGCCAGGGAAAATTATATTAGACGAAATAATTTTTAACATAAATATTATTAGTTTGTTGGCGAAACTTTGTTTATTAACATTAATTTACAACTTTATACTTACGAAAACTCGGCTAATGTTTGGTATAGTAGACCACTACATACACGCATGCATTGACCAGTACTCCTCAAAATATACTTTTAGCTTTTTTCCATCAAGGCGGGAATTTAACAATACGAGGTTTGACTATCTGAAGTAGTTCCAAGATGCTGTGTGTCGTTCTAACTTTTATGTAGCAGCAGGCAAGAAATTATGTAGCGGCAAGAAATTCCTCTGCTCATCAGAGGCGGACTTAAATATCTCAAATTACAAAATCTAATAAAAGTAAATTGTCTGTATCTCGAATGGTATTTCGAACATGCCCCCCTCCTTGGAAGGCCGAAGGACACTTTCAACCCCGAAACCACACTTGTTAACTTTCCGAAGACGGAAGCGGGCACAACTTGGCGAAGGACCGCTTGGTTTCACCGCTGGCGGTACGAATGGTGGCAACCCTAGGAACACCATCCTTTCCTGGATGTAGCTGCATAATACGCCCAAGCCTCCAACGCAGAGGGGGCGCGCTGTCTTCCTTTAACAGCACGAGCGAGCCTAACTGCAACTCGCCCTGGTTCTTCCTCCATTTTGCTCTTTGTTGTAGCTCCGAGATGTACTCGCGGTGCCAACGGTTCCAAAAATGCTGTTAGCATTGCTGAATATGCTGATATCTGGACAGTCTTCCGGTAGGGATCCCCTTTAGGTCTGCATCCGGAACTGTTGTCAGCGGCCTACCCACGAGGAAGTGAGCCGGGGTAATAGGGAGCAAGTCATCTGGATGGTCAGATAAAGGAAAGAGGGGACGCGAGTTTAGCACAGCCTCAATCTGCACAAGTAAAGTATTGAGCTCCTCAAAAGTTAAATGAGCTTCTCCCATGACCCTTTTGATGTGTTTTTTGCTGGATTTTATTCCAGCTTCCCACAAGCCCCCAAAGTGGGGTGAGTACGGTGGAATAAATTTCCAAGAGATGCCCTCACTGGTGGGAAAATCAGTGAATACACCCTTATTAAGAAATTCGCCCAATTCTTTTAATTCAGACTTAGATGCTATGAAATTTTTGCCGTTATCTGAGTATATACGAGCTGGCTTTCCTCGACGCGACACAAATCGCCTTAAGGCCATTGTAAAGGCATCTTTCGTCAAATATGAAATTAACTCTAGGTGGATCGCTTTTGTAGTAAAACAAATAAACAGCCCGATATAGCATTTATTAATCTTTCCGCCTCACCCCTTCCTGTCTTTTATCAGAAGCGGACCTGCATAATCCAATCCAGTTGTATGGAATGGAGGCCCGGGTTCCAGACGTGACTCGGGTAGCTGACCCATTTTTGGTTGAATTATTTTTGGGTTATTTCGAAAGCATGGAATACATTGCCTGACCACTTTTTTCGCTAAATTCCTACCCAATACCGGCCAAAACTGCTCACGCACCGACGCCAAGAGCTGCTGCGGACCTGCATGAAGTAAGCGAATGTGTTCATTTTCAAAAATAAGGCGCACAAAATGGCTTTTTGCGTCCAATACAATCGGATGTCTTTTGTTGATTGAAAATTTTGAATTTTTTAATCGCCCAC
This sequence comes from Agriotes lineatus, assembly GCA_940337035.1. Taxonomy (NCBI): domain Eukaryota; kingdom Metazoa; phylum Arthropoda; class Insecta; order Coleoptera; family Elateridae; genus Agriotes; species Agriotes lineatus. Next base: position 40,772,708 of record OW679202.1, read on the forward strand.
CGACTCTTAAGACACCATCCTGATCTAAAAATGGATCCAGGTTAATGATGCGGCTTTTGGACTGGAGGGAATTTTCAGTGTTGAGTTTACGAATTTCCTCAGAAAATGAAGTTTTCTGCGAGGCCTTTATGAGAGCTTTAAACGCATACTCTAACTCGCTTACCGAAAGCTTATCATATCTTCTAGCCGTATTTGTTCGTTCTGCCTGGCAGTTAGTTTTAAACCGAAAAATCCACGCTGTGACGCGTTTTAGCTTTCGCAACATCGAGTGCCTATTGAATGGAAATTCTACTGCCGCTTGAGAAACGAATGCCCGAGTATCTTTGCGCACGTCGGGTAGTTCGGGAATTTTGCTAGTTTTCGGAACTTGTTTAGGCCAATTTTCAGAACCCTTGACTAGCCAATTCGGGCCGTGCCACCATAACGCGAGACTTTGAATTTCGCTTGGTTTCACTCCACGTGACAAAATGTCCGCTGGATTATCCTTACTACGTACATGACGCCAAGTATCGTCACTCGTCAATTCCTGGATTTCGGCCACTCTGTTACTTACAAAGGGGCCACTCTGTTACTTACAAAGGTTTTTAGCCTATTTGGAGGAATTTTTAGCCAACCAAGGACTATTGTAGAGTCGGTCCAAAAAACGCGATCGTCGAATTTTACTCGGAGAGCTTTGGCAACCTTGTCCGCGAGTCTTGACAATAATAGTGCGCCTGATAACTCTAGCCGCGGCAGGGTGACGGTTTTGAGCGGTGCCACCTTTGTTTTTGCGCAAAGCAAGTTTACAACAACATTGTCGTCTTGGTCGGTAGTCCGCAAATAAATGCATCCGCCGTAAGCTTTGGTAGAGGCATCTGCAAAGCCATGCACTTCGACTCGTTTAGGGTTTTCGCATAAAGCATGACGACTTATTTGAAGCGCATTTAGTTGAGGCAACTCATTTCGGAAATCGCACCAAAACGAATGCATGTGCAATGGCAACCCTTCATCCCAGGACACCTTTTCTAGCCATAATTGCTGCAATAAGATTTTGGAAGTTACAACGCACGGGCTTAGCAGCCCGAAGGGATCGAAAACCTGCGAAATGCTCGAAAGGATTACTATTTTGTTTATTTTTTTATTTATCGGGGCCTCACTTATATTATACATTAATTTATCTGTAGTCGGACACCACGTGAGACCCAAAGTCTTAGCGTTTTCGTTGACTCCAAACTCTAATACTTTTACCGATGAGTTGTCTTCAACTACGTGTTTTAAAACTTCACGTTCGTTTGAATAAAATTTGCGCAATTCAAAACATCCCTGTCCTAAAATATCAGACACCTCCTTAACAATTGCGGCAGCTTCTTCCGCGGAGTCCGAACCCGTAAGGAGATCATCCACATAGAAGTCCCTTTTGACAATTTCGGCGAACTTTGGGCGTTCGTTTTTGTTTTTTTTCGGCCAGCTCATACAAGCACCGCACTGCGAGGAATGAAGCTGCAGTGGTGCCGTATGTGACAGTGTTCAATTCGAAAGTGTCAAGCGGTTTTTCGGGACTGGCACGCCACAAAATTCGTTGCAAGAACCGCTGTTCTGGCGCTATTAGCACCTGCCGGTACATTTTTGCAACGTCGCCCGAAATTACATATCTATGTTGACGGAACCGCAGCAAGATTGACATGAGATCGCTCTGAATGGATGGCCCGGTCATTTGTAGGTGATTCAGGGAATAACCGCTGCTTGAAGGGGCCGAGGCGTCAAAGACCACACGTAACTTGGTGGTGAGACTACTTTCCCGTAAAACACCTGAATGCGGCATGTAGTAGGCCATGGCTTCGGAATTTTTGGGTTCGATTTTTTGCATATGACCCAACTCCAGATATTCGCTTATAAAATCTGAATATTGCTGTCTAATTTCGGGTTTGGATCGTAGTCTCCGTTCCAGTGACAAAAACCGGCGCTCCGCCTGGGTGTATGAATCACCTAATTTTTCGACAGGGCCTTTAAACGGGAGTGCTACAATAAACCTGCCATCAATCGCGCGTTTTGTATTGGCCACGAAATGCTCTTCGCAGCTCAATTCTTCTTGAGAGAGTGGCTTTGTCGGACTGCACTCCTCAAGCTCCCAAAACCGAGCGAGTTGAGTTTGAATATCAGCCTGTTGACTGAGATAACACGAAAGCGTTGAGGATTTGTTTTTATCTGAGAAATGTGCCATGGGACCGGACACGATCCAGCCGAAACGTGTTTTCTGGAGCATCGGTTTATTAGGCCCCTGTGAAATTTGACCAATGCAAATCAACTTCCAAAAAAGCTGAGCGCCTATTAACAGATCGATTCTTTGCGGCTTGTAGAAAGAAGGATCCGCCAGCTTAATATTTTTTGGAATTTTTAGCTCTGAAGCTTTTAGATCGATGCTTGGCAATATTCCGGTGATTTGTGGCACGACAAAACAAGATATGTTGGCCGAAAAATTGTTATGTAGCGCTTCAATTTTGACCTCGCATTTTGAATCTATGCTGGAAATCGCGTTGTTTAATTCTAGTACAGTTATCGATTCTTTCGAGGTTCTCAGGTTGAGCTTATTGCACATATCTTGAGTTAAATAATTAGATTGGGCACCCGAATCAAGTAAGGCGCGAATTGTATGAGGATTTTTCTGATTGTCAAGGATTTGAACGTACGCTGTTGACAACAGAACATGTGCGTTGATGCATTGCATGGAAAGTACGACGCTATCCGCATTTGGCGTAGTTGATTCGCATGCGCTTGAATTTGCAACCGATTTTTCAACGTGCAGTAGAGTATGATGTTTTTCATCACATTTCGTACAAGTTCCCCGCCGACAAGCTCCGCGCGTGTGCCCCGGCCGCAGGCAATTTGTACAAAGCCTTAAGTTGTGCAACTTTTCTAGCTTTTCATCATGCGCAAGCTGCAAAAAGTCCGAACAATTGTGGATATAATGTTGGTTTTTGCAAAACCTGCATTTGATAACGTAATTGTTGCTGCTGTTGCCCTTATTGTTAGTTGCCAAAAATCCCTTTGTGCTGCGTGAGCCTTTACTTTTATCCGCGGTTTTCTCGCATTGCGTCTGTTTCAACGTTTCGAGCAAATCTGCGCGGGATTTTACAAACGATTTTAGGTCAGCTAATGTGGGCCTTTTTTTGTCAACAATGAAATTTTCCCATTCTCGTAAGCTTACAGGATCCAGTTTTTCCCCGACAAAAAATACTACGATAGTGTCCCAATTTTCAGTGGGCTCGCCTAATTGTTCCAACGCGCGCAAATTTTTTGAGACGGAATCAATTATTTTTCGGAGCCCATCTGCCGATTCATCGGACATGCGTTCGATGTTAAATAAGCCGCGCATATGATTTTTGATGAGCAGTTTTGTGTTGTCATATCTATCTAGCAAAGCCTTCCATGCTATCGGATAATTATTCGCCGAAAATTCTAAAGAAGCGATCACCTCGCTAGCTTTATCAACCAAAGCAGCTCGTAAATAATGGAATTTTTGAATCGAGCTAATACTGTTGCTTTTGTGGATTAATGACTCGTAAGTGTCGCGAAATTCCAGCCAGCCCGAATATGACCGTCATACGTGGGGAGTTGGATAACAGGCAATTTGATAAAATTATGTTGCTCGTCGCCTCTGCCATAATTTGAATTTGGGCTACGATTTGAACTTAAATCTGCGGCTGAGGATGGAGAAACGTCATCTTTCGGCGCGTTTTGCTTGATAATTTGCCTGGCTACGGCACATTGTTCAAAAAATTTATTTTTGAAAGATGTTCGCTCTGAAAGTTCGGCTGCTACATCCTCCGCTGTGCTTTCGATCACTAATTGCACTTCTTCAAATTCTTCCAACAGTGACTTTATTCTGTCTAACCTATCCTGCAAATTATCTAAATCCCCCTCTGATATTTCTGACTTTCCCCGCACTTCTTCCACAAATTTGAAAAAGTTAGTCAGTTTGGTTTTTACAGCTCCCCTTTTTATGGTAGGTGTCGCCATCCTTATTCTTTTAGCGCGATAACGACTGACTAAGGAATACAAGAATTGAAGCTAAATTACCAAAGGTATTGAACCTAAATGACCAAATAATAACCCTCGGAGAATTTTGAAATTCGTTAAAAAACCCAATTACACAGTTGCAGACTGTACTAAAATAGGTAAAAGGGAATTTTTTAGGAAATGATAAATAGGAACGACTCACTTTTTTGGCGAAGACTTGGACCCTTTCTGTTCGAATTGGAACTCCGGTTGATGTTGGCGTTTAGATGGCAACTTCACAGTGGCTGCTTCGTCCGGCGAACGGTATTTCTCAATTCGCGCGAGCACGTGTAGTCAAGATAATAATCGATGGATATTTTACTTTGCCGGCACTTCGGTCAGTTTCTATATTTCACTTGCACTTGAGTTGTGGAAACCACGCTCTGCTACCAAATTATGTTCGTATTTTCTCTTCTGCATAGACCGTAATAAAACGCTCTTTTGAAATACAGTAACTGAGGTTTATTAGTTATTTTATTAACCACAAGGAAGCAAAATCAAACCGATCTTGACAAACGCACATTTAGCAGTGATCATTTAGCAGTAATACTGGTTCGTAAGCGAACGCTTCTTAAAACATTCTTATTTTTAGGCAAATTCTTAGAGCCATTTTATGACCCTAAAACAACATAACTTTTATGTAGCAGCAGGCAAGAAATTATGTAGCGGCAAGAAATTCCTCTGCTAATCAGAGGCGGACTTAAATATCTCAAATTACAAAATCTAATAAAAGTAAATTGTCTGTATCTCGAATGGTATTTCGAACAACAATAAACTAAACTTAAAAACGCACCAATTGACTGTAAAACATAATTATATACAAAGACCGTCTTGTTTATTTGCAGATGTCTTAACAAAAATAGATATCTGCACACAAGTCATTTGACTTTGTGCAAGGTGGCCTTTTTGGACTAAGTCATGGTTAACTAAATTTTTATTTAGGATACCTACATGTTGAGTATTTATTTGTAAGTACAATAATATGATCTTGTTTAACGATATACAGTCGTGTCCCAGTATTGATGTTACAAGAGGTGAGGTGGACTAAAAATTTTTGATTTTTATTTAACCCTGCAGAGGTCGCGCGCGGACTGTCACTCCGCATGCAAGAAGTATCAGCCATTATTTGGCAATCCCTACTCTTTAGGTCTTGCCGGTCTCAGTACCTCTCGGGGAACAGTATCTTATTGTCGGTGCCAAATAACAAGTTAGTGGGTGCACATTTGTGTGAATGATTAGTATTTGCGGAGTGAGAGTCCGCAGCGACCACCGGCGTTTGTAAAATAGCTTTATTTTAAACTCAATTTGATTATAAACAGAGGTAAGTTACTGTAAGTTTTTTAGTAATTTTAACTTACTAAATTACTTTAAAATTTTCTAGTTTCTATGGGAGAGTACGAGAAACAGCAGGATGGCTTTCGGCGTTAAAAGAAAGAGTGTTTAGAATCTGACCAAAACGATAAAACTGGCCAACAAGATATTATTGTGTCAAATGTAATATTTCTTTGTGTTTAGAACATTCAACCATTATTTGTAAGGAATGCCATGAGAGTGCATGGCAGAATTAATTTTTTTTAAAATTTTTATCAATATTCCAAAATCCTAAGTTAAATGTTAATATTGGACAATTATTTGTAAGGTTTCTTTTTAATAAATAAATATTTCATTGTTTTGCAATAAATAAAAAATAAACTGGCATATGACTTCTGTTTGTAGCCCCTAAATTATCTTTTATTTGCCATAGGGAGTGTGAGTCCGCAGCGACTACTCATGTTTCAGTATAAGCGCGACTCCTGCAGGGTTAAAGATTGTGGGATTAGGTCTTGGTCTGAAGAGAATTTTAAGAATATTTTCAGTTTTTTAAAAACAAGTCGGTCTTGACAGTGCAGCGAAAACTATTTTCTTTTCAGGTAAGCTACCCTTTTTGTTGAAAATACGGCAAAATTTTAATAGAAAAGTTGTTCAGAATGGAAAATTATGGCCCTATACTGAATTTCATTAAGTTCTTAGATCAAACCATCATTTTTAAAAAATAACATTTTAATAGTTTAAGTACATATATCTTCCTAACATTTTGTATAAGGCCATAAGTTATCATTCTGAACAACTTTTTTTTGTAAAATTTTGATGTATCATGAACAGAAAGGGTAGTTTACCTGAAAAGAAAATAGTCATCGCTTCACTGTGAAGGCCAACCTGTTTTTTAAAAACTGAAAATATGCTTAAAATTCTCTTTAGACCAAGACCTAATCCCACAATCTTTAAATAAAAATAAAAAATGTTTAGTCCATCTTACCTCTTATAACATCAATCCTGGAATACACTGTATATCAAATCTAATAATTGTGATTTAATTTAATATAAGGCTTTTCGCCTGTGTGAGTCCTTACATGTCTAACTAAATGACTTTTCCGTGTTGCTTTATAATCACAAACAGAACAGGTATAAGGCTTCTCGCCTGTATGAGTCCTCACATGTCTAACTAAAGCACTTTTCTCTGTTGCTTTGAAATCACAAACAGAACAGGTATAAGGCTTCTCGCCTGTATGAGTCCTCACATGTTTAACTAAATCACTTTTCTGTGTTGCTTTGAAATCACAAACAGAACAGGTATAAGGCTTCTCGCCTGTGTGAGTCCTCACATGGCTAACTAAATGACTTTTCTGTGTTGCTTTATAATCACAAACAGAACAGGTATAAGGCTTCTCGCCTGTATGAGTCCTCACATGTCTAACTAAAGCACTTTTCTCTGTTGCTTTGAAATCACAAACAGAACAGGTATAAGGCTTCTCGCCTGTATGAGTCCTCACATGTTTAACTAAATCACTTTTCTCTGTTGCTTTGAAACCACAAACGGAACAGGTAAAAGGCTTCTCGCCTGTATGAGTCCTCACATGTTTAACTAAATTACTTTTCTGTGTTGCTTTGAAATCACAAACAGAACAGGTATAAGGCTTCTCGCCTGTATGAGTCCTCACATGTTTAACTAAATCACTTTTCTGTGTTACTTTGAAATCACAAACAGAACAGGTATAAGGCTTCTCGCCTGTATGAGTCCTCACATGGCTAACTAAATGACTTTTCCGTGTTGCTTTGTAATCACAAACAGAACAGGTATAAGGCTTCTCGCCTGTATGAGTCCTCACATGTTTAACTAAATCACTTTTCTGTGTTACTTTGAAATCACAAACAGAACAGGTATAAGGCTTCTCGCCTGTATGAGTCCTCATATGGCTAACTAAATGACTTTTCCGTGTTGCTTTGTAATCACAAACAGAACAGGTATAAGGCTTCTCGCCTGTATGAGTCCTCACATGGCTAACTAAATGACTTTTCTCTGTCGCTTTGAAATCACAAACAGAACAGGTATAAGACTTCTCGCCTGTATGATTCCTCACATGGCTTACTAAATGACTTTTCTCTGTCGCTTTGAAATCACAAACAGAACAGGTATAAGGCTTCTCGCCTGTGTGAGTCCTCACATGGCTAACTAAATGACTTTTCCGTGTTGCTTTGTAATCACAAACAGAACAGGTATAAGGCTTCTCGCCTGTATGAGTTCTCACATGGCTAACTAAATTACTTTTCCGTGTTGCTTTGTAATCACAAACAGAACAGGTATAAAGCTTCTCGCCTGTATGAGTCCTCACATGTCTAACTAAATCAGTTTTCAGTGTTGCTTTGAAATCACAAACAGAACAAGTATACGGCTTCTCGCCTGTATGAGTCCTCACATGTCTAACTAAATCACTTTTCTGTGTTGCTTTGTAATCACAAACAGAACAGATATAAGGCTTCTCGCCTGTATGAGTCCTCACATGTTTAACTAAATCACTTTTCTGTGTTGCTTTGTAATCACAAACAGAACAGGTATAAGGCTTCTCGCCTGTATGGGTCCTCACATGGCTAATTAAATTACTTTTCCGTGTTGCTTTGTAATCACAAACAGAACAGGTATAAAGGTTCTTGCCTGTATGAGTCCTCATATGTGTAGCTAAATTAGTACTGTAGATGCCTTCTTTTTTGATATATAACTTATCAAATTTGTCATTACTATTCATGTTCTGTGATACAGATGATGCCGTTCGTGTAGAACTACAAGATTTACTATCCGTAATTTCTGGTTTGATGTCCATTATAGTTGTTTAAACGTCAGAGTTCCTGTGATAGATGAGCCAATGGAATTTAAATAGCTTCAGACCTACAACACAAAGAGTTTGCCATTAACCTATTATATAATTAGCAATGTGGCATTTTGAGTAATGGTAAAATTTTTATTTTATTGTAAATTTTAACAGCTATATTTTTGATATTGTATCTTTCTATAAAAATCTGTAAAAGGCTTTATCCAGAACTTCCCTCGTCAACGTTGTGACACAAAATAATTTTAAAAATGAAATTAAGTTAGCAGTAAAAATATCTTCACGTTTCTAACAAATTTAATACATTTTCAAATAAAAAAAAATCCGTTACCGGAGCGATTTGAACCGAGGCACTTGCGACTACAAAAAAATCGCGTTGACCAATTTCTAGCAACGTTATGGAGTCCTGTTCATATCGTTGCATTGCAGTTGCAGCTGGCTTAACCTTCACGCCGGGCATATCTTAAGATTCGTGTCGAAACGAGGTGCGTTTCAACTACAGCAGGCAATGGAAAATTAATTATATTTTTTATATCAATAAACCAAGGCAGATAATTTTTTCACTAAAAATTCCTTGATTCTTTCTTACACATTTCATATGCTGGATGTATACACTTATCTGTAATCGTTTCCAAAATACGTCGATGCTAAAGTTTATCCTGCAAATTCCCAGTAGGATTTTTATTTAAACAATTTCTGTCACAGCTGTTAAAAGTAATTTTGAGAGCAATTTGATATCACCTGAATGCAGAAAGAATAAGCTTTCTACTAGTTTAAGAATCATCGAGAAATATTCAATACTAAGCTTGTAAATGCGATGTATGCATAAAATTCCTCTATTTTCAGCCTCACAGATTCGCGAAAAGATTTGTGCATTATGTGGCTCCCGGCCTAAAAATCAAAATAAGTTAGGAGTAAAAATATCTTCACGTTTCTAATAAATTAAATAAATTTTCAAATAAAAAAAAAGTTACCGGTGGTCGAATTCGAACGGCTGGCGAATCGCGTGTGTGGCTCCAATGTTTTATGGGATTTGGAAGGAACCGGGCAATTTCTACCTGCGCCACGAAACACCGACCTCTCGTATTCCTGTGCCGCAGCTATATTTAGTAACGCACTAATTTGTGCCTCATTTTTGTATCATACAAAATTTACTTTGTATCTATTGGCTCCCATTTTTGGTAAGAATAAAGAATGCACTATTTACAAATATTACTTGTATCTATTACTAAGTTGAATAAAAAATAAACAACATTTTATTTTTTTAAGGTGCTCACCCTGTATATATTTGTCTGAAATTTTCCCGGTTTCATTCCAGGTATATATATAATGTGTATGCAAACTATCGTCTTCCTCCAACAAATATTTTTTGAGTTATACCGCCAACAGAGAGACAGACAGACAGATGGAATTGAGAAAACCTGTTTTTCGTCATCTAGGGACCCTGAAACGTGAAGATCTGAAGAAATCTGGGAAGGTGATTGTTTTGTGATTACAATACTTTCTTCGTCTTTCAGACGAGGGAAGTAGAAATGAAATTCTGGTTACAATCAAATCTCAAATAACAAACCAATCGATGTTAGCTCAGTTGGTTGAGATACATTTTATAATTGTACTTCTATTTAATTCTAAGAATGCAATAAAAATATAACTAGAAATATAATTGATGCTAGTCCATTATGGCAGATAAATGTCTTGTGGTAGTTGACGTTATAGTCTATTGTGAATTGTTTATGATCTAGGTCAGGGGTCTCAAAACTTTTTAGTCTAAGAGCTACACTGACTCCTCCATTAAGTCCCCAGGGGCAAGACCTAGCTAGCTCATTATACCAACATACTGTAGTTTTGAATTACGTGCAAATTTTTGTATTGGAATAGCCGGCGAGTGAGATAACTACCGCGCAGAGCGAGAGGGTGAACTCCGCTCCGTTCACAATTTTGGTTGGTACTTACGGGCAAGTGTCAACAACATTTCATTGCGTCAATTATGCTTGGTTAGTCAAAGTATACAACGTGATCTCGTAGCGAGTAGCAGAGCTAGAGCATGTTCTGGAAAAGTTCTGCTGCGTGGTCATTTGTCTTGAAGATTCGAGTACTTTTTAGAGTTTTCGAATATGTTCTACGCATGGTACAAATACGGGAGACAACCGAGGGTTGGACAGTTCCAAAGTTTGAAGTGAATGAGAAGCGAAATATAGTGCGACTAGTGTGTTTTCTAACTATAGTTTCTTAGTTAGTGAAATGTTCAGCGAACGTTTCGGCCTTTTCTTTTTCTAATCTGGCCCAAGTATCATCAGGTTTCTTGATGAGAGGTATAGCTGCAATTGGCCTTTTGAATCTTTTAGTTGCCTTCCATATCGTGTGATCATCGTGTGAAAGATTTGTAATGTACTGTTGGAATGTATTGTTTCTTGATTCTATTAACACGTTGCGTAATTGGTGTGTAAGTCTGTTGAGCGAGGTTTTGTCGTGTCTATTTTTGGTTCTTTGCCACTTTTTTCGTGCCTTTCGTTTCTGGACCATAAGATCCCGTATGTGTCGGGGGATATTGTGTATTTGCAGATGGTTCGTTCTGCTGGGCGTGGCTTGCCAGGCAGCGTTTTGTATCATTGTCCTCAGATATTCGATTGCTTCATCAAGATCTTCAGCGTTTTTAATTCGGATAGTAAGGTTGAGTTCTTCTTCTAGTAGGATTCTAAAGTGGTCCCACTTGGTGAGTTTGGTGCAGTTTTAAGGTGGGTTCTTTGTAAATGATCGACGTACTAAGGGTGATTATGACCGGGGAGTGATCAGATGATAGGTCGTGATTAGTTTCTACTTGTGTGAACGTATTTGTTATACCACGTGTTACTGCAAAATCGAGTAGGTCTGGCAGTTTGTATGTATCAGTAGGCCAGTAGCTAGGCTGACCAGTTCAGAGATAACTGCATCTGAGGTTTTCAATAGTCCGCAATAGGTTATGTCCTTTCGGGTTATTCAGCCTGGACCCCCACGCCACAGCATAAAGAAACCAGCAAACCCACTCTCGATCAAATCCTAAGTAAAGATGTGATAACGCATGACATGCTGCGCAGCCCAGCCGCCATATTCTCAACCGCTCGAGCATTAATTTCACGTTAAGCTACAGCGCGGCACGTCAGTCGATTCAGAGCCGTAGTAGTATTATTTACTTTTGAAAATCACTTATCTCACATCAATACACATTCAAAATGTAATAAAAATGTGAAGTTTGACACCTACTTCTGGTTATGCGATTTTCTTCAAAAGCTTGCATCTATATAGTACACGAAACTTATATATGAAGTTTCAACGCCATACCTCTTTTCGTTTTTGAGATATTCTGTTCACAGACACACAGACAGACAGACACAGACCAATGAACAAAAATATGTTTTTTACTTTCACGGGACTCTAAAATGTGAAGATCTGTTGAAAACACAATTTCGAATTTTTGGGGTGAATCCAATAGTACTTCATTTATCGTAAAAGGAAGTAAAAATGAGTGGTACTCGAGAATTTTTTTGGTTCACTGAGGCAACAATCTGGCAATTGTGTTAACCCTACCCCTATCCAGTTTACCAGAATATTTAGAAGGTGTTTTTGTTTAGACTTGAAGCATTCAGGTAACGAAAATTGCGAAAAAGATGAAGACACCATTTTACTAAAAATAACAGATATGCGCACCGATCAAAGAGAGAATGAAACTAATATTTTGACTACAGAAAACATAACATTAGACAGCGATTATAGAAATTCTGCAAAAAAATGTTACCAGGTATATTTGCGGTTATATGATACGAAAGTGCCTTGCAAAACATAAATACTTGTGGCACTTGTGAAGCTTATGCGAAAGCATACGATGAATTGGATGACACTTCCCTATTTTGTTACATGAAAGCATATAACCATTCAGAAAATATTTTTGGTAGTTTATACAGCCTGTTTTAAACGAAGTGTGCACTGCACTATTGCTAACTTCTTTATTATTGGACGTACGATATCGGTTAAATTAGCAAACTAGTGGCATTTTTTCTGTTGATTAGAATGGCGGTAAAACAGAAAAACAATTGAACATCGTCTTCTATAGAAATTTGGAAAAGTTTACTTTTGTTAAGCGGAACACCCTGTATATTTTTATATAAAACGACTGAAAATCGCGATCTACACATAAAAGTTCATATAAGGTGCGGGCCTACAACTAACAATAACCGAGTTATTACAACTTCTTACTTTTAGACGAGGTGGCCCAGTGTATTTCTGACATATGTACAGGGTGGCCAGATAAGAATGCAAAGTGCTGTATCTCGGAAGCTTTACTCGAGTAATTTTTGTTTAACACTTTTTGATGTATCTATTAAAATAAAGTGGTGGGGGGTAATTCAATGTTTTTTTAAATAAACAGCTGTAACTCCTAAACTACTGAACGGATTTGAACAAACTTAGTCTCGTTGGAAAAAGCATTTATTGTTCCATGAAACCCATCTTACCTGTGATATGTCTAATTCTTAGTGATGCCGCTAGAACGCGTTTTTTGATATAACAGAAAATTGCAAAATTCTCTAAAAAATTAAATGCAATAGTATAACTTTTTTTTCATAAAAATGTAGTGAAATGATAGCTAAATAGGCTAGTGAAAACCGTATCTCGATATCTTATTCGTAGCCTGAAATATCGAAGAAAGAAAATTTAGTTATCATATAATTTTAAAAAGACGTTATTACACCGATATTTATTGTTATTTATTTGTCTTTTTTCAAGATTCAATGATAAAATTTCATAATTTAATAATTTTTAAATAATAAAAGTATTCTTAGTTCAAATAATTTAAAAAAACGTGTAGGGGCATCATAAGAAAAAAGGGCCGATTTTGAAATAAAACTAATGCCTCCTTAAATGCTTGAACTGTCTTCCATCACACTCAATGCATTGTTGGAGCCGCTCATGCGTGGACATTACAGCAGCTTCAATTTCTGCTCTTGAAAGGCTATGAATGGCCTCCTGTATTCGGATTTTCATGTCGTCTCTCGTTGTTGGTGGAATTTGATAAACAGTATCTTTCAACCGACCCCATATATAGAAGTCCAAACAGGTGAGGTCTGGGGATCGGGGTGGCCAAGGACATAGACTTCCTCACCCAATCCACTTCTGGTGATATGTTCTTGAGAAATGTGCTGGGCAACCGTCTAGTTGCAAAAACATGTTTTGCCGTAATTGCAAGGGCACATCTTCTAATAAAATAAGCAATTGGTTTACCACAAAATCAAGAAACACGGCACCATTTAGTGGTTGATCAAAGAAATAGAGACCTATAATAGTTCCGCCCAGGATGCCACACCACACATTGAGACTCCAATTGCCTTGATGTTGGACCTCGCGCAACCAGTGAGGATCGTTGTCAGACCAATAATGCATATTATGCAAATTAATGTTTCCATCACTTCTAAAAGTGGCCTCATCCGTCCAAAGAATTTCGGATAAAAATTCTCTAGTTTCCCTAATCATGACCAACATCCAATGACAATAATCTATCCGTCGGTCAAAGTCTTCGTGATTTAAGGCTTGATGTAAATCCATATGATACGGGTGCAGTCTAAAAATTTGAAATAACAAACACATTGTGAAACATGTAAGGTAGTATTTTTAGTGACATAAAAACTTACCTGTGATCCTTTAAAATGTTTAGAATAGTAGTATGTGATATACCCAACGCGCGAGACATTGCTTTCGTACTAACGTGGGGATTCAATTCCACGTCTGCTAAGACATTAACAATATTGTCTTCTGTTGTTCTAGCAGAGTGTCTTCACAACTGAGGTCGAAAGCTGCCAGTATTACGCAAATTTTCGCATCGCGTAAACGCCGATTTGGATATCGAGCTCTGTATACTCTGAGCCAATGCCGCATTTTGAAGACATTCAAAATATACCGCAATCATATCGACAGCTTCATCATTTGTAAAAGGCATTTTAATAGTTTCAAGGCCTTACTTGTGTGTGCAACGAACACAAATTACACTGTCTCTATAAGTATAATTTTAATATTTGTTGACAAGTTGATTTTAGGCATTTGTTTTTCCTCCATGGCCTACTCTTCATATTCTGCCTATCTTGCACTTGCATATTATATGCATTGATTATTATGCCCCTACACGTTTTTTTTTTGAAATTTTTTAACCAAGATACTTTTATTATTTAAAAATTATTAAATTATGAAATTTTATCATTGAATCTTGAAAAAAGACAAATCACAATAAATACCGGTGTAATAGCGTCTTTTTAAAATTAGATGATAACTACATCTTCTGTCTTCGATATTTCAGGCTACGAATAAGATATCGAGATATGGTTTTTACTAGCCTATTTAGGTATCATTTCACTACATTTTTATGAAAAAAAGTCATATTATTGCATTTAATTTTTTAGAGAATTTTGCAATTTTCTGTTATTATAACAAAAAACGCGCTCTAGCGGCATCACTAAGAATTAGACATATCACAGGTAAGATGGGTTTCATGGAACAATAAATGCTTTTTCCAACAAGACCAAGTTTGTTAAAATCCGTTCAGTGGTTTAGGAGTTACAGCTGTTTATTTAAAAAAACACTGAATTACCCCCCACCACTTTATTTTAATAGATACATCAAAAACTGTTAAACAAAAATTACTCGAGTTAAAGCTTAGCTTTAGAAACCATATATTTTTTGGTAACATTTACTAGGTGGATTTCAGTGAAAAATCACTTTAAAAGTTTAAGATGGCGGTTACGCCCCCCGGCGACCATCTTGAAAATCTGAAAATATTTTCTACGGTCTTCTTTTGGCCACTTTGGTCATAATTTTTTTTACCAAAAGTCGTTACGACGAATAGTTTCCGAGATACAGCACTTTGCATTTTATCTGGCCACCCTGTACATAAAATTGTTTTTTTAGTAATAGGTCTTTTCTTTTAGTAAGTTGTTTTTTAATTGTCTAATAAATGATGTTATTTAGATTTATTTACAATGTTTATTTAAACATAAATTTTATTTTATGGATACACAGCCACCTCGTCTAAAAGTAAATAATTGGAATAACTCGGTTATTGTTAGTTTTAGGCCCGCACCTTATATGAACTTTTATGTTTAGATCACGAATTTCAATCGTTTTATCTAAAAATATACAGGGTGCTCCATTTAACAAAAGTAAACTTTTCCAAATTTCTCGAGAAGACGATGTTCAATTGTTTTTCTGTTTTCGCCATTCTAATCAACAGAAAAAATGCCACTAGTTTGCTAATTTAACCGATATCGTATGTCCAATAATAAAGAAGTTAGCAACAGTGCACACTTCGTTTAAAACACGCTGTATATGCCAAATCTAAATTTTGTAAATTTTGTAACATATTTGGAAGTATTATTTCAACAAAACTTCGAAACATTTGCTCCAAAACCCAACATTGTTCGAAAATCTGTAAATTTGTTTAACAATGTACCATTTACACATCCTTGCAAACATTTTCAACGAGAATATGTTATTAAGTTGTACGCCAGAATTAGAATATTTTATTCATTAAAAAACATTAATGTAAATTTTAAATTACCCAGGTCAAATAAAAAAATAATAATATGGAAATATAATTAATTACTATTAAGTTATTTGTAATTATTTTGATTTATTTAAAATTTAATCTTAGTATTAAATATAAAATGTTGAAAAATGTACATTGTTTTTTGTCCCAGATTTACACCCAGTAATTTTGGATTAAAACTATTAGAAAAGCTTTAGTAAATATGCTATAGTCCGTTCACTAAACACAAAAACACAAAGTGGCCTTTGATTTCTAAAATTTCATGAGTGTACTTCCAAAATGCATCTTTTGTCTAGGAATGTACTTACAAAAAGTTACTAAAACAAATAGGTTAAGAGTGTGACATTTAATTAGCATCTGTCATAACTACTTTTAATGATGTTAAACAAATTCTGTGTTGGATACTATTGATGTAGCATTTACTAATAAGTATTTTTATTACATTTTATAAAAGTTCAAACTTGAATTTCCAGAATAGTATGTACTTTGACACTGAATTAATGATATTTATTAATAAACGGGGCTGCGCGCGCTATTGCGCGGTCTATTCTGATGTATTTTCGTATGCGCTGCTTAGCACATTTTGGGCCGGTTGCAGAAAGCAATGTTAAGTCTGGTGTTAGCTAACGCGACGTTAAAGTGAACAAAAACGAATCAAATCTCAAATGCTTATGGGAACTAATACATTAGTAAACAAAATTTGATGCGATTTTGTTCACTTTGACGCGACGTTAGCTAACACCAGACTTGACATTGCTTTCTGCAACCGGCCCTTTATGTGTCACCACTGAGAAGTACAGACAGATCAATAAAAAACCCAATTAGGGCAGGCTGTGATATGTGTTATACGTTTGGCAGTACTGAAGTGTATTGTCAGTCTATGTCAAATTCGAGATTAGCAGGTTAGGTTTTGTTCTTTGTTTGACACAGACCGACGTAAAGCTTAACCTGCAAATCTTGAATTTGACATAGACTGACAATACACTTCAGTACTGCCAAACGTATAACACATATCACACCCTGCCCTAATTGGGTTTTTTATTGATCTGTCTGTAGCTTTAAGCTTTGCTCATCATTTTCAAAAAGAAACGAGAATTGGTTAGGGTCCTTTTCTAAAATCGCATCGATTTAATCACAATTCCGCTCAAATCACGCTCCTCCCCTCTCCAATGGGGGCCTTCGGGACTTCGCCCCTCTCCAAAAGGGCTCTCGGGGCTCTGACCTTCTCCAAGGGGGCTCACGGGGCTCCGCCCCTCTCCTAGGGGGCCTTCGGGGCTTCGCCCCTCTCCAATGCGG
The DNA here is from genome assembly GCA_940337035.1 of Agriotes lineatus. Lineage (NCBI taxonomy): Eukaryota > Metazoa > Arthropoda > Insecta > Coleoptera > Elateridae > Agriotes > Agriotes lineatus. Next base: position 40,789,745 of record OW679202.1, read on the forward strand.
CTCACGGGGCTCCGCTCCTCTCCAAGGGGGCCTTCGGGGTTCCGCCCCTCTCCAAGAGGGCCCCGGGGCTCCGCCCCCCTCCAAGGGGGCTCTCGGGGCTCCGCCTCTCTCCTAGGGAGCCATCGGGGCTCCGCCTTTCTCCAATGAGGCTCACGGGGTTCCGCACCTCTCCAAAGGAGCTCACGGGGCTCCGCCCCTCTCCAAGGGGGTTCACGGGGATCTGCCCCTCTTCAAGGGAGCCCTCGGGGCTCCGCCCCTCTCCAAAGGGCTCGTGGGGCTCCGCCTTTCTCCAATGGGGCTCACCGGACTCCGCCCCTCTCCAAGGGGACTGACGGGGCTCCGTCCCTCTCTAATGGGGCCCTCGGGGATCCGCCCCTCTCCAAGGGGGCCATCGGGGCTCCGCCCCGGTCACGAAATCGAAGCGACGGCGAAATGCAAACAAACGCAAATGGGGGTCATCGCGTCTGCAATTGTCGTGACGGACACACACATTTGGATCGTTCTCCTTTATTTATATGATTGTCATTTTTAAATTCAAAGTCACCTTTATGCAGGTATAGAAACCTTTGCAAAACAAAATACAGAATCCCTAGCAGACAAATTTTACGTATATGCTAACTTCAAAAAAATTTATACGTTTTTGTATTTACTGAATGGCCTATACATTTTAAAAGCTTTTAAATAGGTATATATTTTTTAATGGAACACACTGTTACTTGAAAAATTATATTGTGGCAGCCGTTAAATCTAAACGAAAGTAATTTAAAAAACCAGACTCGACCTTTACAAATCACGTGTCAGAGACAGGCCGCAATTTTCCAAATCTAAACGATTTCAAGATATTACATACAAGAAAAAGGTTTTAAATTAATGGTGCTATTCTATAAGAAAAATGTAACGCTATAGCGCTTTATCTCTTTAAGCTGTAGACTATAAGTTAAATCGAATTCTATCAGGAAATATTTCTCTATACCTAATATGCCATAAGCTAAAGCAGGGGTCGGCAACCTTTTTCGGACGGCGGGCCATTTTCAAAATAATTTTTTTTATGCGGGCCGCACATTCAAATGTAACTTAAATAGTGCTTTTATATCATATACGAGTATAAATATTATTAAAAATAAATATAGAAAAAAATTATTTTTTATTGACATGCTATAATAACAATAATGTTAGAGAACAAAAATTTTACAATTCTTAAAAGGAAAAAAAAAGAAAATACAATTCCAATTAAATGTGTATAAATATGTAAATATAAAATATATAAATATAAAATATATAAATATAAAAAATATAAATATAAAAAATATAAAATATTGTAGTGAAACGTCATACGGCTGTCAACATGAACGCACATATGAACATACAGTAGCAAACTGGCGAAATGAAAAAATTAGTGATGGGCCTATCCGGAATGAATAATCGGAAAGTTTCCGATTGTTCAAAAAATCGGAAGGTTCCTATTATTTCGGAACTTTTCGGAATTCGATTATTTTATTGTTCGGTGCACAAAATTCGGAACTTTCGGAATTCGATTATTTTACTATTCGGTACACAAAATGAGAAAACGAAATGCCAATTTGAACTGAACGGAATAAGGAATGTTGTATTGACTCACTTGACTGATATATGCTGGTTGGCGAATGTCTACGGGTCGCGCCGTGTGCGCACGTGTATGATACGTGAATGGCACTAATGGCAGTGGTATTTCGTAGATTAATTATTAGATAGTACACCTACAGACTTCAAATTCAAGTATTGTTTTATACTATCTATTATGTACTTTATGTGCTATTAAACTTTAAAATATCACTACCATTTTCCGAAAGTCTATTAACGTAACTACTGTAATAATTTGAAAAAATATTTTATTTCCTCATATCCCACTGTGCCACTCAAACTCATAAATTGTTTTTTAGGATACTGCATTGCTAAGTAGCGTCTACATAGTTACCAATGCAGTATCCTAAAAAATCTTATACGATACACGACCGGTAGGATTCTTATGGCATTGCCAAACATACAGGTCTCGCCCTACGGTTTGACCTGTAAAGTATTGGCGCGGTCTAATAACGTAAATAGCTATTACTGACCGTCCTACAAACCCAAACAACAGATGCCAACGCAGATAACGGCTTACGGCGCGACGGCGAGTGCTCTCATCGTAAATTTGCATGCACTTCATCTTCCTTCCGCTTGTTGTTATTTGGCTCGTTTTCCCTTACTTGCATTTACGAAATGTAAAATAATCGGATGATATTCCGATTTTATAAATATTCCGAAATGGAACATTCCGATTATTGAAATCATCCGATTATGCCCATCACTAGAAAGAATGCTACACTTGCTAAGCGAGACGTCGTATTCGCTGGGTAGTGTGGATTAAACTTGCGCAGTAAAATAGGTTTCCCACTATGCTTCTGTTTGTCGCGCATTTTTGTCACCGGCCACATTTCGGCACGCTTACGCTCTGAGTTTGTTGATTTTTCCTAAAGTTATATTGGTGCTTTGGCGGGCCGCGCAAAAAGTTGCAAAGGGCCGCATGCGGCCCGCGGGCCGCAGGTTGCCGACCCCTGAGCTAAAGCATCTGTAAAGTGATGGCGAGAAAAAAAATGATCATAAACATAAACGTGTATAGCTACTGTAACGATATTGTAACGATCGTGGGGCTGGGCCGTCGACCCAGAAATATGACTCAGCGTCCCGTGCGACAGCATTGCAGAACGACCTTGGAGCCAGCTGCATGAGACGGCGTGAGTCAGCCTTCCCGAACATTCCAGAAACGACCTTGCGCGTGACACGTCAGAGTTGCCGGAATGTACGAGCGAAACCTGGAATGTTCTAGACGGAAATTATTCGGATATATAAATATGCGCCCCAGGAATAAGAAGTCAGTTCGAATTCAGTTCTCATCAGTTCGAATTCGGCAGCGAAGCGCGTAGAGCTCCTATATAAATGAACCGTGTGTATATAACCCTAGTGAAATAAATAACAGATAAATAACCATATAATTCGTTAGTGGTTAAGTCGTAAACAGCCAAATAAATAATTGATGTTTAATCCAGCGCATATAAATAAATAAATGTATCGTTGTTAGAAATAGTGCCTGTAGTTAGTTAGTTTAAGTAATTTGTGTTTTGCTTTGTTAATTCATGTGTTTGTAAATAATAATAATTAATAGTTGTAAATAAACGTTTAATACAAGAATCGTCGTATAATTTTTAAATAGCCCGAACATAAAAACGTAACAATATGTTGTCATGGTAATAATGTCAGTCCTCAATTTACAGTGTTAGATGTTTTGTTTTCTTATAATTATTGGAATGTTGTAGTTTACAACAGAATTGTGGTTTACTATAGTTAAATAATTATGAATTACAACAATATTGCACCAATTGCAATATATCTGCTGTTAAATGAAGAAGAAAGAAGGTAACGTAGTTGTAGTAATATTTTTGAGAAAATCTTTACATTTTGCTTCAGAAATTACATGAGACTTCATAGAAGACATCTTAGGGATGTACTAAATCCCTTTGAGATGCCAGAAAAAGAGTTTCAAGACAATTTCAGACTGTTCAAGGAATTAACCAGGGATTTAATTGATTGGTTAAGTCCCCATGCCACCGCAGTGCTAGATGAACGCATTTACCATTTTATTTAAGAGTAAGTTAAATTTTAATGAATGATGTTGATAAATATAATAAAATTACTATTTGAAGGTTCTAGCTACTTGAAATTTTTTGGCCAAGGGTTCCTATCGGCACGCAGTAGGTGGATGTTCCTGGATAGCAATGAGTCAACCGTGTATAAGTCGTTCCATCGCAGAAATCTCTAGGCTTATTGTAGAGGTGTTGATGCCCGAATGGATAAAATTCCTTACTACGCCTGAGCAGAAAGTAAAAAAAAACAAAAAATTTACGAAAAATATAACTTTCGAAGGGTTCTAGGTTGTATTGATGGCTCACATGTCGCTATAGTTTGCCCACCAGTCACTGATAATGAGCATCCTCCTCACGTCTACATAAATAGAAAAGGATTTTACAGTCTCCATGTAATGATGGTTGGTGATTCGAAAGGAAGAATTTTAGCGTGTGATGCACGATTTCCCGGATCAGTACACGACTCAGCCATATGGAGGCTCCAGTCTTTGAAACTATTTAAGAGAAGAACATAATAACCGACCACCACATCTATATTAATAGGCGATAGCGGTTATGGTCTTGAACCTTGGCTGTTTACTCCTTTTTCTGTTGTTGTCAATGGCACTCCACAGGCTAGATTTAGTCAAATGTTAGAATGCATTTTTGGCATTTTAAAAGGACGTTGGCGAGCTTTGCTGCAGCATAGAGTTTTACATTATCATCCTGCAGCATTTCTGGTATATGCTAGTACTGTTCTTCACAACATCGCAATTTGGACGAACATAGAGTTTGATGAAGACAACATAGCCTATGATATTGATAACTTTGATGAAAATGATAACGCTGAAAACTATGACACAAACTTATTGCGACAAGAGAGACTTGCCAGGGAAAATTATATTAGACGAAATAATTTTTAACATAAATATTATTAGTTTGTTGGCGAAACTTTGTTTATTAACATTAATTTACAACTTTATACTTACGAAAAGTCGGCTAATGTTTGGTATAGTAGACCACTACATACACGCATGCATTGACCAGTACTCCTCAAAATATACTTTTAGCTTTTTTCCATCAAGGTGGGAATTTAACAATACGAGGTTTGACTATCTGAAGTAGTTCCAAGATGCTGTGTGTCGTTCTAGCTTTTTTAGGTTAGCAGTCTTTGATTTTTTAAATTGCGATATAAATTTAGCGCCCACCTCTTATTGTCCTATAATAGGGGTCACGGTTTATTCAATACTCGCAGTAATGTGAGGCTGTTATTGAGAAACGCTGTAAAACTACTATGCTATTGTGCATGTCTGAGAAATGTAAAACGTAGTGGTTAGTATACTAAACTTTTGCCTAAAACTCCAATTAAACATTTTATTAAACAATAAAAGTTGTAACTATAAAAATATATTAAAATAGTAAGTCTATATTAAAAGAAAAAGTGTGATTTCTTAAATGTAAATTTAGCGACCTCCAATTCCAACTTTTTTTCTTCTAGTTTTAGGTGCTCTTGGTTCTTATTTTTGTTTCTATACTCCAAAAGTAATTCTACACCTCTCATTTACACAGACTGGCTTTCCTTTAGAGGCTGCATTTTTTGCTGCTCTCCTGCATGCTCTTGTTTCATTTATTTCCTTTTCATTGTTTTTTTCGTTCGGATAAACTCGATTTTTTGGTTGCGGGAAATTTTCTTCTTCAAATACTCGCAGGGTTTTATCAATTTCCGATTGTAGAAAAGTCGCCTGTACCAGATTACTTTCAGGAACCGATTCTAAATATAATTGTAACCCCTCCCCGCACTACTGGGACTTGAGGTGATCCTGTTACAGCAACTTTACCCCATGCTGCAAGTCCTCTGTGCTCTTGTGGAGTTAATTTTATACTATCCCCTTCACCACCACCAGTTTCATTCTATTTTCCACGATTCGTCTGTATTTAGCTCTGGTATTGTTTTTCCAGTTGTTAAATCTCTACAAATTATTATTACTTTCCCATACCCATAGGTATACGGAAGTCTTGGAATCATGAAAATTTTGGAAATCGAGATTTTCACAGAAATATCCGTTTTGGGCCTCTAGGAACCCAAAAAAGTGGTTTTTAAAAAATGTCTGTCTGTGTGTGGGTGGGTGACGCTCCTACAGCCGAAAGTATTGCTCCGATTTTGATGCGCTTTGGAATGCGGGGGTGTATCGAAAATTCATCGACAAAATAAGCTTTTCAAAAAATCCGAAACCGGAAGCGGAAGTTACGCATGTTTTTTTGGTATCACTGTTTTCGTGATTAAAATTTTGAAAATTTTATCGCGGATAACGATAGAGGGTCATAAGACAAATCTGTCAGTTTTTTGCCGAACTCGCTAGGTTTAAAATGAAGGGCGCTATGATTTTTTGAAAATTTTGAGTTTAACGCCCTATTACTCAAAAACGGATGAATCGATTCAATTGATTTTTTTTCTGTATAGTATATGAAGGCTAACATGAGGTGATATAAAAAGTGTTTTGAAAAATATTAAGGGGCCTAAATTACAAATTTTCAAAATTTTGGACATTTTCTAAAAATCATTTCTCAAAAACTGCCCACAGGAATTTGTTTAAACTTCATACACTGATAGACCCCGAAAAGGGCTATCGATCTGTTTTTTAAAGAATCTCATGAATTATCTGTGGCGCCCTCTACGAAGCTTTGAAGTTTGAAAATTTAAACCCCTTTAATTAATAAACAAAACAAGATAGGTAGCTGGGGTTTTCACTGAATTGCTCAGTGCATAATGGAGCATATGAATATGCCCCCTCCCCCCTCTATTTTTGAAAAATAATTTTGTTATTCTAACGGTTGTTATATTTTTGCGTCAAAGAATCTTTTTCCGCGAAAATAAAAAAATCGATTTTGTATGCCCTAGAAAATATAATTTCCAGGTTCTTAGAAAATTTCACCTCGGTGCTACAGCCGTTTTGAGGAAAATAATACATAAACTAGCACAGTGGCGGCTTGTCAACTTGGCGCCATTTACAGAAGCTCGGTGGTCACGTTTTGAACTACACATTCTTTTATATTTACCCGCAATTTACGTGAAAGTGTAAACGCTTATCACGGTGAAGACGTGAGTCATCGAGTTGAAATTTTGATATGTTGTAAAGACTGTTGAATAAAGACGATATGAACAGTTTCCAGTATGGGAAAGTCCAGGGAGGTAGTCACGTCCACTTTTTTATTATATGCCTTGATGAAATAAATTGTTCATACATAGTTTCAACCATCCTTTAGTTGATAATACCGGTCCACTGTCGCAAGAATTTTTTTTTTGCGAGATTTTCCCAACCGGTTTCAATGTAGTCTGGAGAAATAGATGTATGTGTACGAAATATTTTGTATTATTCCATTAGTTTAAAATTTTCTTCAGTGTGGTCACTACTGTTATTAGCACTCCTTTTTTCTTTCTTTTAACATCATTCACTTCACTTCCATTGCTATTTGAAACGTCAAACACTCTACTTTAGTGGAAATCGACTTTTATCACAATCCGGGTGTCAATCGACTCAGCTTGAGCTCCTGAGTCGAATGAGACCACCCATAGACCGAGGAAACGACCTGGGCAAAAGTTACACCACTTTCGATTTATACATTGTTTTTAGTGATGGGCTTATTTGAATCAAAAATAACCGGTTATCCGGTTATTGAAATAACCTGTGTAACTCGGTTTTCGTTCCAAGTATTCGGATGAAAAATAACCTCATCCTGATACGTACTACGTGCCGCGTCTCAGCGACCTGCGAGTGATCGAAATTCTGTAAATAATACGGCATTCATAACTCATACAACCTTTTCTACGTATGTACTTGATTGACCCAAGTGAGGCTCGCGGCTGCTTGTTGATGTTATTAAGACATTTGAGACTCCCAGTCGACGAGTTAAATTTATGGGGCCGTTCCTATTAAAGATAACGTTCTGCTGAGTATGAGATTTGCCGAAGCTGTGTTGGTATTAATTTATAACAGCCTAAATTTTTGCTTCAAAAACGTGGTTGTTTATGCCTAATAAGGGATAAACAGAAAGCGAAATAAGATTTTCCAATATCGTAAAAGATTTATATTTAATTTTTAATAACGGAGCAGTTGGGACAAGAAGTGGATTTCGATGTTGAAAATTTTAAGTGTGCGTCCTTAGAACCGCGGAAGGCTGAACATAGATAAATGATGGATTCTAAAATATACCGGTATGATATGCAAGCGAAAAGGGAAGGGTGCCTACTAGAGAATTTTAGGAACTAAAAATTGATTCAATAGATACTTTGTATTCGCATATTTATAATTTCTTTATGATTAGTATTGATATAAGTATACAATTAAGTATTACAATTAAATAATGAATTACTACTGGATAGAATAAAAACCTTGGAACAACAAAAAACTGTGAAAGAAGCAGGAAAAATAAAACCAGTGAATCCTAATACCGTAATTCAAGGGGAAAATAATAAAGTCGAAGTAATAAAACCAGGGAATCCTAATACCGTTATTCAAGGGGAAAATAATAGGGGTCTTAACAACAAACCATCATATGCACGAACAGTGTTCATCAAAAAGGGGCAAGAAGATAAGATAGAAGAAGAAATAAAACAGAAAAATGACCTTGAAGTCAAGGACAACGGAAAACAAAACCTGCAGAACGGAAACAATTATATCAGCAAAGATGAATTTCAGGAAGTGAAATATAGCAAACCTAGGAGGAAACAAAAAGCAACAATAGGGACAAATAAACATGTGGAAAATGATGATTTTTCAGGAGTGCAAAAGAAACTCTGGTTGTACTTATACAGGGTTAAAAGAGCTTGCACGGAAGAAAAAATACATACATATATAAAAGAAAAAACAAAATTAAATGATCGGGAAGTTTGGATAAAAGAAATTCCAATTCCTGGAGATGGACTCAGAAGGTACGTAGTAACAGCACCTATAGAAATGAAAGAGGAACTATATGACTCGAGTTTCTGGCCAAACGGAGTGGGAATCAAAAGGTTTGACTTTGACAGACACAAACAATTTCTTCAAGATATAGGTGCAGAAAAAAGGGGTAATTTTTAGCAAAGCAAATAGGTAGTGCCGCATTAAATAGACAACACAGTAATATAAGTCTTATCCACCAAAATCTTCAATCTTTTGGAAACGCTGTGAATGAATTAGAAGAACTGCTAGAAAATCACCCAGAATGTCATTTTATTTGTTTAACGGAACATTGGAAAACTAAAGAACAATTAGGTGCATATGGCCTAAGTAACTTCAATCTAGTGGCTAGTTATTGCAGAAAAAAAGAAAACCAACATGGGGGCTGTGCAATTTATGCAAAGATCCAATTAGATGGAAAAAAACGAACTGACATCCAACAGTTTTCAATTAGTAACGAAGTGGAATGTGCAGCTTGTGAGTTTATAATTGATAAGAAAAAAATTATTGTGATATCTATTTATAGACCCTCAGGAGCAAATGTAAATATTTTCTTAGATAGATTTGAATGTATATTAAAAAAAATTCTTGAAGAAAATTGTAACGTAATAATAGGAGGTGATTTTAACATAGATCTTAAACAAGATTCTATAGATAAGTTCAGATTCTGTACTTTGATAAATTCCTATGAGGTTTATCAACAAATTCATGATTATACTAGAATAACGTCCACTAGTAAAACATGTATTGATAACATCTTAACTAATATGCAAAACTGTACACATGCAGAGGTTTTACATACAAATATTTCAGATCACTCAGCCCAAATCTTAACTTTCCAAGTAGAAGTAAGATCAGAAAATGTGTTCATTATAAGAAGGGCTTTTAATAAGGAGAACATAGAGGTATTTCTAAATAGTCTAAATGATGTAAATTGGAATGAAATATTCAGTATTAAGGAAGAAAACGTTGAAGAACAATGGGAGAAGTTCTTATGTGTGTTCTTACAAAATTTTCAATTATATTTTCCTTTAAAAAAGTTCAGAAAACAAAAACCTAAAAATGATAAAACATTTGTAAATGACCCTGAAATACAAAAATATAAAAAACGGTTAAACATTTTATATACTGTTAGTAGAGTAGATCCAAGATTTGAAGACTGTTATAGAGAAATTAAAAAAGAATACAATAAAAAACTTGCCATAAAGAAATCTGAGGTTTATGGTAAACAAATCAAAAACTCTGATAATAAGGCTAAAACTGTATGGCAAATAGTAAACAAAATAAATGGTAAAAATAATAACAATAACAGTGAAATCCCTGGAGATGCAAATAATTTCTTAGAATTTCTAAAAGATTCTATAACAAATCTAACTTCCAATGCAGAACACAAATCTTTTGTAGGTAATGTAGATATAAATATGAATTCAATGTATGTAAAACCAGTAACGGCATGTGAAGTTGTTGATATTGTTAGAAAACTTAAAAATAAGATGAGTTGTGGAATAGACCAAATACCAACGAGAATAATTAAACTTTGTATTCAGCTAATTGCTGAACCACTGGCTTTTATAATCAGCAATTCTTTTAAATATGGTATATTTCCCACTCAACTTAAAACAGCCTGTGTAATACCTGTTTTTAAAAAAGGGGATCGTACCCAAATTAGCAATTATCGACCAATTAGTATCTTGTGCTCTTTCTCAAAAATCTTTGAATCTGCAATGTGTAATAGGTTGATTAGTTTTTTCAATTCGTGTAATTATTTAAGTTCAAATCAGCATGGGTATCGCAGAGGTAGGTCAACGCAAACTGCCGTCTTTTCGTTTCTACAGAGTATTGTAGAATGCTTGGAAGATAAAGAAATAGCTTTGGGTATATTTTTAGATTTATCTAAAGCCTATGATGTTTTGGATCACGAGATACTTCTGTGGAAGCTGGAAAGCGGTGGGGTGCGTGGATCTGCTCTACAGTGGTTTAAGACGTACTTATTAGATAGAAAAATGATTGTTACCATCAAAAAAGGAAATAATATTGTATATTCGGATGAAGAAAGAATAAATATTGGTGTACCTCAGGGGAGTATGACAGGACCAATTTTATTCATTCTTTATATAAATGATCTAGGTAAAAACATGGTAAATGACATTTGTACAATTACTAATTATGCGGACGATACTAGCATGTTAATTAAGGCTTCAAACATGATTGATTTAACCTCTATTGCAAACAATGAATTTAAGAACATTAGGGAGTGGTTTAAAATAAACAAACTCATACTTAATGAACAAAAAACAAACATAATAGTTTTTAGAACAAATTATGCTAGAGAAGATATACCAGAATGTGTAAATTTCAATGGATGTCAGCTTAAAGTTAGTCAAAACACTAAATTCTTGGGTGTATATATAGATGGTGTATTAAGTTGGGAGTACCATGTAAATAACTTATGTAATAAATTGAGTCAAGTTTGTTATAGCATTAGAGTACTTAGCAAGCATCTAAATGTTTCAACATTAAAAACTGTATATCACTCAAATTTCGAATCCAGATTTAAGTATGGCTTAATATTTTTTGGGATGTGTAAGGATATAGAGAGGATATTTATAATTCAAAAAAGAGCAATAAGAATCATGTTGAATATGAGACAGTTAGACTCATGTAGGGGCCAATTTAAGAAATTAGGAGTTCTAACAGTGGCAGGGGCTTACATAAAAGAATGCCTAAAGTTACTCATATGCAATAAAGAGTTGTTTCGGCAATTTGAATCAAATAACATGTGGGAATCTAGAACAATAGACTATCAATATCCTAGACATAGACTAACGCAAACGGAAAAAAGAGTGATGTATATGTGTATGAAATTATTTAATAAGCTGCCTCTAAATATTAAAAAACTAGAAAGTAATTCAAATAGTTTTTTTAAGGAAACTAATAAATTGCTAATGAATTTAGAACCATACACGGTAAGAGAATATTTAAATATGTAATATTTATATATGTAATATATAACTTTTAGGCCGACATCCATTTGTTCAAAATTTCTCATTACATAGATATTGTACTTTGTATTGAAGAATTTTTTTTTCAAATAAAGATTACTTATTATTATTATTATTATAGCTATTCTCAATGGTTTAAACTCCTTAGAAATCAAATAAAAATCATTTATACAATTATTATAATTAACGATTAACTGAGTTCCTCTGCTATCTGCAAGTTACGATGCCGATGCAGATGACGGTGAACCGCCAACCGGCAAACCGGCTGACTTAATGGAAACGAATCGAGAGCCAAAATTGATTCGAATGATTATTCAAATAATCAATCGGTTATTAATATGATTCGAATGCAAATAATTCGGTTATGAAAATTGTCCGGTTATGCCCATCACTAATTGTTTTCAATGGGATTTGCACCGATTTGCATTTGAAACGTGAAATTGAGTCAGTGTACGTGTATTTCAAATTGACCGGGCGGAAAACTTTCGTCTTGAAACGGCTTAACTGCGCATGACCTTCTACTTCTACCTGTGGAAAACTTTCGTCGTAATATAACTATACTGCGCATGCGCGACATTCCCTATGTCTACTACTACGAGCGGAAAACTTTTGTCTGGATATAACCGAACTGCGCATGCGCGAATCTTTGACTCTGCTATAAAAAGCAGCGATGCATGCCGCACTTGTTCAGTCGTTTGCTAGTATTCATATACGCTTGAGACGATGCTCAAGGTCGCAGTTGGGCTGAGGAGCAAGGCCTGATCCCGATCACGCCGCCTTTCTGCTCCGTGCATAAGCAGCCATTCAAGCTGTATGCGACAGGCGAGCACGGCCTTGGTCGCTTCAAGTGTTCGAAAGCCGGATGCAAGAAGCCGATTAAGGTTGTGGCGCTTGGGACGTGGTTTGAGGAGAGCCGCTTGAAAGCTCACATGGTGGCTCAAGTCTTGTATGGATTTGCTCATGATTGGAGTTTCGAGCAGACGCGCAACGAAGCCGTCAACATGGCGCTTCCGGCTGAAGATCGGACGGAGTTGAGTGATGACACTCTAGTTTATTGGTAAGTACAGAATTTTTTAATGAACATTTCTGATCTTATCTTTGTTAGGAATCACTACTTTCGAGAAATGATCATCGACAACTTCTCGTTCCGACAGGAGAATGTCAAACTTGGCGGACCAGGAACGATCGTTCAAATCGATGAGTCCAAGTTTGGCAATTCCAAGTACGGACGAGGAAGGCGAGCCGACGGTCATTGGGTTCTCGGCATGATCGAAGACGGCCGTGAAGACATAGTCTTCGTGGTTGTGGATACTCGGGATGGCGAGACTTTATTGTCGATCATCCAACAATGGGTTCTTCCTGGGACCGAGATCCACACTGATTGCTGGCGCGGTTACAACAACCTGTCAGCAAATGGATATATTCACAAAAAAGTGTATCATAGTGATGACGAACATCGTTTTGTTGGTAAGTTAGAAGTTTTCAATTGTTATTCAGTTTTTAATTCTGCTTTTTCAGCTGTTGATGGTACTCATACTCAACGCATTGAGGCCACTTGATGTCCGGCGAAGCACTACTTCCGCCACAAGCGTGTGCCCAATGAGGACTTTGCTGACCATCTTGTGGAGTATCTCTGGCGCCGCGATTGCAAAAAACGTGGAGTCGATCTGATGGAGGCCATGTTGGATGCTGTTCGCTGAACTTATGGTGATTTTCGTAATAAATAAATATGAAAATTTAATGTTTAATTAATCGGTTTCAATAAAAAAATTTGGTGGTGGAAATCTTGTCTTTATTTACTTTAATTTGATTTAGGTTAGGTTAGGTTAGGTTAAATTACGTGGCGCTTTTGAAAAGTAAAAAAAGCGTGCGTGTTTTTGATTATGACTGCCAATCCTCCGTGTGCCGTACCATCTGGGTGGTTAGTTAGATATACGGTATAAGCAAAATTTTTATTACTGTTCTTGATGTTGCGTGAGTTTCTGATGTTAATAATATCGAGAGATCCAAAAAAAAACTGTTCCTCAGCAGGCTGTGGAATGAAAAGTCACGTCTTTACTTGTGTCAGCTGGAATCCACTACATAAAATCGTTGATCTCTTTGTATCTTGGTTTGCTAGCTCCTCCGACGATACTGGACTGATTAAGTTGTATGATGGCTTAAAATGTTGCTAATTGTTAGACTTAGATCGTAGGCCGGTTATTATTTTCAAAAAAGGTTTTAATTAAATTGGCAAATTAGCAAAACTTAGCGTAGCTAAACTGATTCATTATATACCACTACAGCAGCGCGAAGTTCAACAAAGTTCCGTAGCTCAGTGGTAGAATGTTCGCCTGTCACGCGGGCGGCGCCTGGGTTCGATTCCAGGCCGGTGCATCTTTTTTTTTTAATTTATATTAATGAATCTCTTCTAAACTTGCGAACCGAAGCGTAACTCAGGTGATTCACTAGTTAAATAAAAATGAAACGTCATTTTTAGGAGCAGAAATCTTTTAACAATCTGCCAGATTCGTAGAGAAATTGACAACTAATTATTATCCGACACAAGTAAAGACGTGACTTTTCATTCCACAGCCTGCTGAAGAACAGTTTTTTTTGGATCTCTCGATATATCAATATTTTGTAGTTGCAAAAATAGATCAGTTCTGGGATGTGGTTAGCGATGCCATTAGCGTTCCAGATAGCAATGCGCAATAAAGCCACCATTTCTAAGCTAGTTTGTTGATAACTGTTGAGAGCATATTCAGAACCATGCTGTTTTGGCTAATTAATTGAGAAAACATTGATTTAAATTCAGTAGGAGAGTTAGAAAGCATTTGGTTTATAGATGATGCTTGATCATTATTTGGGTGGTTATTAGTTCTTCTTTGTGTTATTTGTGAGTAGGGCAGTTTATTTTGAAGGGAATATGTGGTATCGCTATTTATATTGTCGATTTGCATCCGAAGTGGGGGAAGTCGCTTATGTTCGGTATCTGTTGTGTGTGAATGTTGTTTGGTGCTCCTCTGAATGGTGCATTTCAGGCTCTCGGTATATCTTGATACACTGAGCATCCCTTATAATTAGCCGGGTGATTTCCACTGCACAGGGTGCATTTGGCTGCAGTGCTTTGGGGTTTCTTACAGGTAGAAGTTTTGGGGTACTCACCACATTTAACGCATGCGAAGGGTTTGTTGCCATAACTCTTTGTATGGCCGTATTCCTGACAGCGGATGCACTGCGGTATAGTATTCTCCTTCCTAGGCCGCTCAATTAGAAGTTTGATGTTACTGATATGTTTTGCATCGGATATGGTTAAATAATGGTAACGGTTGTTTAGTTAGTCTATGACAAATATTAATGATGTTGCAAACTACGTGTCCTAGTTCACCTAGTTCTTTTATGATGACCTCCGTTGGAATTGTATGATGGAGATTTCGTATAGCCACCCTATAAGTTAGTAGGTGTGGTGTATTGTATTTTCGTCTTTAAGATACCTACCTATTGAGTTTTCTGTATGGATCTGGCGTGTTGGTATTTATTTTAATCGTGTCGTTCAATAACACCGTTGTGTAGCATTGTTCTTTTTCTAATATTGTACTTATGTTTTTCATCATCTCATTGTAGTTATTCACCCCGTAAATATAGAAAGGTGGTGGCTTTGTGATTCTAGGTTGCTGGGTGCTGGGCAATTGCTCCGGGTTAGCGTTGCTGCTTGTGGCTTGTGAGAGTACCTCGAATCTGTTGGAGGTATTTGTTTGAATAAATTGTTGACTTGTTAAGTGTGGTTGGGGGTTGTTTCTTTTCCTTTTTTTGATTGTTTGCCACACATGTTTGGATTTTTTTGAGTTTGAATCGCTGGCTTTGTCGTCCATGTTTACAGAAGTAGTGTTGGATTTATTTTGGGTGGTAGAATTAGTTATTTGTTGGTTTGAATTGGTGTTCATTGTCTGCAGTGATACGGAAGCATACGGATTCATTGCATTGGGTGTAGGTTGTGTACGGAAGCTATGGGTTTGGCTGACTACTGTATTGGTTTTGTTGTTGTTAATATCCTTGATAGTTAAGGAAACTGAATGTGAATCAGTAATTCTGAGTAGGTTGCATTGGTGGGCCTGGTGGGCCACGACCATACCCAGTTCCCATAAGCAACATGAGTTATTGTTAATTTTTATACGCACAGAATTAATAAATTAATATGTTTGTACATTTCGCTAATGTATTCACGACACCACAACCTCAGCAAAATGACGACGGTAATGAAATTATATCATTCCTGGATGCCCCATGCTTATTGTCAGTACTAACCAAACCCTCCTCATCAGGTGAAGTACGACAACAAATACTAGCCACCAATACCCGTAAAACCTCAGGATACGATCTGATAGTAAAAGTCCTACAAAATCTCGCCAGAAGAGCTATAGCACTCCTCACCACCATCTTCAACAGAATCCTCAGACTATGCCATTTTCGTGTCCAGTGGAAGTTCGCCCAAATGATTGTAATCGCTAAGCTTGGAAAACCACCCGCACAACCCTCCTCCCACCGACCAATCAGCCTTTTACCCTTAATATCAAAGATATTCGAAAGACTACTGCTAAAAAGGGGATATACAAAGACGTAGATCTAGAACACTAATACCACACTACCAATTCGGATTCCGTCAACATCATTCAACGATTCACCAAACCCATCGAATCGTAACACACATAATGGAGTCTCGAAACAAAACGAATTTGCACAGCCGCATTCTTAGTAGTAGTAACAGTTTATTAGCAAGTCTCTGCTACATATTTTCAACAACATATAACAAAATACACAATAAACAAGACATCAAGCAGGGTTTCGACAAGGTATGACATGCAGGCCTATTATACAAAATTAAACTTCACTTCCCACGCCAATTATACATGTTATATAAGTTATATCTAAGCGATAGGATCTATCAAGTTAAGATCAACAGCACTGTGTCTAACTACCACAAGATTACCTCTGGAGTCCCGCAAGGCAGCGTGTTGGGACCCTTACTGTACTTGCTGTATACCTCTGATACCCCTACTGTAGACAACACTATAATTGCAATGTTTGCTGACGATATGGCTATTCTCTCAATCAGTGAAAATCCGGAAACAGCAACATCACACCTGCAAGATCACCTCAACACTCTTCATGACTGGTTTTGCAAGTGGAGAATAACAGTGAACAGCGATGAATCTGTACACGTCATGTTTACCAATAGACGCATCACATGTCCACATGTCATATTTAACAACACCCCAATACCTCAGAAGACCGAAATAAAATATCTCGGACTGCAGCTGGATCAGAAATTATTCTGGAATACACATATCAAAACAAAAAGAAAACAAATTGATCTAAAAATAAAACAAATGAACTGGCTGGTCGGAAAACGATCCCAACTATTCTTACAAAACAAATTACTCCTATATAAAGTAATACTAAAGCCATTATGGACATATGAAATCCAGCTGTGGGGATGCACCAAGATCTTGCAAAGATGCCAATCAAAAATTGTTAGAACCATAACAGATGCTCCGTGGTACATCACAAATGAAACCATCCACAACGACCTAGGAATTCCATGTGGCGGACGAGATCAAAAGGCTTGCAAAATCGTACACCAATAACTTGGCAGGGCATGAAAACCAACTCGTGGATCAACTGTCTAACCAACCGATCGTCACTAGGAGGCTAAAAAGAAAATGGCCACAAGACCTACCTCTAGATGGCAACCAAAACTAGTAAAATAAGTATGGGGTAAAGGTACTGGCCGAATCCTCCTCATGCTGTATAATTAACTTTATAACATTTACTTATTACTCTTGTAACAAGTACATCGTAAATATGAAAAGTTGTTAATAAAACAAAAATAAAAAAAAGTTTCTTAGTGAAAATACAGTGTGTTTAATTGTGGGTGTTTAATTTAATTAAAAGTGTCTTAAAGATAAATCCAGTGCATTTTGTATACTCAGAACCCCTGCTCTTAATACCGGTTCTGTATTTACTATATACAGCAGACTTACCAGAATCCAAACTAATTACAACCGCTATATTTGCAGACAATACCGTCCTACTATGTTCCCACCCCAGACCTGAAATTGCCACTAAAAACCTACAGCGTACTATAGACAAAATACAAATATGGCTAAAAAGGTAGAAGATGAAAGCAAACGAAGATAAATCAGTGCAAGTGACGTTCACTACGAAAAGAGAAAACTGCCCTCCCATTACGTTAAATGCTGACCAACTGCAACACTCAGAAAGTGAAAAATATCCAGGAGTACACTTAGATTGCCGAGTGACTTGGTAAAAACACATTTTTACTAAGAGGAAACAGCTGGGACTAAAATTAAGACAGATGTATTGGATGATAGGCAAACAGTCACAACTAACAACAGAAAATAAATGACTTATATGTAAAGTAATTATAAAGCCAATTTGGAGTACAGCTCTGGGATCTGCAAGCAAACGCAATATTGCAATTATTCAAAGGTTCCAAAGTAAAACTTTAAGAACAATAGTGAATGCACCATGGTATGTTACTGTGATATATAAAGACTTAAGTATACCCACCGTGCACAAAGAAATTCAAAGTAAAAGTGCTAAGTGCAGTGATAGACTGAAAGTGAATCTCAATAAAATGGTAGATAAACTTATGGATACAACAGATGAGTTAAGACGATTAAAACGTTTTAAACCTTCAGACCTACCTGAGGGACTGTATAACTAACCTGTGTCTAGGCTATAAACATGTAAACAGCATATGTTATTAACATAGCTGGAAGCCAAGAAGGTGAACACTCAATGGAGCGTTTCCTACAAGTCACTTGTAAATATATTAAGTCATTTGTATATCTCACATACCTACTTAGAACTTATTGTCCACTTTGGACAGATTGTTCAAATGCATTGATTAATTTAAAAAAAAAACTACAATGGTATATGGAAAGAAATTGGCATTACAGAACTAATAAAAATTGGGAGTTCTAATACAGCATGTTTATAAATCTTTGTTATCGCTTTACCTTTGAAAAATGCGCGTTAACGACTAACAATATGCTAGTAGTGTATCGCCGATGGCGCCGTCTATTTCAGGGCTGACAATGTCCGGGAATTTTCCCGAATTTGGAGAAATTCGCATGGGTAGCGGGAATTTTGCGGAAAAAACGGGAGTTTTTAAATGTCACCTAGGTACCTGATATAGTTTTTATTTTTTGCTCGTATTTCATATTTTTGCGTTTAAGGATAATATCTCTAAATTCAGAATTGCAGTTACATTGGTACATTTTTTAGTTTACATTAGCGTTTACATCTGGCGTTTATAACCAAAGCAGAACCATAAACTGACATAACTTCAACTTTGTGTTGTTTGTAAACAATGGATAAGTGGATGCTTAAAGGGTCATCACAAGTAGTAATTTTAACCAACAATTTTTTTTTAGTTCTTATAGAACTAAATACCCTAAATGAATTATAATTCAAACAGCTATTTTTTAAAATTCGATTTTATACTGCTACAAATACGTAAAATTCCTGTTGAAGTGACAACACGTACATATTTGTGTCCCTGTTTAAACTGTTGTTAAAATTAAGCAACTCATTACACCATTTGTTGGAGCTGTTACCTCTGTTCCAGTTAATGCAAGGGTTGCACTCATTTCTTTATCTGAGTCGCAATTTGCGTACAATTGTAAAAATATTGAGATTTAAATCTGAGCTGGGAATCCTAACCTCAATTTCGAGCAGACCACCAGTAATTTGAAGACTGCCCCATCCAGGCCCAAGACTACCTGAAGGATACTGGCGACCAAAATCAACACCAGGAGTAATTTTGACCTCGAACTGGCCCAGCAGGAACCCAGGTGCCCATAGCTGAAAAGTTCAAATTGTCGTCAAGGGTGTCCAAACTCACGATTTTATTTTCTCTAACTCGATCCCTCAGGAAAATAGCTGCCCCAACTGCAATTTGGTGTACCACAACAGCTGCGGCAAAAGAATAAATAAAAATACAACGTCTGATGTCTCACTGTTTTACTGCTGTTCTGATCCTAGAGAAAACGAGAACTTGATCGCCGATTCACCACTACCCGTTGAAATGGATGAAAGCAACCCTAGTTCTGCCCTCATGAGTTTAATTAAAACTGAACTAGCGCAACTATGCAAGGATCTGAAGGCTGGTTTCATGAAGGAAGTGGCTGGAGTCACGGAGAAAATCAACTCTCTGTCCACAGATCTGAAGAAATGTGACAGAAACATCACCTCACTTGGACAGAAATTGAAAACCATTGAGAACGCTAACGCTGAAATTTCCGAGCGGCTTGCCAGAGTAGAAGATGAACAGAAAAGCCTCGATGCTAGAATTGCCCGAGAAATCCTTGATAAAACCAGAGAACCAGCCTGTCCTTCAGAAGTAACTCGTGCCACTATTGAGGAAATCGAGGAACGTGCTCGCCGAGCCAAGAATGTTATACTGTACGGTGTCACAGAGAGCACAAATGTGGATGCTGATGCCAGAAAGAAGGATGATCGTGAGAAAGTTACTTCATTACTGCGACACAGTGACATGAATCTTACCTCCTTCCCTTCCTTACCAGTTCAGCTCGAAAACGCACATTATTCCCGTCTCGGCAAACGTAATCCGTCAACAAACAGACCTCTCAAAGTCTCGTTCAACTCCCCAGATCTACCACGTGAAATACTCCGTAACAGTAAGAACGCGCCACCTCCGATCCTTATAAAATGTGATCAAACCCCACTATAACGCGAAACCCTCAACCAGCTTAGGAGAGAGTTGATTGAATTCCAAGCAACTGACAAGAACGCAACCATCAAGTATGTGAGAGGAATCCCTAAAATTATACCTGGAGAGCTACGTCAATCTCGCCCGGAAAACTACACAAGGCAGCAGTAGAAACCCCATACAAACTAATGTACACAAACGTTGCTAGTCTCTTGGCAAAATTTGATCAATTCCAGGTTGAGGCTCTCCGACATGACCCGAACATCGTCATACTGTCTGAGACATGGCTGAATCCCGACATTCCCGACTGCATGGTAGACCTGACTGGATACTCACTATATCGCAAGGACAGACAAGATGGAAGAGGGGGGGGGGGTGTAGCTATATATGTGAAGAATGCCCCGAATGATGATATTCTCTCCGTTTCTCACATTGACGAGCTGTTCTACGCTAGATCTGAGACGTTATGGTTGGATATCCGTATAAGACAATTAACGCTGGAGGTTGGTGTCGTATATCGTCCCCCTACAACTACTACAACTGAAGCGGACATCGCTATTATGGAACAAATTATGAAAGCTAGCGATCGCGAAACAACATCAATCATCTTCGGGGATTTTAACCTTCCATCATTATCCTGGCCACACCCCACTACAGCAAATGCCACCCCCATAGCTCAGGAATATCTCAGTACTTTCAATAATACGCCATTTACACAACTAGTCAAGGATCCAACCAGACATAGGAACAACCAGAGACCTTCCACTCTTGATCTAATATTTACAAATGACAAAAACACCTTATCGCCGCCCACCCTTCTAGCGCCAATTGGTAACAGTGACCACTCCTTAATTATTACCGAACTCCAAGTATGTCAAATGAATACAGTTTCTCCGCACGCAGAAAAACGAAAGAACTACTGGCGAGCGGACTTTGTCAGCATAAAAAATAGTCTTACTCTATCTCTGCAGGAAAATATCAACATAAACCTAAGTTTGAACGATTCCTGGAATTTGCTCAAAAACCTATCTTTGGACATTCTCAACCGTCACTCGCCAGCGCAATCAAAACCACCAAATCGGACCAAACCATGGATCACGCAATACACTCTACGCAAAATACATAAAAAACATAAAATCTGGACACTCTACCGCAGAACGAAATTCCCATTCTACTATGAAAAGTATAAAGCCCTCCGAAATGAAATAAATAACACCCTGCAAACGAATCGAAAGCGCTACGAGCAAAATATAGCACAAGCCAGTGGGAAACAGCTATATGCTTATATTCGACGTCAAATAGCCTCTACTGCTGAATACCCAACTGCTCTTCGCTCTGCCAGCCATGAGATCATCACTGACTTAGCAAAAATCGCTGATTCCTTCGCTAACAAGTTTGAAGAATTTAACGTTATAGAACCGGATGGCCCGCTACCACCTGTAGATTCAGTCCCTGCAACACACTTTCTTGAAGACATCTCCTTTCAGATTGCTGATATAATTAAAATTTTGAAATCGTTAAATGCAAATTCTAGCTCTGGCCCAGACTTGATACCAACTATGTTGCTGAAAAATTGTGCGAACGAATTAGCACCAGCACTCCTTACAATATGAATTTTCCAAAATTCCCTGGACACGGGCGAACTTCCCTCTGACTGGAAAACGGCTGTGATTAGGCCAATCTTCAAGAAGGGTAACAAACTCGATCCGACGAACTATAGACCTATCAGCTTAACTAGTGCGGTGTGCAAGGTTATGGAAAGACTTATTGCTAACAGGTTACTTGAGTTTGCTAGCCGAACACGTCGCATTCCTCCTCATCAGCACGGCTTCATCCCCAGAAGATCCACCGTAACTAATCTACTCAACACCACACAAAGATGGATAAGAGATCTGGACAATGGTAAACCGACAGATGCGATCTACTTAGACTTTGCAAAAGCCTTCGATAGAGTGCCCCACAAACGCCTATTGCACAAACTTCATCACTTCGGTATTCGAGGTAAACTGTTATTGTGGCTTGAATCTTTCCTTATAGGCCGAACATTTCGAGTTAAGATTGGTAGACACGCCTCCACCACCCAAGCTGCTACGAGTGGCGTCCCTCAAGGATCTGTCCTGGGTCCAATATTGTTCATCCTATATACGAGTGATATAACCTGCGACACGAGAACTAGCTTCTCCTTATATGCAGACGACACTAAAATATTTTCCAACCCCCTCGTAAGCCATCGTGAGTTGCAACAGGACCTAGACAACTTCGTCGATTGGACACGGAAATGGTTGATTCGACTCAACGAATCAAAATGTGCTGTTCTTCACATAAGAAAAAACAATCCGCGTCACCAATATTCCATCAACGGACAACTGCTGCAACAAACTAAAAGCATTAAGGATTTGGGTATATTAATACAGGACAATCTGAAATGGGAGGGACATGTAACTTGTACAATTAAAAAGGCAAATAGAGCTCTGTTTTTGCTGAGCAAAGCGTTCAAATCCCTGGATAATGCCCCATTCGCCAAATTGTATCAGCCGTATGTCCTACCACTCCTAGAATACGGTTCCTGCGTGTGGAGTCCTTACTATGCAAAAGACATCTCAGCGCTGGAAGGAGTCCAACGAAAAGCTACAAGACTTGTGCGAAATATCAGAAACCTGCCTTATAAAGATCGACTTAGACAACTAAACATTGCTACACTATCCACGAGAAGACAACGTACTGACATCATCGAAACATACAAGATCCTTAAAGGTTCTTACGACTCCCCAGAACTTCTTGGTTTCTTCAACATGTCCCTCTCCCGGAACTTGAGAGGACATGACATGAAAATCAAAAAGTCCAAGTTTAAACATGACAACCACAAAAACATTCTAGTTAACCGGGTCGTGGAACACTGGAATAGCCTTCCAAGGGAAATGGTTTCAGCGCCCTCTTTATTGCGATTTAAAAATCTATACAATCGTTATTTATCTCAAATATAACTGTAATAGCTACTGTGATATTAGTTAAGATTGTTACAACGAACTATAAATCTACGAAACGAAATTATATATATACACATTGTTACACTTATTTTACATATATTTAAACACAAATTTGTACGAGATTCGGGCATTATCAGTTTTCTACTGCTGCCTGTACATTAAATAAATAAATAAATAAATAAATAAAATACAGCTAGCTTTGAGAATACCGAAGAAGATGATGATTCAGAGAAAGCGGAAAATACGCTACCAAAGAAAGCAAAAATTTGTACACGAAAGCGGGAAAACAGGGTAAATAAATTTTGTGATTCTTGGTTAAAGATTAATAGTTTTAAGGACTGGCTTGTAAAATCAGATACCAAGAGGAATGGAAATGAATTAGCTCTCTGTAAAGTACGCAACATAAACATAAATTCACACAAAAATGATGTAATGAAGCATGAATCGTCATCAAAACATACAGAGTGATTTTTTAAAAACAATTACAGCCGGCCCTAGATAGCCTAAATCAGTTGGCAGAACTGAAGTGTATTGTCAGTCTATGTCAAACTAGAGGTTAGTAGGTTGGGTTTTGTTTGTCATTTTACACCCACTGATGCAAAACTTAACCTGCAAATATCGAATTTGACATAGACTGACAATACACTTCAGTACTGCCAACTGTTTCAAGCTATCCAGGGCCTGCTGCAATTGAGTTTTTAAAAAAATCACTCTGTAAGTTTAGTACCTTGTGGTCGGGAAAAAGCGGGAATTTTCGTAATACATTTCGGGAAATATTTGTTTGTGTCATTGGCAGCCCTGGTTTACTTAGGATGTCAATCCATTGGTGAGGTACAACACAGTCACAGACTACTGTTGTATAGTCTCACCAATATAAGAGCATCCAAGTTACGATGCAAAAAGGCGATATGCAACTGGCGTATAGTGCGAGCAGGCCAGAGAGAGTGTTGCTGTTGCTGTGTAGCTCATCCATCTCTCACTCATCTTTCATTCATTGTTTAATTTCAAATCAATCGCAAGTCAGTACAAGATTAAATAAGTATTTTCGTAACTTGAGTCGAAAATATTGTTACTTCATAACAGTTACATACATTACAAATAATACGGATTCATGAAAGTGTTTGGTAAACTTGTCAAATCAAATCTTGGATAGTTGGATGGATTATTCTCTTGTCTTGCCTTGAGCATACTAGTCCAGGTGATAAACGAAATACAAGCAAAGAAGCGCAAAAAAAGATCTCGACCCATTTACGTCTTTCTTTCGCGTTTGATATCTCGACTAATATCGCTCGTACGTGGAAAAGTAATTCAAGATAAATTGTAGAGCACAAAAAATTCTAACTAAAAGTTCCATTTCATTTCCACCTACCGTTAACGAGAACCAAGTTATCGAAAAAAAGCACACAGCTTTTTATTAAAACATCTAAATAGTTTCTTGCCACAATGCTAAAATGCGCTGGGGTGTCATCATGCATTAACCACATCTGCCCACGAATTGCAAGTGTAACGTCTTCTAACAATTCTGGTAATCCATTTTGCAAAAAGTTGACATAAATCCGTCCTGTCAACCGAGGAAATAGGACATAGGGGCCAATTAGATAGTTGTCTAGTACACCACACCATATGTTCACACTGAACCGATGTTGAGTATTGGGGATTGCGATATTATAAGGGTTTCCCTCAGCCCAAGTATGTAAATTGTGAAGATTTGTAATGCCATCTCGTGAAAAGTTCGCTTCATCTGTAAAAAGTATTTTGCATGAGCAAGTTGAATCTTCAATATTTTGACTTAGAAGATCTTCACAAAACCCTAGGCGTCTCGAAAAATCTGCTGGAAGTAAAGCTTGTACCTTTTGAGATCGATATGGATGAAGAAGTTACTCATGCAAACCGTTCCAAATGGTCATATGACTCACACCAACTTGGTTTACTAAATTTCTGGTACTTTGGTTTTGCTCCTGTTCAATTCTATTTACAACATCTTCAAAATTAGCAGTTTGGACGTCCTCTTTGTCGTGCAGCATTCGGTCTTGAACACCGAAGTGAGGCGGTTTCACATAATCAATTGAAGCGAATGTTGTATGATGAGGCTGTCATCTCAGGTGACACTTCTCTGTATAAATTCGCAATGCTTCAATACCGTTCCCTTCCGCAGCTCCATATAACCAAAGCAGGTCCACCATTTTATTAAATGAATAGTCCATGTTGAATTTATAAATTTGAAATTGATTTCTTTAATATATATATATATAATTATGAAATTATTATTGTAAACTATGTTGTACATACTTTGAATTTTTGTGTATATTATGATTCCTATTTAAATAAATATTGTTATTATTATTATTATTATATATGCGTAAATTGTCATTAATTAATTAATGACATTAGGTAGATATGAAACATGACATTTATAATTTATCAGACTACAAGTGAGATAAAGTGAAATAAATTATTCAAATGTGGAGATTTGAATGCTTGTAATGTGTAGAAACACTAATTTTGAATGGTCTTTGGAAGTCCAGATATCTTTAAATAAGATAGCTAGGCCATAGCTGATAATAAATTTTATTGTTAATATAGAAGGTAATGGATTTCCTACAATTTTTATATTAATTAATAAAAAGAATCTCGAAAAATTCACAATGTTTTGTTGGAAGTGTTTTGACCTGTGCAGAGTTTATTTTGCCGATAAGGATCAAGGTTGTCTAATCTTTTAGACTGTATTTAGTGAGAGGAATATGCACTCAAAGTTTGTCGGTCGAATCCGTATACACCCTGTATAAAAAGGCTGCATGGTTGCTGGCAATATGGGTAACTAGAGGTTATGTTAAATAAACCGGCATCGCTGAATCTCATACCTAGGCTGTGTGTCATTCTGGCTTATTTAGGTTAGTTGCAGCGTTTGATTGTGTGTTATATGCATCCTTACATGAGTAAGCCTGTCTTCGGTGATGTTCACAGCTCATTGCCTGATGCCGGTGATAAGATCGCCTGTCATAAATACCTACAAAATTTTCTACGGTGATAAGTTAGCATACACTCTGTTAATCCATTGGCTAATGAGTGCTACCATTTACTTTAAAACATTCATTTCATACAAAACCTACAGCTCATTAGGGATTATATACAATGCCTTAGGCATTATATATAATGCCTAGCCATTATGTTAAATATGTTTGAATTATACAAGTTGCCTGTAACATATCCACAACAGTCGAAAATTTAGTATAAAATAAAACCCCATTTGCCTCGTAAAATCAAGTATTAGTATTCATGATTTTTTCGAAATCGTGATTCTTGCGGAAAAATCCGTTTTGCGCATTCTACATTCAGAAAAAGTAGTTTTAGAAGTAATGGCTCTCTGTGAGTCTGCAAGCCTGTGTCCTCTACACAGTCCAGATGATTCAACTGATCAGCCTAAAAATTTATATCTTTGTTTTTATATACATTTAGAGATCTCAGTAACTTTTGGTTAATATCTGATAACCAGAAGTGGTACTTTACTCTATGTTTTTCCTTTTTGCGGAACAATTTTATATGATAAAAATAAAATTTTATAGATCAAGATCATATATTGAACAACTATCTAGAACTTTAGTTTAAAAAAGCATTTTATATGTATAACGTTTCGAAAAATTTCCGAGCAAAATCATTAGCCAGAAATACATTTTGTGGAATGTCCTCAAATATGGGTTCATTTTGTATCGGTACGCAATAAATGTGACATTTATACTGACACACAGTAACAGCTTAAACAGCGACTTTGAAATTCCGTCTTCATTAAAACAATATATTTCGTGGTTGGCATAAAAACAAGTGATAAAAATAAACTGATAAAATCCCAAGAGAATTTTATTACTACTATAAAAACGCAACATTGCTTGTATTTTGAAAAATGATGTCATTTGAATAATAAGAAATACGATCAATAGTCAGTTATAATACCGCAAGAGCATAAAGATAATCGATTATTTTACTTCCCGACAGAGACGTACTCTGCGAAAAATTACGACAGCACAGCACAGCTAATCGATCATTTTTGATCATCGAATTATATTAATTACGATTATATAATGAATCGAAAATTAATTAGGCAAGAAAATATGATATTACTTTGTAGTACCTAATATTAAACGTACTAGGAACATGGCTCTCCAGCAAAAGCCAGCAAATGGAACAGAAGAAGAATGGAATCAATTAAAAGAAATAATAACAAAAAGTGCAAGGAAGATAGAAATGAGAAAAGAAACAAGACAGAAAGATTGGTTTGACGAAGAATGTAAGGAAGCGATAGAGGAAAGAAAAAAGATACGATTAGAACACATGAAAAGAGGATCCCAGGAATTAAATGAGAAGTTTAGAGCAGCAAGAAAAAAAGCGCAGGATATTTGCAGAGAAAAAAAGAGGAAGGCAAAACAGAAAAAAATAGAAGAAATAGAGAAGGCATTCAAGAACAAAAATACAAAAGCTATGTACAGAAATATAAAAGAAGAAAAAAATGGTTTTCAAAGACAGACGATAGGCCTTAAAGATGAAAAAGGTAAACTATGCATGGACGAAAAAGAAATGACAGAAATATGGGCCAGACATTTTGAAAAAATACTAACGGTAAAGGAAGCGAATGTCGAAGATCAAAACCAAACACAGCAACAACAGGAAAACCAAGTACAAGAACCGACCTTCGAAGAATTTATGGGAATACTTAGGAATCAAAAAAATGGCAAAAGTCCGGGTACAGACAAGATAGAGATGGAACTAATCAAATGTGCAGATGCAACGGTATTAGAAAGAATATATAAGTTAATAAAAGAAGTGTGGAAAAGAAAAGAAATGCCGGAAGAATGGACCAAGGCGCTCATTTGCCCTATCTACAAAAAAGGCAATAGGAACTTAGCAGACAATTACAGACCAATAGCACTGCTCAATGTGGTCTACAAAATTCTCTCACAACTGATAAACCGAAGACTGAAACAAGAGGCAGAACATAAAATCGGCAAATACCAAGCAGGATTCAGAAATGGTAAATCGGTAATAGACCAAACCTTTATACTAAAACAAAGCCAAGAAAAATGCAGCAAAAAGAATATTCCAATACATACTCTTTTCATTGACTTCCGCCAAGCATATGATAAAATAAAAAGAACAGCTATACTCAAGGCACTAAAAGAGCTGAAGATCTCAGAGGAATTAATAGAAATGGTCAGCATGACATTAAAGAAAACAACCAATATGATAACTTTCAGAGGACAACAGTCCAGGGAGTTCAGGAGTAATTCGGGACTAAAGCAAGGAGATCCCCTCTCGACAACCATCTTCAACATTGTGTTAGAAAAAGTAATGAGAAAAAGTAACATAAATTTAGAAAGCAATATAATTAACGGGCCATACCAAGTGTTAGCATATGCAGACGATCTGGTGGTATTAGCAAGAACTAAAGAAGAGCTCAAGGAAATAATAAAAAAACTAGAAGAAACAGCAAGAAAAGTAGGCTTAATAATAAATGAAGAAAAATCTAAATACATGGTGTTAGGGAACAGAAAACAGGAAGAAAACCAAAATGTTACCTTTAAATCAAACAGTATAAATAAAATATACAAGTTCAACATCGTAAACAGTGTGGTGTACCTCGGGTCAGAGATAACAAGCGAAGGAAACCAAGGAAGCGACATCAAGAGGAGAATAACTATGGGCTCAAGATGTGCTGGAGCTCTTAACAATTTACTGAAGGACAAAAATATACAAAGAACACTGAAGTTAAGAGTGTACAGAACGGCGATCAGACCTGTGGTAACCTTCGGGAGTGAGACGTGGGTACTTACAAAGGAAAATGAAAAAAGTTTGGAAATCTGGGAAAGAAAAGTATTGCGTAGAATACTGGGAGGAATAAGAGAAGGGGACACATGGAGAAGAAGAACAAACATGGAACTAAGTGAAGTCTATAAAGAACCCAGTATAACAACGATAGTGAGGCAAAATAGACTGAGATGGCTAGGCCATATAGAAAGAATGAAGGATGACGATTGGACAAAAAAAGCATTAAACAAAGAAGCGGAAGGAAGTAATAGAAAAGGTAGACCCAAGAAATCCTGGTGGAGTGAAGTACAAGAAGATATCCAAAGTTTTGGACTCACAAACTGGAAAGAGAAGACAAGAGACAGAAGAGTATGGAAGAAAGAAATAGAAGCCATAGGCCTCAAGGCCTGAAGTGCTGTGTTATATATATATAATATTAAACGTAGTACAATCCCAACAATGTTACTATAACAACTATAACGAAATCATGGCTCTAGATTGAATATTTTTAAGTGTTAGACCCAGCGAAAAACCAAAACAGTTATATACACTGGCGCAAAATAATCAACTGACATCAATTTATTATTTCCATAGAAACTACGATAATAGTAATTTGTATACCAAGGGCCTGAAGTTTAGCTTTTTATCATGATATGGATTTTGTTGCCAAGGCCCGTAGAGCCAAGGCAAATAAACCACATGAGGGATAAAAAGGAACTTCAGTGCCGAGGGGTGCATTATGTTATTTCTAATCGAGAAATCAGGAAATGACATTTTTAACGCCGTTGCTATATCCACGGCAGCCGTGAAAATAATAAGCTTTACTAAATCCACGGCAGTTACGTCACCGGTCGCGGTCACCGCATGCTCGTCAACTGTCAAGAACGAATGACTTTACGTCCACGTTTAATTGTAGAACGACAGCAGCGCGGTAGTATAGTACCTATAAATAGTCACTTATAATACCATGAATAGTCAAAGTTATGTTGACTAATTTTGCGGTGGTACCTATCACGACTGTCCATTGCGCTTTGGTACGATTAGGACGAGTGCGATTCGCACTCGTCCTAATCCAAAGCGCAATGGACATGAGTAGTGATACCACCGCAAAAATAATATACTTAACTTTGACTAAGAATGGTATTCGAAGGACTATTCAATGAACCACACTACTTTTTCAAATTAGTTTTCTGTAAATCTAGCAACAAACTACGCAATTTCTATAGTAACAGAAAACTAATATTGACTTTTTCTAATAAAAATCACATTTGTTTAAAATATTCACTATACCACTATTGAAAATTGTCGATTATTTTCACTAGTGAAAATTGTCAAAAAATATTGACTATACCACTAGTGAAAATTGTCGATTATTTTCACTAGTGAAAAACTAGTGAAAATTGACAAAAAATATTCACCATACCACTAGTGAAAATTGTCGATTATTTTCACTAGTAAAAATTTTCAAAAAATATTGACTTATTGACTATACCACTAGTGAAAATTCTCGAATATTTTCACTAGAGAAAAACTAGTGAAAATTGTCGATTATTTTCACTAGTGAAAAACTAGTGAAAATTGTCAATATACAGTAGAACTCGGTTATAATGAATTCCACGGGACCGCTATATTTGTTCGTAATAACCGTTATTCGTTATACCCAAGAAGGTCATAATTTGAGCAAATTTCCAACTTCCGTATAATTTCTACTTTTTTGGAAACCGATAAAATTTTCCGTTTGACTCCCGACATTTTTCCACAACTAGAAAATGCGTAGGTACATACGGAATGTCAGTAAAGGAACGACCAAGATACATCCACTTGAAGATTTTTGTAACTCTTTTTGTTGCGTTATAGGCCAACGTCTTATAGCTATTGTACTTTTAATCCTGTAAAGGGTTTTGTTAAATGCAATAGCTAAGACGTGGCTATGACGCAACACTTTCGTTTTGCTGAATGCGATAACAGAACTGAGCCATAACATCGGGCGAAACCCATTATCGCTTTTCGAAGAACTGGATCCTGCAGGTAGCTGCTGAATTCTAAGAAAAACGGAGTTGCTTACAATGCCCACTATCTCGTGCTATTGTACAGGGTGCTAGAGAGAGCTAGAGAAAGTGGCCTACGAAATTTAACTGACCACTATTTTCCTAGAAAACCTTCCTTATTATAATGTTGCCACAACAAAATACCTAATATCTTTCAGTTACATTTTATTAGGAGATGAAAAGGATCAGTTCTGAGAATGTATTCTTAAATTTTGGTTCGTTATTCCCGTGAAACAAATTCGTAATAAACATGAAATACATGCATTAAATCAAATGTAATTCAAATATACCTTCAAAATTATTCGTTATAAACGTGAATTCGCTGTAACCGTGATCGTTAAAAGCGAGTTCTACTGTAGTTCATTTTTATTGGCTCAAAGACGTCAAATCTTGTATTTTTATTGGTCAGTTTTTGATAGATGACAAGTGAGTTGAATAGTCAAAATTATACCCATTCAGAGTCACATGACTTTTGTCTGTCACTGTTAATCTTTAGTAAAATAGATGAAATGGAAAAAATTTGAAAAGGCATTTCGATGAAAAAAAATTAACATTTCTTAAATGCCAGAACTTTCAAAGGATCTCCACTTTCCACAGCTTCTTGTGCATCCTTACCGTTAAGTATTGTGTTAATATTACTTATAGACCTAAACACTACTATATCTACTCTTATTAAAACTATCAATATTTACATGGCGATTAGGGCAGAATACTAGAATTATTGCTAATTTACATTTTTCTAAAATTGAAACTTTAATTTTTTGTTGTATGCCATAGGAAATTATTTTTTGGTAAACAATTCACATTTATTTCTCTAGTAGTTTTAAATGCAGCTATAAAATTATATGAGAGATGAATCAGTCTTTTGCCAATATACTGTGCCTTCCGAATTAAAATATTTGAAGGTAATTCTACAGCTGCACTTATTCTACTTGTGCAATCTTCACAATTAGAAACACACTTTAATATTTTTCGAGCCACGTAACCAGTCAAGCGAAGTGACGAGAACTCGATGCTTTGCGGTGTTTTGACGTAAGGAGCCGCAGTGACGTCACTGCCGTGGATTTAGCACAGCTATTATTTTCACGGCTGCCGTGGATATAGCAACGGCGCATTTTTAACAAACTTTTGTAGGTTATGTTGACGCCGGTTGACGTTTACCTATCGCCCCGCCGCCTACAAAAAGTCGTAAAACAATGGATTACTTCACTGCCGATTTTTCGTATTTTAATGACGACTTCGGGGTACTTTACTGCCGATTTTAAAAAAAACAGTTATGATTTTGGAATAATTTCTATGAAATGGCAAAATATTTAAAAAATATATATCCTATTTAAAAAATATATATCCACTTCGAGTGGCATTTGGTACGACTATTTAACAATATTAATACGTAACGATTAACTTTATTGAAAAATAATTCAACAATTAATATTCATCCTCAATTAAATTCAGTGGAATACTTCCAAAACACAACATTTTACAATTTTTACGCAAGCCCAACTTTGTTCGCACAGTTTGTTGGTGTTTAGTTTTACGTAACCTAGCGATATCACTAAGGACAGAACATCGTTGCTAAGCGATATTTCGCAACAAGCCTATTTAGTTTTAGAGTACGTACATTGTTTTGTGAATATTTTGCATGGTGCCCAATATTCAGTGATATACTGCTGTTATTGGTTCAAACAAGCAAATGTCTGCAATATGATTGGCTTATATGTTATAGTGTTGAATAGTCTTAATAATTAACCAACAATTTTAAGAAATACAATTAACCGATTCATAGGAAGCTTTAGAAAATACAAGATTAACATAAAAATTTGTGAGTATTTCTGATACACTTATTTTTGAGTGGTAGGTACTATTTTATGACCTCTACAATTTTTTTCCCATACTCAATTGAGAATTATTTATATGCTTACTTGAGGCCTGCGACCTAAATCTGCTCAATTAGATAAGACACCCAGTCGTTATTGTGTCAGCTGCTACACTTGGAAGGTTTGCTGTAGTGCTGAAAGAAGAGAATATACTTATTACAAATGCTTCACTTGCCTTCATTACTGAAATACATATAGACATTTACAAAAATTGTGCATTCTGCTCACCCAAAATATCTGTGCGAGTGAAACGCGCAAAAGAGACACAGGGACTACCTATTCAAAACTGTTTATTGTACTAAGGCTTCATTGGACTGAGTACGGACTGCTTCCATCACAATTGTCCACTGCAGTTATTTTCAGTAAGCTATACTGTACATACCCAACAGAGACAAAAATGCAAGCGGTTGGTGCCTACACCTAGGTTTATGAAGTGTACCAAATTTGCTAGAGGCGTGTAATGCACCCCAATAATAAGTTTATAATGGACGAATCACTCCAGCGAAAGAGAAGTTTTGCATTTTAGGTTATATTCCGGATATACACTCTTCAATAATTTAAATCAAATTTCAGTACAGACATATCATCTGACTAACGATTCGTTAATGGTAGATATTCCACTGTTCAATTTTCGTAAATACTTAATAACAACTGTTTTAAAACAACGATACGAACAACTACGTAGTTAATGCGTAACTGTAAATACTGTCGCCATATTCAATTATTACTTGTTGCCCAATTGACCTACTCCAGTGCAAAGATGAGACACTATTATAAACATATATCTAATACTTACTATATTGCTAGCAGCTGTAAGTGGGAAAATCACCGATGAAGTGAGACACACAACCAACTCCTTCATGTATACGGTGAGCTGTGCGCAAGCGCGGCGGCGCAATCCGCCCAATGGGGAAGTGGTCAAGTTTAAAATTCGCTTCTAAAGGCGGAGTTCGAATTCTCACGTATGCGCACGAGACGCGTTATACTCCAAGTGAGACTATGTCGGCGCCGTAATGTTTTCAGAAGTTTCCGGGCCCTACCAGCAATATATGTGTATTATATATATGATTATAAATAATAATAGCAGCAAAGCATTCCGTCAAAAGAGCCAATAATATTGTGTACGTCGCGCACTTTGAACTACCGTTCCTAGAGATAGTAATGTAGGTGGGATTAAAAACTTTTATTACAATATTTTTGTACAAAGGTACGAATTTAGGTTATTTTCGGATTTAAGATTTGTGTGTACTTACTACAAACATTCCTGTGTAATGTAAAAATGTGTGTAGACCGTAGCAAGAGGGTTCACTTGTCTCTCCTTTCAATATTACTGGCTTTAGAAGCGCAATTGTTTGCTGCTATTATCGCCTCGTGTGCAAAGGACCGACTGAGAATTAACAACATATACGGTATGTTAAAAAAAAATTACATAAGTGTTGGCCAAGGAATATGAAAGTAATGTCAACAGCAAGTTTTCGAATTCATTCACTGTCATCACTGTTGTTATTGTAGGTTTATATTATACGCTGATAATGTGATTGAAAATTCTAAAGATTGCGTCCCTATAGCTTGCTGTTGACATTAGTTTAGATAAGTCGCTATATTATTTAAACGAATTAATTGACAATTAGATTTGCATTTACATCGATAAGAGCCTTTAATTTTTTCCAAGGCTGTAGAAAGTTTTTTGAATTATGTAGAACGTCAACAGGGTGCAACATACTGCTTAATAATAAGATAGTATACACCTTCTTTGTTTAGCTTCTCAAATCACTTACTTAATAATTGCTTTTACTATTATAAAACTCAAGGAGCGCATAGTATTGTCCTTTTTTATTTAATTGTTTAAACAAACTTTCCCGTAAAGCTGACGCTTAACTCAAGGTTGTGTCTTTACAGTTGTTGGCTCAATGAAAAATTTTAACTATAATTTTCACATCGAACGAGAACTTGATTATATGATAAATCAAACTAAGTAACGTCACAAACACTGACTAACAAAGCAAATAAATTCCTCACTCTCTTATTATTCAAAAATGGGACAAGATTTTGGGCGACATCTTTACTTACTGACAAGTACTACTACGCACCACGATACTAAACTTTATAGGTCACTATAAAATTGTAGCTAGACTATTCGAAATTTAGCTGACAATTTAGTCAGATTTGTTTAGTATAAGGTAATCAACAATTCACGTATAGAGTGCTGTGGCTCCATTTAAATTACTATATGGAGCCAGAGCACTCTAGACATGAAGTTTTGTTGATCACACTGTATTTCCGTATACAATCTAAATTGCTTATGAAATATTTTCATTATTAACAGCGTGTAAGGAATACTGTAGCTGTTTGCTCGTTGCGTCTTTCCACGATTCCGAAAAATGCGTCTGACAAACAATGTAACTACTTAAAGCACGTCGTTCGACATTTCGTAAGTTTCCGTTATTGATCCGTTGAAGCCTATTATTATGAATATTTATTTCGGTCGGAATCAAATACCGTGCAGCTTCAACATTATCACCGCTCAATACACAACACGGTTTTTTCTTTGCGCCA
The DNA here is from genome assembly GCA_940337035.1 of Agriotes lineatus. Lineage (NCBI taxonomy): Eukaryota > Metazoa > Arthropoda > Insecta > Coleoptera > Elateridae > Agriotes > Agriotes lineatus. The sequence goes on from OW679202.1 coordinate 40,825,326, forward strand.
CTCATTTCTTACTAATTTTATTAAGTACAGAAGCAGTTCATACAATAACCTATCCAGTTCTAAGATGAAGCCCAACAAAGATAAATATGTGCTGAATTTGCAAAATCGGGGAAATACAGTAGAGTTGCGCCTAAAGTAAGAGGTTTACATTCGCATTTTTATTTACATTCACCGGGACCGGGAATCGAACTCTCGACCCTTAGATCAATAGCCAGACTGCTTAACCACTGAGCTACCTGGCCCGGCTAAGAACTTATTATTTTACAAATTTTGATCTATCCCCTTTTTTACTTAACATTTCATTTTTCAATCTTACTACTAGATTTCTTTGACATAATTATTTTAAACAAATACTTCATGATTATAAATTTATTTACTGTCACTTTGACATGTTTGTGCAAATTATTTTACCTACGACAGTGTGTAAAATTGCCTTTTAGTTGACAGTTTTAAGTTTGTAAAACGACTGTTTAATAACATGTTTTCATTAGTTTACGTCGTCAGTAGTAACGTGTTTAAAAGATTTCATTAGGCACGTTGTCAGTAGCAACGTGTTTTAAAATGTTTAAAACACGCAAAATTACGACCGGTTGCTAGTAATCCTAATTTACATTTAATTTTTTTATATTCACCTTGTTTTCTAGATTCTATCGTAGATAAAATATTGTACGATGCACATGCGTAAAGCATCTCTAGTCACTCGCGGGGGCTTAAAACGCTCGCTCACTCGCGTTTTAACTCTACCCCACTCGTGACTAAAGAATAGCTTTACGCACTTGTATCGTAAATTACTATTTCCGCCAATCGTACTAGAACTGACACATTTTTGACAAAATTTTGTTGAGCAAAGTCAACCATTCCATTACATCAGCCGTTGCTAGGTAAATTACAATAAAACTGTACAGGAATAATATTCCCGGCCTATGCAGGGAATATTCGAGTACTACTTCCTAATTTTTTTAATTAGTCGTATCGATCGGCGGAAAAATAGTATGTGTATCTTGGACGAAAAGCAACATTCCCAGACTCCTGTGTTGTTGTTATTCACAGTCGTCTGGGAATGTTACGTTTTTCGTCCTAGATACTCAATGTACTAATTATTACACACAACATAAACTGCGTTCGGAAAAGTACCTCTCACAGCTCTGTTGCCCCGAAATGGTTCGTTAAATACGGAGCAAGCTAAGCGAGAAGATCTGTCGGCGTTCGGTAAGTACCGATGCAAGCGTTTCGATGTTCCTCGATTTGCTCGATGTATTTCAATCGAGCAAACAGAGGATTCGCGCATGACAAGTAACAACAGTGGCAAATAAACGGCGGCGTTATTTAATCTTTGAATATGAATGGTCCTCGACCCCGAAAGTAAAAGAGGCTAAAGATTATGAATGAATCAATCAATTACATTTACGTTTTAATTTGACATTTGCACATTTTGTGACAGGTGACAGTCGAGCGTTCGGTAAATACTTTCCGATATTCCATGCTCGCTAGTCACGTGACTACAATTCGATCTACTCCGCAATGCACTTAACAAACGCAGCTTAAGTAATATAGTTCTTTAAGTTTATATGAACACTGCTTAAATGTTACGATTTTGACATTTGTGCATTTATAACCTCACTTGTGTGATTACCGTTCATGCAATCCTCTTAACATTTGCACTTACTCCATTTTAAGGCCGTTCACGTGCAAACAACCTTTCGTTTTGTTAGATAATCATGTCTTTATGCATTGTTGATTACTTTACCCTTATTATAACCATTTGTGATTGTAAATGGTGGACCAACAAGAGCCCAACATTTAATTTTTTCAATGAAAACCACGTTTTTTTTGGAAAAATAATATTTTTAACGCAACTTAAAGTACATAAACTCCGATTAAGTGTGAAACAGAACATCCAACAAATGGACAAATGGCCTTTGATAACATTTTCGCACATATGCCGGACAATTCTACCAATGACGCGTCGTATCATCAATTGTTGTTGGATGATTGGAATATGTGTGAGACAAAACTCCACAGCTAAAATTCGAATGGCCGAGATCACACGGTCCGGAAATCTCTTTTGCAACAACTGGATTGTTTCTTGTACTGTGTGACAGGTTGCCCCGTCCTGCTGGAACCATATATTGTCAGATCCAAACCGACCAATGCAGGCCGCAAAAGCTCCCTTATCGTGTTGCGATAATGGCTCGTCATTAATTGTAACTACATTGCCGGCATCATCCTCGAAAAAATAGGATCCAATAACTCCGCCAGTCCAACACTCACACCAAACAGTGACTTTTGTGGCAGCATTTTTTTCTCATGAACTATCCGAACATTCTCAACAGCCCAAATTCTACAGTTTTTACTGTTCACATACCCATCCAAATAATAAAAGTGCACTTCAGCGCTAAAGATGATTTTCTTCGAAAAGTCAACGCCCGCTTCTTGATTTTGCAATATCCAGTTGACAAATGCACGGCGCTATGCATGATCTGTCGGCTTAAGTTCTTCAGTTAACTGGACCGTGAGTTAACTGTGTAACGTTTCGACCAGCGGGAACGCGTTTTTCTGAATTAAAATCAATTCGCGCGTTCTCCCCTAGCGATTTCTACGTTACGTTACGAGTTTGAATTTTTGGCCCGCGCGGCCAAATACGTCATCGAGAGATCTCCGCTCCACGTATACGCTGTTCCCCCACTTAGAATATCCGAAGTGGTTGCTAAATGCACGAAGCACGAAGAGGAGCCCATAAAAGCGCTTCACGACCGTTCCTCGGAGAGATTCATTGAGATTCATTCGTTCGCATTCATTTCCGAGATAACTCAAGGTTCCCGTTATCCTGAATCCTAATCCTGTCCGACCGTTTAAGGAGAATTTTCCCTTTATACTTTGGAATCCGATATCCTTAGTATTTCCTGTAGCTAAAGTTGAACTGACGACTCCAATACTGGAGGCCGTGTTCCTAGCTAATACTTAAATAAATCCATTCCTGAAAGATCAGTTTTCTGAGGCGATGCTCTCCAATGGGGAACAGTTTCGCTGATCAAACCAATGCCTGATATAACCTGGACTCAACGTAAACTTTCAGCCCAAATTCCGTTGGCAAATAATTGTAACAAATTTCCTGGAGGACGTATTCGAGACGAGGGTTTATTAACCAGACCGTTTCATATGTCTATTTCGTAATATTGACATCAGCCAAAACAGCGTAAATTTACCCGACCCGACCGTATCAAATTTCATGTTATCACGGCCCGGCACGTAGCCAACTTCAAAGGCCCCTTTAAGTTTGCATTTAATATTTGTTGACTTCAGAGTTCTACTCACCGTTTCAAACAACTTCCCATCGCAACTCCGGAGAGCGACCGCCGCAACGATCTTAACCTGTCGTGTGCTGAAGATACGAAGCTGGGCCCCAGGTGGAAAATTGTCGTTGGCTTCCCATTCCATCGCATCCCGCACAATCACACCTCCGAATCACCGAGACTTGCCGCACTATCCCGGTGTCGTAAGTAATTAGCCCTGACATAGGCGCTAAAAACTTCTGTTCGCAGTTGCACGTGTATTTTGACATGTCTGACCGAGTTTCAAACGTAGCGGTTGGCAGAAACGTAGCGGTTGGCAGTATTGGAACCAGATCCGCATTTCATCTAACGGCTCCAGTGGCGTCGCGTTAGAAATTTCCAGGGAACAAGCAACAGGGCCCCGAACACACCGCTGTACGACGGGTTGCGTAGAAGCCAGGCTTTTCGAAGCAAGGCGGCCCAAGAAGAATGAATTTATTGTAAAATACATTTTATATTATTCTACTGAATAATTCCTATGTATGTAAATACAGTACACTATAATTTAACTGTCTAAAATTATCCTGGTGTTTGTTTGCCGATCTCAAAGTGTATATCTGACTGAACCAAAATTAACTCCGACTGAGAAAGCTACCCGAAGGTAATTTATTAATTCATAAGCCCTTATGAGCAGAAGGGCAGAACGTTACAACTGGACCTTATAATGATGGAGATCGTTCTTCAAAATCCGTTGTAAAGTGGTTCTTGCAATTGCCAACTTTTGTGAACGGTGGCGAGTCGAGGTTTTTGAATGTTCAGCAACACTTTCAGTCACTGCGGAAATATTTTCGATAAACCGCTCTGGTCGGTGTTTTTTATTAGAAGCTGAACCAGATTCCTCAAATGTTTTGATCAATAATTGCTAAACCGTCGAACGATTTGGTGCGTTTTTTCTATCAAAAATTGCATGTGAACACCTACTTCGGGTTATGCGATTTTTTTCTTGCTGTCGCATCTACATAGTATACAAAACTTATATACGAAGTTTTAACGCCATACCTCTTTTCGTTTTTGAGATATTCTGTTCACAGACAAACACACACAGAGACAGACAGACCAATGAACAAAAATATGTTTTTTGGGTTCAGGAGACTCCAAAACGTGAAGATCTGTTGAAAACTCAATTTCGCATTTTAAAAATTATAAGAATGTCATCCTTAACACGTCCTAGGGGTGAACAATTTTATTATTCATATAGAAACTTGACGCAGTTATAAGTTTTAATATTCAAATAAAGAACGAAATCTGAAAATTACAAAATTATCCTTCAACCCCTTAGGGAATAAAAGTTGAAGTAAGGGAGTAATATTACGTTTATTACATTTTGCAAGTTTTGAGATTTTAATAAAGGAAAACAGATGAACTCGAAATTTTCAAAATCATCCCGGACCCCTTGGGATATAAAATTCATTTACGTCACATAGGGAAAATGCCTCAATGTTTGTTTATTTAAAAAAAAACATAATATCTAGTGCGAAGAACGGAATTTTCTGCTAGTTGATAATAAACTTGAAGTTGAAGCCCATATTACTCAATACTGCTTCTGGTATCAACTTGAAATCCTAATCCTCTCTAATGAGTGGGCTAACGAATGTTGGCTAAATACCTTCAACTATCTTAGTTAGAAAGTTCACATTCCAAATACTGACCGTACTTTGTTTATGCTGTTTTGGTCATCGTTCTACGTTACATAAAAAGTCAAATTTGTAGTACCTACCTATATAATAACATATGACGTAATTTACTTTCCGAGTGTCTCTCAATATTAATTTGAAATTCTTGTTATGGGTAAAGGTTAAAATATTTAAAAAAAGAAATTACCCTAATATGTTTAAAACACTGCAAATATAGCGAATCGTTAATACAACAAAAATACGTTTTTTATATTCTAATAATGTTCGGTGATTGGCCAATTGAAATTATTTCCATTAAAATTACAGTAATACCATATATCTAATACTTACTATATTGCTAACGGCTATGAGTGGGAAACTTACCAAGGAAGTGAGACAGACAACCAACTCTTCAATATATAATGGTGAGCTGCGTGCAAGCACGGCGGAGTCGTCCGCCCAACGGGGAAGTGGTCAAGTTTAAAATTCGCTTCTAAAGGCGGAGTTCGAATTCTCACGCATGCGCACGAGACGCGTTATACTCTAAGTGAGACTATGTCGGCGCCGTAATGTTTTCTGACGTTTCCGGGCCCTACTAGCAATATATGTGTATTATATATATGAGTAATACCGAAAAACACGTGTTGAGTTGTTCCTTTATAATTTTCTTTTCTAAACTTAAAAGCATTCGTTTGCCCAACACCAACTTAAATTTCGCGTCTTTTTTCTGTATAATAATTTGAGATACCGGCTACGTATTTGTAACAGTACTACCAACCTCTACGTTAAACAGATTTTAAAAACTGTGTTTGGCAACCGCTTAAGCTCTTTAGTAAAGCGGGTTGTCTATGCACATATTTACAAGAAGCAGTCTGGCAAATACATTTGTCCGTTATACAGATTTAGATATATTCTTCCCGGATCTATAATAGTATCTGATGGTTGGAGGGCATACAACTAGGTTAACCAAATTGGCGGAGGTGTGTATGAGCACAAGGTTGTTGTCCACGAAGCAAATTTTGTGGACCCTGATGACCGGGATACTCATACACAGAATATTGAAAATATGTGGATGCATGCCAAACGCAAAATCCGTCGACTGGGACCTCGGAGAACCTTTTTTAATCATACCTACATGAATTCTTCTGGAGGAACCAGTTTCGCCACGCCAACATTTTTGCTGAATTTCTCGGGTGCTTGCGAGAACAATATCCTGTGTAGTTGTGTTAGTCTAGTGTGTCTGCATTTTGTACGTATGTGTTTCCTTTATATTAAGTCAGTAAGTCTCATTTTTTCCAATATTGCTTAGATGCTTAACTGCACATCATTCACTTCGGGAAAATTATATTTAGACCGCCCGGAATTTCACTGTGAAAGTCCTATTTAACCAGTTGAATATGTCTTACTAGAATTTATGAAAATATTAAAGAACCTACTGCAACATGCATATAGCTACACCAAATGCTAATGGATTACCACGGTAGGTAAGTAGTTTGATATTTATCTGGTACTAAAACCTAAAATACATTTGTTACTATTTCATAAATTTGTAGATTTGAAATTGCCCATGACAATGATCAATCGGCAACTAGAATTGGAGGTTCACCAGATATATGTCACTCACTACGGTAGGATGGATGAATCAATGATGTATTACTATTGAATGCAGTGATCGCTCGTCCACGTAGAAATTATATTTTTATTCTTTTGAGTATTTTATATAGATTTGTATTGTACTACATGTAGAGGACTAGGGCTCCTGGCAAAACCTCTTTAAAAAAACGACTGCAAAAGGTTACCGCAAGTTGGAAATTCCACAAGTTTACAAGCTATCTGAACATGGGTTACGAATTATTTTGTATTTTACATTTATATTCTCTGAAGGTGTATTGTATTAATAATTATCGATGATATTAAAAGTAACATATATGGCTGAGACAGATTGAATATTGAAATAGTTACACTTTTTTGGTCTAAAATTCTTCCTTACATAACTCATATTATGCTTATCTACTACTGCTCTTCCAAAGACATGGAAAAAGGCCGTAGTTATGCTTGTTCTGAAGATATCTGCTCCAAAGGAATTTGGGGATTTGCGGTCAATTATTCTCTCTGTTCTGTCAAAAATTTTGGAGAAAGTGATAAATCTTCAATTTAGTTCTTATTTGACAGATAATATTTTACCAACACACCAATCTGGATTTAGATCTGGCTACAGCTGCACTACCACCTTGCTCAATGCAACTGATGACTTAATCACAGCAGCTCATCAAAATAAAATGTATTATCGATCACATTTTGTTAATAATTAAAAAAAAAACATTGGTCTCTCAGATAGTGCTGTTGCTTTATTTAGAAATTATTTGACAGGCAGGGAACAGAGCGTCAGACTGCAGTTGGAGTCATCAGTATACAGAACAGTATAACCAGGGTCTTCTAGGTCCACTTCTATTTACAATCTATACAGATTGTCTTTGTGATGTAATTAAAACTTATTCACTGCATATATATGCTGATGATCCTCAGCTGTACCACTCTTTTGAATACGATTGGCAGCAAGCCTTGAGCGACGTCCAAGTCGATTTAAACGCCATCGTGGAAATCACGAAGTATGGACGTTAAATTATACAAGTATTTACAGCAGTAAAACAGTATGCTGCCTCCACTTTCAAGAAAATGATTTTAGTACTAATAGTAAACTTAAAAATACTGCTGTTTACGCGCCAAATAAATTTGAATGTGCGGTCAACTGCCAAGGGTTGCCCCACTTATTATGTAGCCTGTGTTGCTAGCGGCGGCAGGGCCGGAGTGTAGTGTACGGTCGACCTCAGAGCAAGCAGCAAACGTACAAGCGTGTACCACTCAGGGTGCATGGTGATCCTGTAGCATGTGCCGTGGCCACAGCAGCGACAGGTCTTGTTAATACAATAAATAATAAACCTAAGTTACAGTCCACCGAGTTTTATTACCATCAAAGCCCACAACAACTGCAGTGCCTAGTTTGCGGATTTCAGTTGGTAAATTTAACTTTCTCTAAATTAAATAAGTACCTAATTAATATATTTGTTTTTTAGAAAACATTGCCCTTTCTAAGATAAAGGCTTCGGATGCACATTCTTTCGACAATACCACCTCTAATGATACTTTTTCTAAAGTTCGCGTTTTGTACAAGGAAAATGTGTGTGATTCTACCTCACAAACATTTGGTAACGACGTAAATCTCAAAATTCCAAGTAAAAGAAGTTACACCACATCAAAAAATCTATTACATAAGAACAGGCACAATTGTAATTCTGTGATGCAGCTTAAGAAAGCTTTATGTGCCAGCAAAAGGAGATCTCGTTTATATTTCCAAAAATTAAAACTGGTAAAAAATTTTCATAGTAAATTAGAAAGTAAAGTTCTAGGACGTTACGCGATAAATTTCTGTTTAGGACAATTAAGAAAACGAAATATAAAACCAAGAGGATGTAGGTATACTACAGATGAAAAAAAATTTGCACTTGCTTTTTTTAAATAGTCCGGGAGAGCTTATTCAAAATTGAGACAGTTGTTTGCCCTTCCTACTACGTAAACAATGAAGGCAATGCTAAATAAAATTCCTTTAGATGTTGGCTTCAACAAAGTAACATTTGAAAATTTAAAAGATGCTGCTTCAAAATTAAATAACCGTGATAAAATTTGCTGTCTGGTATTTGACGAAATGTCCATAACGCCACATTTAGATTATGATCGGAGTACTGATCAAGTGTATGGATTTCAAAATTGTTGTTCCAATCAAAATCTAGAAATTGCTGACCACGTCCTGGTTTTTCATCTTTGTGGTATATTTGGAAAATGGCAACAATATATATATTTTACATTTTCCTTATCAGCTGTCAAATTTTCCGTTAAAATTTATCATTAGAGAAGTTCAAAATTGTGGTTTAAAAATTCTAGCAACCATTAATGCACTTTTAAATAAATTGTTCAAAATTTATGGTGACCAAAACATGAATTTGCAAAGAAAAATATTAATTGGTGGGGAGGAAATAGTGTCTCTGTATGATGTGCCTCACCTACTGAAAGGCGTTAGAAATAATTTATTAACTAAAGATTTGGTTTGGGAAACAGAAAATCAAAATTTCAAAGCTAAATTGGACCATATACAAGAAGCCTACCATCAAGACGAATCCTGTGGAGAACTTCCGAGCTGTAGTAAAAATTACTGATTTCCTTGTTATTCCAGAGAAGATTTCCAAAATGAAAGTTCGATATGCAATCCAAACAGGACCGCCGCTAGGGTGTTAGCCGCCTGTGTGCCAAACAATTTTTGCCGCCCCTTCCCCCTCGTAAAGTACAAAATAAAGAGCTTTGGAATTAATATTATTTTATGTATATTTTAACTTTTTTGCAAAGAACGCACTTTCTAACAAACTTGTTTTAAAAACCAATTTTTGCTTTTGTAAAACTTAAAAAGTAAATGGGTGGTGTGAATAAAAATGAAGCAAAGGCTTTTGCTTTATTTTCTGACACAAATATATGTTTTTCATCAAACAAAGATAGTGGTATAGTAAAAGCTTTTACTACTCTTTATTAACACTACCCAATGTCTCAGTATAAAATAGGACAAATATAAACCGATAACTTTTTTATACAATTATTTTAAAAATAAAATTATAAAAATTAGATATTCGGGGATGGGAGCCAAAAAATTCAACTAACATATATTTTCGAAAAAAAAACTTACCTCATAATTATGAAATAGATAGCCTGGGACACACTTCTTTAATTGATAAATTGTTTTTAGGGTAAAATCGGGATAAAAGTTTAAATTGCACTTGCCGTGATTTTGTTTGTGAAAATCTCTTTAGCACACTATTAAGGTCTATGGTATCGCACAATTCGTGTTCAATAGAGAGAGTTGCCAAAGCCGATAATCTTTCCTAACTCATAGATGACCTAAGGTAGTTTTTTATCAACTTGAGTTTGGAGAATGAACGTTCTCCAGTTGCAACAGTGATCGGTAATGTCAAGAAAATTCTAATTAGCACGGTTAAATTAGGAAAGTATGATGATAAACAACTTTGAAGTATGTATTCAAGAATATCAATAGTATTCATATCAGATTTAAGATGTGGTTGTATAGCTTTAATTTCTTCGAATAATTCCTCCCCGTTAATATCGCTATGGTTTAATTCCTTGTCTGTCAAGGCTAGTTCCACTTCGGCACAATGGGCTTTCAATTCATTGTCTCTAAGATCGCCATATTGGTGTAAATTATACAAAATTTTAAAGATATCAGTATGTTGGTGTAATAATTGAAATCTCTCATTAATGGCCCCGATCGCTGCATCCAAAACTTTAAAGTAAAAGTTGACTTTAAAAGACCTTTCTGGATCTTTGTTTTTGTTTTTGCATTAGGATCGGCGGCGGCCGCCCCTTTAAATCGGCTGCCTGCGTGTTTTGAACACAACGCACACATGGTAGCGGCGGCCCTGAATCCAAATTTTAAGTCATACCATGGGCGCAACAATCTCGCTTCTGGTGAACAATGGTATGTAATGGTATTTTACGTGGTTCGTAATATAAAGAAGGCGTTTTCTTTTAGGTAATGACAAATTAAATGAAACAGCTTTAGGAACCGCCAAAACTTTAAATTTTTTTGACAAATTATTCGACAGCTGTAATGGAGGGACGTCACGATCAAACTGTAGAAAGCCTTTGCTTTGCGGCGCATCTCTAAATTCTGTACATGTACAGTTTTGGAATGAAGCCATTAAAAATATGAAAAACATGTACTTTATAGACCCAAATGGGAGAAAATCAGTTCCTCCAAGTTTAAAAAATTGGATTAATACTTTGCAATAACTTTTAGATATCTACAAAATTTTAGTTGATAGCGGCAAATGCAAGTTTTTTCTACCTTGAGCTCTAAAGCAAGGCCTTATAGAAAATTATTTTGGAAAAATTAGAAATATAAGGAATCGTGCTGTAAATCTGCCGGCAATGCAATTTTGTGATAGTTTTAAAACTTTTATTAATAAGAAATTATTTTGGATCGAAATCAATTGGAATGAACTGCGAAACAAGCAATATATCAGATCTATTTAATCTAAAATATTTAATAGACAAAATTAATAGTAGCGACTATAAAAATGAAATTGAATTCGAAATTTGTAATATTTGGAAATATATATCAAAATCGCCAGAGTTTGAGTTAGAAAAACTGATGCATAAAGTGTTATTGGTTATGTAGGTATCTGGGTGGGTTGGTAAAAATTGAAAAATTTAAAGTGTGATGTGTGTAGGTCCCAAATTTTTGGCACATATATGGAAGAGGATACTGTTTATAAATTTATAAGGGGAAAAAATGCAATTGCCAACAAAAAAGAGTTAAATATTGCAGGTTAGACTTTATTAAAAAAATTAATACAATTTTATAATATATCTAAAATAGTACTAGGAAATGCGAATTCTTTTTTAAATTATAGATCAAATAGTTAATTTACCAATATATTTATATAATATAAAAGGAGTAAATTTAATTTTGAGTGGGAAAGACACGAGGGTGGGTAAATATAAAAACCAAATTTATAACAAAGCACTTATTTTGTACAAAAAAAGATTAAATACTTATAGCAAATACAAAATAACATACAATTTTTCATGCATTTTAGTTATTGTACCATTTTGTATAATTTTAAAATTGAATACCATTCTGTCTAGTCGGCTTGGAAATCGCACCAGGCACAAGATAACAGATGGCACTATTCGGGCTCAAAAAAATCCATCCAGTTTGCATTCTATAGTTTCTTTTTTCTATGTGCTACTCTTCGCTCTAGCGACATCTATCGGAAAGTTTTGCAAAGACCAAACTGGCAAATACCAGCGTACATAAAGTCTGCTTAAATATGTAATTGTAAGCACTCTGTATGCCGCATTTTACTATTGGTATTTCTAACTGATGGGACCTACAAATATCCAAGATGGTTTCCTAGCCTAGAAAGTACATAAACAGCTTCAAATTTAAATTCAATCGTTGATGTCCACGCAATTAACACTGTTGTTATGCAATAATAATAGAACGTAAGTACTCCGCGCCATAAAACAATACAGTGCTACCCACGCCACGACTAGAAGTGACACGCTAACCGACGCCAATCAAGCATAATCACAAGGACTAACACTTTTAGGTAAGAAATCGGACCTTTTGAGGGCTTCTGCGATGAATCTAGGGCTATCTACCCGAGCTGGACCTCCCACGATGCTCTGGACACGTCGTCGTTACCAGCCTGCTGTTAGCGAGACCCAAATCTGCGCTTGAACCCACCTGATGTTTGGCTGCCACTCTCAAAGACCTTCCAAATCGCTTTCACTGAAGCTGGGAGCCTTAATGTAAGGTTCCGCTGCACCACACGTACGCTGCTTGCTTATACACTTGTCCACGAACTTATAAAGCTGGCTGGACCTCCGTCGAATATCATCCAAATACCATGGCTTTCATTGGACCAAATTGAGGCCTCGTATCTACCTGTGCAGAAGCCCAATACTAGGGTTAACTTCTACAAATCACCCAGGACACTCTCTCAATAAAACACTGCTTTCCGATAACTTGGGTATTTAATTGCACATAAAAAGTACTTTATTTTGCAGAAGCTTGGCAAAACACAACCAAACCTGTCGAAGAAGTCACCTCAATTCTCTTATTTTTGTTGCATGAAATGCCCAGCCTACTCTGATTTTAACTTGTTTTGAACAAAGACAAAGCTGTTCTAAAAACGTCATTCTATCAATTATATTCAAGCCCTACACTATTTTATAACAAATCTGAAATTTAAATTATTACTTTTACTGCCGAGTAGCGCAGATGGGTAAGTGCTTGCCTTGCATTAAGCAAGTCCTCGGTTCGAATCCTGCGAGGGTCGAAATTTTCCGCAGCCTCAGCCTTGCGATTTGAACCGGGCTCGGTGAGATCATTCACAGTTGGAAATCAAATTAACTGTGCTCTACTCAGAACCACAGACGTAAGAGATAGAGTAACAAGGTCAACATAACACACACACCTCACACAATGGTTATTGTGCAAGCACAAAAGGCGCGCTCCAACTTTGTATCCCGAATCCGGGGCAAGTTGAGCATTGTACCGCCAGATGCCAGCACATAAAGCACCAGCCTCTACACCCTAAGGTAAAACAAGGTTTTCGATTATACATACATAGATAAATACATACTGGGCATTCTTATAATAAATATCTGTTTTGTTGGTTAAGTTATAAATTACTAATAATTATTATTTGAAATATAAGGCTACTAAATGTGTCCATAGCAATATCCACATATCGATCTACTTGTCATTTAATTTAAGGGTTTTCTACGGTATGACTTCTCATATGTCTGTCTAAGTTACACTTAGCTGCCGTTCTGTATTCACAGACAGAGCAACTGTAAGGCTTTTCACCTGTATGAGTCCTCATATGTGAAACTAAGCTACTTTTATGTCTCGTTCTGTGTTCACAGACAGAGCAACCATAAGGCTTTTCGCCTGTATGAGTCCTTACATGTGTAACTAAATGATTTCTCTGTGTTGTTTTAAAATCGCAAACAAAACAAACATAAGGTTTTTCGCCTGTATGAGTCCGCATATGTCTAAGGTACTTCTATCGGTCGTGCTGTATTCACAGACAGAGCAATTATAAGGTTTTTCACCTGTATGAGTCCTCACATGTCTAGCTAAATTACCTTTTTGTGTCGTTTTAAAATCACAAACAGAACAAATAAAAGGCTTTTCGCCTGCATGAGTCCTTACATGTTCAACTAAATGACCTTTCCGTGTTGTTTTAAAATTGCAAACAGAACAAATGAAAGGTTTTTCGCCTGTATGAGTCCTCACATGTTTAGCTAATTTACCTTTCTGTGTTGTTTTAAAATCACAAACAGAACAGATATAAGTCTTTTCGTCTGTATGAGTGCTCATATGCCTAACTAAATTCCCTTTCCGTGTTGTTTTGTAGTCACAAACAGAACAAATATAAGGCTTTTCGCCTGTATGAGTCCTCATATGTGTAGCTGAATTAATATTTTGAGTGCCTTCTTGTTCGATGCATAACCTATCCAAATTGTAGTTACTATCAATGCTCTGCGTTTTCCATGATGTAGTTCGTGGAGAATTATAAAATTTACTCTCCATAGTTTCTTGTTTGATATTCATTATTGTTGTTTAAATGTCAGAGTTCCTGTGATAGATGAGCCAATGGAATTTAAATATCTCCACACCTACAACAAAAAGAGTTTGCAATTAATCTATGATAAAAGCAGCAATATGACATTTGGAGTATTGAACAGTAGCATTTTTATTTTATTGATTCTGATTACAAATAGGTAGGCCTCAAATGAAAAACAACTCAAAGTTAGCCCAGTTAATTGGGATCCATTTTATAATTGGACTTCTGCTATTTAATTCTAAGAAAAATTCTTAGGTGCTGCAGTTTGCACTTACTTGTACATGGAAGAACTTTTTTTATTTATTTGAATTTGTCAGTTTAGCAGCCACATTTTGCTATTTATCAGTTTTATGAAATACAGGTTGTGTTACAGGCCATGGGTGTAACTTGGGCATCAGTTTGAGGGGTGATGGGGGGGGGGGCAAAGTCTGCAGCATACAGTATGCAGGTTAAATTTATTCAAAACATAATATCCACATAGCTAATACAGTATTACATGTATTATTACATTTGTATGAATGACTGGTGGTAGTTAGTAAGGCAACCAAATGGTTTCTATTAGAAATGAGAATAACTCAATAACATTAATAGAATTTTCACTTAAAAATTCACGTTAAAGCTGGTATGACACGATACTAAATTTTTGCGAAAATTTACGAATAAATTTTATAAAAAATTTACTAGTAAATTTTTTGCTTAAATTGGCTTAACCAGAAAATTATACGTATGCAACGTATTCAATATTTTTTCGTAAATTTTGTTGTAAACCTGCGCAGTAGTCAAATATTTTAGGGATATTTATAATTTATATGCAGTAAAGTTGATAGAATTTCTATTTGGCACAGATAACACAAACGTAACCTAAAAATTGTACGATTAGCGGGAATTAATAAGTTGAGTTGAATTTTATTTTATCATGAGCGACAGTGAAGATTTATATTTGTTATGTTATGTCGCAGAACAATACAGCTATGTGGTGTTAACCTTGTTTGTGGTCAACATTCACTTAAAACTAGGGTCCCTAGATTTCTAACTAGTGTGAAGTTACCATCTGCGCAGATTTACGCGCATATTTATGTTTACGCCCAGATTATTTAGAAAGTGTTTCTAAATAATTTACGCATAAATTTACTAGTAAATTTCTTCTACAATTTTTTGTTTGCAACGTGCAAAAATTTTTAAAATAATTTATGAAAAAATTTACTCGTAAATTTTCGCATAAATTTAGTATCGTGTCATACTAGCTTAAGGGTTGAATTCCTTTAATTGTAAGAATATAACAATTGCCAGTTTGGCAAATCAAACGTGATTTAGTATATTGTTATATACTAAATATATAATTCAATGTTATTTGATCTGACTTTAAATTGTATTATCTATTGAAAAAGTAATAGAATACAATTATTTCAGTAGAATCAGTGAAAATTGAGTGTTCTTGTGTGCTGGTTTGGTATCTATTACCAATAATAGAAATTGAAAGAGCTATAAGGAGATTAGAGTTGGTCGGGAATAACCAGGGGTTTGCTGACTGGAGTTTTAACAGTGTAAAGGCAAAGTTTGAGACATCAGGTATCAAACTAAACCGCAGTTAAGGTCAGTGGAAATTCTCATAAAGTAATACGAATAAACAAATTACAAGTGAGTTTGGTGCGACAATCCTTAGAAATAAATTGTTTGTTATATTTAGAAATTAATTTTAAAAGAATTATTTTTCTAAATTTATGTGATTCGAGTACTCAACGTTTTTAGATATTTATATTTTGAAATTTGAATATCTTGGAATTATGTTATACTTAGAATTTTTATTTATTAATCAATTCTGGACACATAACAATCGATTAAAATCTATTTTGACAGTTCGATATTTTATTTGTAATGTCAGATCAAACTATTATTGAATCTTAATTAATCAAATACAGAAGTAAATCTTATAAGGTACATGAATTTGATATATAACTTATAAAGTCAGGTCATATTCTTCTTTACAAAAAGATTAATTTATTATAATTTAAAAATAGAAGTGATTAATTGAAGACAGTACCATTCAGCTGCGAATCAGGGGTTAATGTTCAAAACTGTCTAGCCGAGATTACAAACAATATTTAGATCCTGACATAATTTAAAATGTCAGATTAATTTAATGAAACAGACGTCAATTTAAATCTTCTTTGTAGTATATCGTTACTGTGTATATTTACATACAAATGAGACATTGTTGTTAAAATACAATATAGAGTAATATTACAAATCGCACCGCATTGAGGGGCGATATATTACAATTGGCGACACAATGTGGAGCTTTATTACAACTGGCGCTCGAACGTGGAGCAAATAGGTGTTTGATTACAAGTCACAACTCTGTCTACCATACAAAAATATGATCTGTCAAAAACGACTTCCACAAAATGTTTAAACCTACACTGCAAAAGAATGCCGCACTTGCACGTAAAGCCAAAATTTTGCCCTCCTCAAATTCATCATCATTGGCCCATTTCTACGGAATATTGATGCCGCCCATTAGAGCTTATCAATCCATTTTCCGAGGTGGATCACTCCACATCATTCTTTGGTTCATTACACTTTCTGATGGGTCTTTGCTGATTTCACCACTTTTTTCCAACTTTGTCTGTTTAGGGCTTCTTGTTTCCATTTTTGTCACTTCTGTGGTATGTATATCTTCTATTACCTCCTCCTTCAATCTGCTCTTTGACCTGCCTCTGGATCTCCCACCTGATCCTCTACACTATACTTTCGTTTTCACATCTTTCTGTATGTCCTAACCAACGAATTCTCATTGCTTTAATTCTTTTCACTGCGTCTTCTCCTTTCATTCTTCCCGTCAGTTCGAAGGTAATTTTTCCTCTGTGTTCACCAGACTCTATACGTATTGGGCCAAAAATTACTCGCAGGAATTTTCTTTCTGACATTCTTAATTTGTTTTCGTCACTTTTTATTAAATTCAATGTCTCACACGCGTATATTATTGCTGGATTTATTATTGTTTCATATATTTTAATTTTAGTGGCTTCACTGATACACTTATTTTTTAGTAAATTTGTAACTGTAGTTCAGTTTATGTCCTACCTGTAGTCTGTGTTTAATATCTTCTTGTTTATCGTTGTTAATGTTAATTTGTATGCCTAAACATTTAAAGGTTTCTACTTCCTCAAATTTATATTTCCCGATCTCAACGGTCTTCCTTGGCTGGTGTTTCTTTTGACATGTCATATATTTGGTTTTATCTTTGTTAATATGTGGTCTCTTTTTACTGCTTCCTCGTTCATTCTTCTTACCAGTTCATCTAACTTGCTTTTGCTACGAGCTATTATAACCAAATCGTCTGCGTATGCTATCATTTGTGTTTTGTTTGTTATAATATTTCATATGTGTCCTATTTTTCTTATTATGCCTTCTAAAGTAAAGTTAAAAAGAGTAGCTGATAGTGCATCCCCTTGTTTAACACCAAAGTTTACATAAAAGTATTAAGTGTTTCCAACATTAGTTCTAATGCTGATCTGTGTTTGATCTAATGTCACTTTAATTAAACTAATTATCTTACTTGGGATTCCCACCTTCTGCATATATTTGAAAATCACTCTTCTTTTAATACTGTCAAAGGCATTCCTAAAATCGACAAATAATATGTGAAGTCTTATATTGAATTCGTACCCTTTTTCGATAATTTGTTTCATAATGTGCATGGTATCTGTTGTTCCTTTTCCTTTGTGGAATTCGAATTGGTAGTCTCCTATTTCGTTTTCAGCATATTCTTTTAATCGTGCTTGTAGGAGTGTGGACAAAATCTTATAAGTTGAATTTAAAAGGGTTATTCCTCTACAGTTACCTACAGCATTTTTCGAGGATTCCTTTTTTATGTAATACTGTATTTTGAAAAATCATGGCATTTGATTGAATAACAAGAGATGCGAGAAATAGTTGTTGAAATTGCACTGGCACAAAATAATAAACTGAAATAAATTATCTCCATAGAAACTAAGATCAACAGTCTCATGGTATTGATTGTTTAAATATGTAGAGTAATATTGTTAGTGCATAATTAACTAGTAATTCTAAGAATTATAATTAACCAGTTTATAGGAACCACGGCCTGCTGAATTGTGTGACAAACGTCACTTTATACGGCCTGGGCATATGTGAACTTTTGCGATTCTCCGCAGAGCGCTGCATACCCACGAGCGGGAATTTCAAATTTGCAATGTTACCATGTTGACTACGATGCAAATATTTAATTAAACTAGCCGACATTAGTTAAAATTTGACAATAATAACATAACCCTCCCGTGCCCGTCTTACGTTTGGTTTTCTATTGTGTTTTTTTGAACAATTTCCTGTTAATTTCCTCGATATTTTCTTAGTTACATTATATACGTTCACAGTTTAATTTGTTGATTAAGTTATTCGTTTTCAGTTTTTACGATTTGATTTGGAGTTGTTGAAACGGGAAGCGGTTCTGCATACTGTACGTATAAAAGATGTTGTATTGCAATATGCAAATATACAAATTGACTATCATGAATGTGCCTCAAATCAAGTTTTATGAAGGAAATGAAGAAAATTATGGTACTGACTACTGATCCTTCAAACAACGTATTAAAACTGTAATCTCTAAGATGTATTCCTTACACGGCACTGTAAATAGATTACACCATTCATATTTACATTAAATTCAAAACAATAGGTCCTTATTTAACTAATACTGCATTTGAAAAATCATTGTTAAAACACGTATTTTCTTGACAGCCGCTATCATTTAAATGTCAACGTGGGTATGTTGCGCCAAAACGGCCAAAATTAGCATTTTCTCAAAAATGAAAACAACAATGAATTTCAAAACAATTCCCAGGCCGTATAAAGTGACGTTTGTCACACAATTCAGCAGGCCGTGATAGGAACCATTAGAAAATACAAGATTAACATAAAAATTACTGCATATCTCTAATATACAGGCAGACCTTTCACACACTAACAGCCAGTCTTATAAAGGCTACTAATCTGACGTTAACTTTAATTCGCTGTTAAAATAAACAAAAGCGCATCAAAATTTGTTTACTAATGAATGAAATGTCATAAGCACTAACGTTTTGATGCGCCTTTGTTTTAACAGCAAATTAAAGTTAACGTCAGATTAGTGGTCTTTATAAGACCGGGCGTAAGTAAATAAAGCAGATGTCTGCGGTCTATGTCATGAACACCTAAATAACATTATTTATCACGAACTTGTAAACACGCTTATCGAACCTATTCCTTTGAATCTCTTATTACCAAATTGGACCTAAAATAAATTGTAAAATTATAACTTGAATAAACAAATGGACATTCGAGCTCTAGATTCAAGTGGGAGACTTATGTTACGTATGAAATTTTAGTTCAAGCTTTTCTGTCTTCTCGAGCGTTTCTGCCGAAAATTTTTGAATTTGTTGCAATCGCATAGTATAAATAAATCTAGTTTATAAAACTTAACCCCGTTTTAATCATTTATGTGTTTACTTGCGCATCGCGGTTTTGCGCTTTGCGGCATTCTTCTGGAACGTAAACCCCGCAAACGGCGACGTCTGCCTGTACTTATTTTTGAGTGGTGAAGTGTTTTATGACAATCTTTTCTCATATTCAAGAGAGTATTATTTATATACTTACTGGAGGCCTATGAAGTAAATCTGCATTATTGTGTCAGCTGCTACATTTGGGAGGTTTGCTGTGATTCTGAAAGAACAGAATATTCTTATTACAAAAGCTTTTATCATTACTGAAATATACAGGTTGTCCCTTAAAGGTGCGAAAAAAAGTAAGGACATATACTAGAGCTCAAAATAAGCCGATTTAACCCAAATTACCTATATGTAAAACTGTATTCCTTAGGAATTACAGCTATCTAAAAATGATGAAAAATCCTTTAACATGTCTTTTGCACGAAACTAAAGAGCATGTAGTCTTTAAAAATGCAATAAATTGTATTTGAGAACTACACAATAAATTGAAAATCATAATAAATGTTCAAAATTGGATTTTATTTTCACTTATACATAAACGTATCCTGCTCCGTAGAATTTTTGATACGCTCAAATATTCCAGGGCTTCCACAGATATTATTTGCTGCCTGAAATTAAAATGACAGGTAGGCTTTGAAACCATATATATAATACACATAGATTGCTAGTAGGGCCTCAGAACGCCCGAAAACATTACGGCGCCGACATAGTCTCACTTAGAGTATAACGCGTCTCATGCGCATGCGTGAGAATTCAAAATCCGCCTTTAGAAGCGAATTTAAAACTTGACCACTTCCCCATTGGGCGACGCCGCCGCGCTTGCGCACAGCTCACCATTATACATTGAAGAGTTGGTTGTCTGTCTCACTTCCTTCGTGAGTTTCCCACTCATAGCCGCTAGCAATATAGTAAGTATTAGATATATGTTTGAAACCGTTCATTGCATTGTTTTAATTAAACGTCAAAATTTATTGGATTTTCAAAGGCTACCTGTAATTTTATTTTCATACAAGGGACATGTAAAGCATTTTTCATCATCTTTAGATGACTGCAACTCCTCAGCAGTGGACTTTTGTATATAGGCAATTTGCGTTACATTGGCTTATTTTGAGCTCTAGTATCTGTGGTTAATTTTTTTGCACACCTCTCAGGGACACCCTGCAGACATTTACAAATATTGTCAACGGTACATACTGCTCACCCAAAATAACTGCGGGTGCACAAAAATGAGGGACTACTTATTCAAAACTGTTTATCGTACGCTTCATTAACCTGAATGAGGACTACCTCCACCACAGTTGTCCACATCACATATATTTCTCACCCGTACAGTTATTTTCGGTGAGATCAAAAATGCATGCGGTTGGTATGTACAGTTGCGGCCAAAAAAAATGGGACAACTCTTGTAACAGATTTTTGTCAAATTCTAACTGCTTGAACTTATTTTATTAATATTTCAGATTGCAACATTGAATATTTGACATCTGCCAACAATTCCAAAGTAGAAATAATACGACAAAGTAGTAATGCCGCATATAAATTCAGTGATGAAAGGTGGAATAATCGAGAAAATAGACGTAACTGTCCCATTTTTTATTGGCTGCAACTGTACCTATACCTAGAAGGTTTACGAATTTTACCTAATTTGCCAGATGCATGTAATGCACCCGATTTATAAATTTATTTCATACTGATGTCAAAAATTACATTTTTCGGATTATTTATGGTACAAAAAATGGAACATTAAAGTTCTAGTACTTTAAAGTAAAATTTTAAAGTTCAAGTACTTTAAAACTTATTTGTGGTACAAAAAATGGAACATTAAAGTCCTAGTACTTTAAAGTGAAATTTTAAAGTTCAAGTACTTTAAAATTATACGTCAGTTGTTGACATGAAATTCGAAATGATTTACAACCTTTTATTTAAAATTCATTAAACTTGCAGTATGAAATAAACCGTTGTATTCACCACGAACGAAAAGTGTTTTTATAGGTCCTCGCAAGTAATTCCTTCCTCGGCCGACGCCTCGGACGTAAACTACTTTCTCGTCCTTTAAAATGTCACTTTTCGTTCTAGATAAATAAACTACTATTATAACAGACGAATCACTCCAATAAACGCGAAGTTTTGCTCAGTTTAGGTTATATTTCGGATATACACTCTTAAAATTATTTAATCAAATTTCTCTACCGACACATCATCTGACTAACGATTCGTTAATTGTAGATATCCCAAGGTTCCACGGCCCCACGGTATGCGAACAATTAAGGACTTAATTCCTAAATGCAAATACCGTCGCCATGCCATATTCAATCACTTGTTGCCGTAATGACCTACTCCAGTGCAAAAGACCTACTCTGTGAAATTAACATCTAGAATAAAAAGCGAAAACTAATGCGGGCATGACTGTAACACTTTCTTTTAGATAGGTCGCTATATAATTTAAACAATTAATCGATCATTAGATTTGCATTTATATCGATAACAGCCCTTAGAAAGTTTTTTAAATTATGTACAGGGTCAATAGGGCGACAATATTCTACCTGAATTTTCGGTGGGGATACATTTGATATTTTTAAAAGTTACATAAGCGGTTAAATTTGACCAACATTTTTATCTTTATTAAATATTTTGAAAAGTAAAAACGGACGATTACGTTAAATTTTTAGTGTTAGCAGCACAAGTAAACAACGATTTTTGAAGATGAATAAAAATCTGGTGTGATACACGCACACAACTTCCTTTTACAGTGATCTTATAATTAGCCAAAAATTTGATTTTAAAGTTTTAAGCATTTGTCAATAATTTTCAAAAATTACAAATTCTGCAAAAACGGTACAAAATAGAGCGTTCGTTGAACAGACAATTTTTCTCTAAAATTTTAAGACAAAGTCAAAAATTTAATAATGTACCGGGTGTTCTATTTAAAATAGGAGAAAAAAAAACTAGAAAAAAAAACAAAAGAAATTCATTTTAGTAGTATTCAACTGGAAAATCACCTATCTCACATCAATACACATTCAAAGTGTAATAGAAATGTGAAGTTTGAAAAAAATCGTTAGAGCCGTTTTTGAAAAAATCGAAAAAAACTGAAAAATCACTAGAGTAAACACCTACTTCCGGTTATGCGAATTTCTTCAAAAGCTTGCTGTCGCATCTACATAGTACACAAAACTTATATATGAAGTTTCAATTCCATACCTGTTTTCGTTTTTGAGATATTCTGTTCACAAGCACACAGACAGACAGACCAATGAAAAGAAATATGTTTTTTTGGGTTCAGGGGACTCTAAAACATGAAGATCTGTGGAAAACTCAATTTCGAATTTTTGGGGCGAATCCAATAGGTACTTCCTTTATTGTAAAAGGGAGTGAAAATCTGGTGTGATACACTCACACAACTTCCTTTTACAATGATCTTATAATTAGCCAAAAATTTGATTTTTAATTTTTAAGCATTTGTAAAATTTTTGTAAGCGATCGGATTGCCATAATTATACTACTAGATATAATAACGATCTAACTATACCAACACACAGGCTAGCCAGAACGCAATGGCAGCCGTTGTTTTACCTAGCTTTAAAACTGTATAACAAAATTCCCACCTCTATTAGACAAATGCCTTTACAAAAATACAAGGCTGCAATAAAAAAACATTTATTGAATGCGGCATATTACAATGTTGATGATTTTTTAACTTGTACAAAATTTTAATATGTATCTGGCATGTATATTTATAATGTGTTGTTTAATGTTACGACTTGTTTTGACCTATGTAAATGCATGCAATCCGTATTAACATGAATAAATATTATTATTAATAAAAAAATAGAAAAAAAAAACAAAAGAAACCCATTTTAGAAGTATTCAACTAAAAAATCACCTTTCTCACATCAATACACAAAAAAATCGTTAGAGCCGTTTTCGAAAAAATCGAAAAAACTGAAAAATCACAAGAGTAAACACCTACTTCCGGTTATGCGATTTTCTTCAAAAGCTTGCTGTCGCATCTAGATAGTACGCAAAACTTATATATGAAGTTTCAACGCCATACCTCTTTTCGTTTTTGAGGTATTCTGTTCACAGGCACACACACAGAGACAGAAAGACACACAGCCAGACAGACATACACACACAGACAGGCCAATTAACAAAAACATGCTTTTTGGGTTCAGGGGACTCGAAAACGTGAAGATCTGTTGAAAACTCGATTTCCAATTTGTGAGGTGAATCTAATACTACTTCCTTTATCGTAAAAAGAAGTAAAAAACAGATATCAAAGAGGTCACGGCACTTTTGAGTTTTGAGATATCAAGCAAATTTGCATTTTTTAAAATGGCAACTATTGTCACATGTAGCAACTGATATTTATAGCAAAATTGGTTTCAATCGCAAATCTTACTTTGTACAGGGTGAGCGACACTCGATGTCTCAGCTCTATTAATATGAGAAAAGGAAAAACGATAGAAGAAATCTGAAAAGATATTCTTAAATGGTTTTAAGTAAGGTCAATTTTAAGCCAAATTTGTATATTTTTCCATATTTGGAAACTGAAGTAATGACGTCATCGAATTTTTTTCAAGAAACATACCTATATTTTGATATATTTAGAAAGAGCTAATTTTTCTGAACACATTTTGTGAAGAAAAAAATTTCCTATCTTCTTCCATTAAAAAATTATAAGCACATTTTTGTTAATACTTTTTTTTACAAATATGCATATAATTTTTAACGGAAGAAGATAGCAAATTTTTTTCTTCACAAAAAGTGTTCAGAAAGATTAGCTCTTTTTAAATATGTCAAAATATAGGTATGTTTCCGGCAAAAAATTTGATGACGTCATTACTTCAGTTTCCAAATATGGAAAAATATGCAAATTTGGCTTAAAATGGACTTACTCAATCCCATTTAAGAACCTCTTCAGATTTTTCTATCGTTTTTCTTTTTCTCATAATAGAGCTGAGACATCGAGTTTTGCTCACCCTGTACATCAGTTGGTAAAATAGCCGTTATCAACTTAAAAGTGTATTCGTAGAGTGGTCTAGAATTTAGTTTGCTTCGTAAAATAAAATAGTATGAGAGTAATCATTGATTTTTTCGAACTCGAGGATTTTGCGGACGTATCCGTTTCGTGTATTCTGATTTAAAAAAAATGGTTTTAGAAGTGATGTCTGTGAGTCTGTGAACTCATGTCCTCTACGTCTACACCACAAATCACTACTAAACACTAAACTTGTATACATATCTTACGTACGTATTCGCCGGGCTCCATAGTTCAGTGGTTAAGCATTCTGGCTACTGATCTATCGGTCGAGAATTCGATACCCGATGCCGGTGAAGTTTTTAAAAATAAAAAAATGCGGTTGAAAACTTCTACAGAATGCCAGCGTACATAAATCAAACAAGTAGAGACACTCTTTGTCGGTCTCTTTGATGTTAAAATACCGTTTTAAATGACCTTGAAAAGTTCCTGGTGGGAATTTTCCGATAGTACTAACAGATGGCACCACTAATTTACCACATCATGATTGGTAGCAGAGTCAGTAACTGGTTCTGATTGGTAGTATACACATGGTGTAAAGGTGTGCCAGCGCGCAGCGAGTGAGTGAGATCATACTGTCTCGCTTCTGCTGTTGACGTCACGTTGGGAGCACGCTTTGAAGTTCAAATGATAATAATACCACGCATATTTCAATTTCGGATCGTTTATTTGTTTAATTGGCGAAATTGACTGATTTTGATACAATAATTAAACATTAATAGGTCAGAGTAACAACAATAGACCTACAAATTGCGCTGATGCTTAATACATTGCAATGGCAAGCATTAAACAACGAATTTATTTCAATACGCTAATATTAATTTTCTACATCATAAACATACAATTACCTAACTACATGTCCCAGTTTATCGTTTATAATAGAGGTGATCAAAATTATATTACTAGAAACGTCAAAAACTCTAGATTACCACTAAATACAAAAACCAGCTCTCAAAATAACTTTTATTATAAAGGATTAAAATTATATAACCAAATGCCAGACGAAGCCAAGCAGTTTAAGAAAGCATATTCTAATTATGTCAAAGTTTATGCACAATTTAATTATATAACAGCTTATGTAAAAACATCTTAGATCTTACGATGAAATAAAGATTTCTTACTTACTTAAAAAAATTGACTTTTTATTCAAAATCGGTTAAATACAAAACTGAAACAATATTATTTAGTTATTTATAAAAATTAGAATTTATAATCAAATAACCAAATTAACAATTTTTTATGTAAATCATACTTTTTGCGCATTGGTAAATTTTTACATTTTTTTGGTCAACTTCCGTTTGCAATTATGAAAACTATTTTTTTAATTAAGTTTCCCCAGTCTAATATAGGTCCTAGTACGGACTAAACAATGAATAATTTCATGAAGAAATGTGTCACCAAGATTATGTTCAGTGGAAATGAAGTCCGCTAAATTATCAAATAAAAATTTCTTTTGAAAATGTAAAACCGTGAAATTTTTCAAACTCTATGATCACAACGCGGGCTAATTTAATCATATTTTCACTGGGATACATCAAATTACCTCTTGAAAAGTATTCGATCCAATCTGGAGTTTGCGATTGATTTAAAGTATGCATAGATACACCCTAAATTAAAATCTTTGCATTTCTCATTATATCTATATGCCACATAACCAGCTATATATTTCAACCCTTCATTGGTATTGTGTCGGTAAATGTCGATTTCTCTAGCATATTCAGTACATAGTTCTAAATGTTCCGAAGATGGCTCAAAATCAGACGCGTCAGTAATCTCAGAACAGTCATTGACATCAACATATTCAGGATTATCAACGAAGGAAATTTCTTTTTCTATTTCAGTTAACACATGAACCACATTTTCCGTTAAACAAATTTCCTCATTTGATTTTCTACACATTCTTGATTCTAAAGGTTGCACCAAACACAATTCCTCACTTTGCTCAGTGTTTTTGTTCATGGAAAACACTGCCCTTGAGTGTTTACCCAAAATATACCATCTCGATCTATATTTGAGGTTAATAGATGTAGGGTGGTCGTTAGCAGAACCCATGCACGCATAAATGAAAAAAAATCCAGAATGTCCTGGTTTACGCGATATAATAATAATAATAATAATAATAATAATGGTTTATTGTCCAACAGAAAGAAAAATCCAATTATAGGACAATTTACACAATAAACTAAAGTATTACATATTAATAATCGAAACTTTAACACTAAACACTCGCTTATAGTGAAACAAACTGAAAGGAAATACAATATAATACTATACCTATACCTTACTAAACTAACAAAAGCTGTCTATACTAATTCTAATATGTTAGTTAAATTACAATAATTAATATCGCACATATTTGAAATGTCATTGTAGTTCTGACTCATTTTATAAAGTGGTGATTTTTGTAGTAAATTAGTACGTGGGGTTGGATTATAAAATGTTACGAAATTTCTATTTTGACGTGACGGTACTTGAAAATTAAGCATTTCCAGAAGAAATGGACAATCGATTTTGGCATGAAGAATATTATATAAATAAGTAAGACTAATTATTTTTCTTCTTCTTTCTAAACTAATCATATCAAATCGTTCCAGTAATAATGATTGTGAATAACCTCTTTCTGGGTAAACTCCGTCTACTTTGTAGCTTAAGAATTTCAAAAACTTCCTTTGTATTGATTCTAGATTAATTATTTGATATTCATAGAAAGGGTACCAAATTAAAACACAATACTCAAGTTTTGAGCTGATTAAAGAAAAGAATAAGGTTTTCAAAGCAACTATATTTGTAAAGGATTTGCAGTTTCTTACGACAAACCCCAGCATTTTCAGAGCGGAAGTATATACGGTCTCTATATGACCAGCGAAACTAAATTTATTATCAAAAAGAACTCCTAGATCCTTAACGGTGTCACTGCGTTGTAATAAGTTTGAATTTATAGCATACATATACACTAATGGTTGTAATTTACGGGTGTATGAGACTACTCTGCACTTCGATATATTAAGTTGAAGTTTATTGGTGTCACACCAGTTGTGCAAGTTGTTAATTTGTTGTTGCAACCAAAGGCAGTCCTCAATAGTAGCGACAGAAAGGAAAATTTTGAGATCATCCGCAAATAGAAGCCTCTCACAACAAAGTACTTCAGGCAGGTCATTGATAAATAATAAAAATAGCAACGGTCCTAAGTTGGAACCTTGTGGGACACCAGATGTAGCAGCAATGAGCTTCGACTTATAACTGTTGTATGTTACATACTGTACACGATTTGACAAGTATGAGGTAAAAAATCTTATTAGAGATTCGCTAAACCCAAAACTAAGTAGCTTTTGTATTATAATGGAATGCAAGATGCGGTCAAACGCTTTTGAAAAGTCGGTGTATATTACATCAACCTGCCCCTGATTATCAAGTATTTGGGCCGTATATTGTGTGAAGTAGATTAAATTGGTAGAAGTTGAACGATGCTGCATAAAACCGTGTTGATACGGAGACAAGTACTGCTTTACCGAAGAGTATATTCGATCATACAGTATCACCTCAAAAATCTTGGAAAAATTTGATAAGATGCTTATGGGTCTGTAATTGACAATATCAGCTGGATCACCACTTTTATGAACAGGACAAATACGGGCAGTTTTCCATACATCAGGAAATTTAGAGGATTTAAGTGAAAAGTTCAAGATGATATGCAAAGGTGTAACGAAGACGCCTGCACAATCCTTTATTAAATAACTAGGTATTTGATCATCGCCAGCGGTCTTCTTGTTTTTCAATTTACGAATAGCCTTCAATATTTCTTCCTCACTAACGTTATTAATGGAAACACAGGGAATATTATTGAATGAATCTGAGTGAGTTTTTGTTGAAGAGGTAGAAGTAGTATAAATGCTAGCAAAGTATTCTCCAAAAGCATTAACAATTGCCTCAGGAGTATTAAATACAGTGCCATCGCGGTGCATTTTACCTGGAATTCTAGATGTCCCTTTTTTATCACGAATAAAAGACCAAAAGTTTTTTGCGTCATTTGTTACGGATTGCTCAATATTTCTTATATAGTTGCTATACTCTGTGGATATTTGAGATTTTACTAACCGCCGAAGACGCTTATATTCTATGTTATCAGCCAGTTTTCTATATTTCCTATATTTATTGAAGTATTTATACTTTTTCCGAATATTGGTAATTATATCCAGTGTAAACCACTTGGGATATTTGCGACTGTTGCAACGAAATGTGGGAACATGTAGATCAAATAACGAATATAATACATTATAAAATTCGTTAACCATTGCGTTCACATCGGACAGACATTTTAAAGATGACCAATCAATAGTAAGTAATGCATTATACAGTGAATGAAAATCCGCTCTATTAAAGTTGTAGGTTTTATGTATTTTATTTATAGGAAATTTAATACCTGCATGTGTTTTATTGTTAAAAACGATTTGTAAAGGTGGGTGATATGTATCCTCTTTAACCAAGGGCTGTGCGTCTCGAGATACTTCACAAGTAATGCTGGCAATAACAAGGTCAAGAAGTCTACCTTGCAAGTTTGTTATTCGATTATACTGTGTCAGATTAAGAATATCTAAAAATGTGTTCATCATATTACATTTGCTATCATTAACGGTTTCGTTATTAAAGTGAGGTACATTAAAATCTCCTACTACTAACAGCTTATCGTAGTCAATACACTTTTGTTCAAAAAGTTCAATAAAGTTTTGAAAATCATAAACTGTAATACTAGGCGGCACATAAACCACGAAGACATATAAGGCCCCAAAAGCAAAAAAACATTTACAACCCACTATGTCTACGGTGGGTACAGTGTTAGCAATAAATGAAGTATCAATTATTTCCGCGTTAATGTTACTATTCAATGCCAATAGCACTCCACCTCCCCACTGTTGACCGGTAATATTGTACTGTCGGTCACATCTGTATACGTTGTAATGATTGGGAAAAAGTTCACTGCTATTTATGTCACTTGTAAGAGCCGTTTCAGCCAAGCAAATAATGTCAAACTCAAATGCACACACTGATGAATAAAAATTTTCAATTTTAGATCGTAAACCACGAACATTTTGATAAAAAGCAAATAAATTCGCTTTTTCATGGAAATTTAAATTAGAAGATTCACTGTATTTTAAGTTCTCACGGTATATTAGTTTTTTGCATCACATATTTGCGGCACACCTCTGTTATAACGTATAGTAAGATTAATCTCACCTTTTGCGATTCTATCTGCCAATTGAATCCGTAGATCCCTCAAAAACTCGCGCTGCATAGGAGTCTGGTCAGTCGCAACCGATACGGCACCGTTGTTGATTTTAAGTTTTGCTTTATTTTTTAAGATATTTATTACATCGGTGCTTGAATTCAATGTAACTTTAAGTGGGCGTGGTTTGTTTGTCGACTGAACCCTGCCTATACGAAAGGCTCTGATTTTTGTAATATCGATTGACGGTAGTTGAGTTAAAGCCTCCTTAACGTGCGTTATATCTTCTTGAGATCCTGACTGGGGGTTATCAGCAGAGCTTTCGGGTATGTTGAAAAAAATTATGTTATTGGCACGACGCTGCCTTTCGGCGATTTCTTGAATAATCTCCTCCGTTCCAGACTTGCTTAGCGGTGTCAAATTCGCAGTGCTAATGTTTTTGTGCTGTTTTAAATCTTCGATCTCTTTGCGCAAATCAATGATAAGTTGTTTTAATTCATGCATTTCCATTTTTTGATTCTTACACTTGTTACATTGGTAAGCGATACGTCTGTCCTTCGCAAGCACGCATTGCACCTCGGTGCGCGATAGCCCAGAGCAGGTAGAATGAATAGATACCTTACATTCATCACATTACATTACATCAATAGCTGAGCAGTTAGAAATCATAGGCAAGAGGATGGATTCTTAAGATGTAGAAATGATAATCTTAGGACTTCCAGATAATTTTCAAACGCTGATCTTGGGAATACAAGGATAGAATCAAAATATCACTGTAGAGTTTGTTAAAAACTTGCTTGTGCCAGATAATGTCAAAAATATAGGGACAAACCAAGAGGACAATGCATTTTTTGGTCAGAAGAAATTTCAACAAAATAAAAACAAGGTTCCACAGAAGGCAAAAGGTAAAGGGCCCCGCTGTTTAGGTTGTAACAAATATGGTCATATTAAACCCAACTGCCCCATAGGGAGAGCAGAAACACAAGTTGAGAATACCAAACCGAAAACTGAAGAGGCATTCGTTGCAGCAGCATGTGGTGGTAAGCATCTAGAAAATAATTGTTCGTATCTAGATTCTGGTTGCACATCGCATATGACACACAAAAGGATTTAACTGAAAACTACGAAGTTGGCGAAAACAAAACAATATTAGAATTTCCAATGGAAGTCAAATTACAGTAGGTATCCGGCAGTTGATTGGTGCGACTTCTACTTACCACTGGTAATACAGCAATAGTAAAAGAGGTAGTTCATGTTCCAGATTTATTAGTAAATTTTTTATCGGTCGCAAAAATTGCAAAAAACAAAACCTTAATATTTGACAGTGAAGGATCCAGGGTTGTTGGATGTAAAGTTAAAGTTGCTAATAAACAAATCATTGGAACAGCAACTCTTGACAGTAATATCAGCGTACATAAATCAAACAAGTAGAGACACTCATTGCAAATGTTGAAACCTGTCTAGAGTGCCTGGGACAGTAACTCGGGGGGTATTTCTAAGCTTGACTGTCAGATGACAGCACAAAATTCGGGTCTTGGACACAACGCCCACTGGTCACAACGTCCACCACCTAGTATGGCAGCCATGTTGGACACAACGTCCACTTTCAAATTTGGTCACAACGTCCACCTTGGACACAACGTCCACCGCCATAACGCCCACTCTGGTCACAACGTCCACCTTCGCATTTGGTCACAACGTCCACCTTGGACACAACGTCCACCGCCATAACGCCCACTCTGGTCACAACGTCCACCGACGCCTCTTGAGAATAACAGTTTGCGGCGTCGGTCGTAACGTCCACTCTGGACACAACGTCCACCGCCATATCGCCCACTCTGGTCACAACGTCCACTTTCAAATTTGGTCACAACGTCCACCTTGGACACAACGTCCACCGCCATAACGCCCACTCTGGTCACAACGTCCACCTTCGCATTTGGTCACAACGTCCACCTTGGACACAACGTCCACCGCCATATCGCTCACTCTGGTCACAACGTCCACTTTCAAATTTGGTCACAACGTCCACCTTGGACACAACGTCCACCGCCATAACGCCCACTCTGGTCACAACGTCCACCTTCGCATTTGGTCATAACGTCCACCTTGGACACAACGCCCACTTTTGTTTTACTGGTTATTTATTAATAAATTTTTAACTGCTTTCGTTAATGCTTTTTGAGTGGACTAATGTTCTTTAGAATAAAAAAAAATTGGTTTTAGGCTATTTTATGTATTTTTTGAACCAATTTATAGTTTCAACTATTTCCTCCCCATTCTTGACGATTTTGGTCCTATTTTCTGCTGGATTTTTGTTCTACTAAGTACAAATCCCCTATTTGTTTTTAGTGTTTTACCACATATTTTAGAATATTTTAATGCTTATAGTACTGTAGTTTCTTGTTACCTAGGGTCTCTAAATGACATTGACAAATTAGGCAGCTCTGTTAGTTAACTGGGTCAGATAGAGGACCTTCAGGGCCGATTTTAGATATTTGCGGACCCTAGACGAGAGAGTCAAACATGGGGTTTAGTGGTGGCATGATTTTAAATGACAGCGCCGCCCATTTCACTTTCACCAAACATATATTACACGTGAATTCCCGAAGCATAAAGATAAAAGCCAGCTGAAGAAAATACATATATTTTTCCACCATTGGGAGTAAAAATCAGTTTCTAGATTGGTTATAAAAATTGTGGCAGAATTTTCATTTTAAAGCATATATTCATTATAAAGAATATATGTATATATAAGATGTATGTTGTTATAATACAATTCAAAATCCTACTAAATATTGCAGTATAATTCCAATTGACTGTAACGCTTTATGAAAATAATTGTTTCTACTATAGGTCGTGGAAAAAATAATATATACAAGGCAGGAGTGAACGTCATTTTTCCCTCTGTGTATTTGTAGCCCGGGGGCTTCGCCCTTGGGCTTTAAACTTACACTTCGAACAAAATCATGCTTTACTTTTTTTTTGTATAATGTACTACGTAATTGTTTAAAAAAGTCATTTTAATAGGAACAGTACTAAAAAATCTAAATGGGTTTATGCCGAACTTCCCTCGCGAGAATTAGATCAATTTACAAATTTTTAAAAATGTATCCCGCTGGGGTTTGAACCCGCCGCATCTGCATAGCGATCGTAACTGCACCTGCGTAGCAATCGACTGCATCGAAAAGTCGAACTGCGCCATTGAGCCTAATTGAAATGAGTGCGACGCGCGCCTCTATTTAAAGGAACGGTCTTATTGATGAAATGTTTTGACCCATTTGTGACATTATCCTGTATCTGTTGAGTCCTATTTTCGACAAGTGTAAAACCTGACCCATGTGAAAATTATTACTTTCTTCTATTTCAAAATTAACGCAAAAATAAACAAAGTGTAATTTTTTATGGTGTTCACCTTGTATATGTTTGTCTGATATTTTCCCAGTTTCATTCCAGGTATATATATATATATATATATATATATATATATATATATACAGGGTGCCCGTTTTTGGAGCTCCACCATGGGGATCTCGGTAACCATAAGAGATACGAGGTCGGTTAAATTGGGGCAAAGTTGCGCAATTTGGAGCTCAATAATATGCCGGTTTAAAATTTCAAAAATTCCGATTACCTCCGGAGATATCCGAAAAAAACCGGAATTTTGGAAATACGTTTTTATTTTTTCCTCGGCTTATTTGGTGACCTAATTCAAAATGAGTGACACTTCGTCATTGCAACTTTTCCTCCTCTACAACCTGCCGATGTCATATTTGAAATCAGACGTTTCGATTTTCGACAATCATCATCAACTTTGGTTTTTCTTATGGGCACTATCTTGGATTTTCACATTTTTGAATTCAGCTTTGTTTTCTGATTACGGTGATGTATCACATGTTAAGGTTCAGTGTTGCAGTTTGGGTGAAATATCAAAAATTCTGTTTTGCAAAGACTGCCTTGGATATAACATCCATACTTTTGTTTAACAAAGGCATTGTTGACAGTTCGATTTAAGTTGGCTTAACGTCACCTACAGTTACAAAATTAGTATAAATTTATTAACAAAATGCCCTTTTCAAATGAAGAAAAACGAGATATGCTAGAAATTTATTACGCTTCGCATCGAAATGCGCAAGTTACTTCGGAAAGATATTTACAGCGGTATCCAGAAAGACAACAACCAGCTCAAAATTATTTGTTATTCCTTCATAGAAATTTAGCCGAGTTTGGTGCATTTTCTAAGCCTCGAAGACGTGTTCATAGACCAAATGCGAATGAAGTGGAAATTTTACAGGCGGTGAGTAAATTGTTAAAACTTTCTCAAAAATAATAAACGGCAATGAATTGAATTCTTCATTAGATTCAAGATAATCCTTCAACTTCAACAAGGGCTATAGCAGACGAAATTAACGTATCACATCAAGCAGTGTGGAGAGTCTTGAAAAAACATAAATATCGCCCGTTTAAAATTCATATCACCCAAGTCTTGCATCCAGGAGATACTGAACGGAGGGCAGCGTTTTGTAGGAATATCATGGCACGGTTGGAACAAAATCCCCATTTTCTTTCCAACGTGATATTCACGGACGAGTGCAAATTTACCAACTCAGGCATGTTCAATCGTCACAATGAACATGTCTGGTCCACTGAAAATCCACACGAACACCAAGGACGTCGACCACAAGCACGTTTCGGGCTAAATGTATGGGTTGGTTTATTTGGCGGTACGATCATTGGCCCATACATTTACGAAGACAATTTGACCGCAGATGGGTATTTGCACTTTTTAAGGACCTACCTTACGGATTACATCGATGACAACATTTGCCTCAACCGCTTGAATAACCTTTGGTTCCAGCAAGATGGTGCTCCGCCACATAATGCTAGGAGAGTGGCTGATTATTTGTCTGAAATATTTCCGGGTAGAGTCATTTCAAACAGTGGAGACATACGTTGGCCGGCACGTTCACCAGATCTTTCCCCATTAGACTACTATTTATGGGGAACTATGAAAGATCTCATTTATAAATCTGTACCCGCCGATATTAATGAGCTGCGAAGGAAGATCATCACAACTTTAAGGACCAAAATAAGAAGAAGGGACGTTTTAAGATCAATGCAGAATTTAAGAAGACGCATAGAGCTGTGCTTGGAAGTGGAGGGTGAACCCTTCGAGCACCTCTTATAATTTTCTTTATTTACTTGTTTCTCAAAATTTAGTTTTATCCTATGTTGTAAATTTAAAACATAATTTTCTCCTTTTTTATATCCTACTGTCAAATAAATAAATTTCTAGCATATCTCGTTTTTCTTCAGTTGAAAAGAGCATTTTGTTAATAAATTTATACTAATTTTGTAACTGTAGGTGACGTTAAGCCAACTTAAATCGAACTGTCAACAATGCCTTTGTTAAACAAAAGTATGGATGTTATATCCAAGGCAGTCTTTGCAAAACAGAATTTTTGATATTTCACCCAAACTGCAACACTGAACCTTAACATGTGATACATCACCGTAATCAGAAAACAAAGCTGAATTCAAAAATGTGAAAATCCAAGATAGTGCCCATAAGAAAAACCAAAGTTGATGATGATTGTCGAAAATCGAAACGTCTGATTTCAAATATGACATCGGCAGGTTGTAGAGGAGGAAAAGTTGCAATGACGAAGTGTCACTCATTTTGAATTAGGTCACCAAATAAGCCGAGGAAAAAATAAAAACGTATTTCCAAAATTCCGGTTTTTTTCGGATATCTCCGGAGGTAATCGGAATTTTTGAAATTTTAAACCGGCATATTATTGAGCTCCAAATTGCGCAACTTTGCCCCAATTTAACCGACCTCGTATCTCTTATGGTTACCGAGATCCCCATGGTGGAGCTCCAAAAACGGGCACCCTGTATATTTATGAAGTGTATCAAGTGACTTCCGAAATAGGTACACAATATTCGTTCTAACTTCCAAAATTACGGTGTCACTTCCGATTTCGGAAGTCACTGCGTTTGCCCTTGTTTTTAGCATATTTAGGCCATAGAGGTCGCACGGGCCTCAAATCCGAAAAAATGTGGGGAAGTGACTACGCTATGAATGTCCCTTTTCAGTTTGTCACTTAGTTCAGGTATATGCCGCTGGCGCCACCATCGATTTCACCACAGAGTCTTAGTGACTTCCGCTACATGTGCAATACGTTGCAACGTCCGAAATTTGGCAACGTTGTTAGCAAATGTACTAGTGTGAAATTAACGTGCTGATGGCGAATAGTGGAAGAATGTTGGTGGAAATGGTACTAAACCCAGGTAAGCTTGGAATGAGTGTTAATTTATTCTACCATTGAGCTGTAGTAAAAGGATCTAAGGCTGTGTTCATTTTAATACCTGAAGAGCTTGAGAATATTATGATTAACGTATTGCTAGAACACCGGGACAAGTACATTGTAGAAAAAAAAATGAATACGTATTTGCTATTCCCGACAGTACCATCAAATGTGGCAATTCGTGAATTATCGACCAAAGTTAAATTAGAAAATTCAGAATCAATTTCCAGCAACAAATTGAGGAATCAAATAGCTACAATAACTCAAATTCTAAATCTTAAACCAAATGAAGCTAAACAATTTGTGAACCTCCTAGGTGACACCCAAAGGATCCACTAAGAGTTTTACACAGTAAGCGAAAACAAATTTATTTACAAAAAGTACTTACTTAAAATATATCTTTTTCTAGCTTCAATAATGTTGATTCAGTTATACGCATATAATACCTCTTATTTTCAGGTTACCTGTTGATATTTATTAAACCGCCAAAATTTCTAAAATTCTAATGATTGTGTAATGTACGGTACCAATAGAGTACAAGGGAAAGTCTCTAGAAAAAATAAAGTTTGATCCCAATTTAGTGTACCCCGAAGAAGAGAGATTTGAAGAACATTGAAATTGAAATTGAAACGCGAGAAACAATTTGGCAATAATTATGGTAATTTTTGATATTTTTAATTGTTTTTTCAGATAATGAAAATAATGTTGAGGAAAATAAAGCTCCTGGGTTTTACGCACAAGAACCAATTATTACGGTAAACACAGAACAAAATGGTATAATTAAGTAACAAACGACTTCCGGGATTGGACCGTGTCATTATTGAGATCGAAGAACTCAACGTTTCTCCCATTTTCGTAAGGGGCTTCATCAGGATGAAATGCAAAAGAGCACGGTAACTCAATGTGAAAACCACGCCCGAGGCGAAACTCTTCTAACGATCGGAAAGAGAAAGGCGAAAATTTATAGGCAAGTGCCGTCTCGGTTTAGTGGCGGTGGGCGAGTCTTAGGAATTAGCACTTACCACATAGAAGAAAGGGGAGATCCTTCGTCCCGCTTGAGATTGTTAGGGTGTTTGTAAATCTCAATGGCTTTGTGAATCTTTCTCTAAAAAATAATGGGGATTTGCAAATAATGGAAGTTTAATCAAAAAGTATTTTATGGCCAGTAGCGCGTTGGTGTTCGGTGATGGCTGATGATGAAACGAGACACGACTTGAAACAGCGCTGGTGCTCAGAGATATGAGTTTTTACTGAACGTCCTTTTTCACCATTGTATACAGCATTACAAGAGCAAGAAACTCTATAAACGTCTTTAGATGACATAGGGCCGGTTGCAGAAAGCAACGTTATGTCTGGTGTTAGCTAACGCGACGTCAAAGTGAACAAAAACGAATCAAATCTCAAATGTTTATGGTAACTAATACATTAGTAAACAAAATTTGATGCGTTTTTGTTCACTTTGACGCGATGTTAGCTAACACCACACTTAACATTGCTTTCTGCAACCGGCCCATAGTGTTTAATTCGTCTTTAGGTGAAGGAATAACCTGTGAGATTTTTCACGGGGGTTTGAATACTGTTTTGATGATTTGTTTTCGAAGAAACTTTCCTACACGATCGGTGACTTGGTAGATATAGGGAAGAAAGACTATTTCTGCAGGAGGATCGGTTTTTGAAGTTTGGGTGACTGTGGATGAAGATGGCGATTGATGGCAGACTGTATATCCCTAGCACACTAACTGTTGTTCCTAACAGCTTTCCGAATGTGGTTTAATTTAGCGTGGAACATTTGGGTGTCAGGAAACTAGCTTCCAGGTGGATCCCTCACAATTTAACTGATGTTGAAAAACAGAACCGCGTAAAATGGTGCAAGGACATGCTCAAAAAATTCAGTGCAGGATCATCAAATCTGGTTTACGACATCATCACAGGCGATGAAACCTGGATTTACTTATATGAGCCTGAAACTACATGTCAATCGGCGGTGTGGGTATTCCAAAGTGAACCAAAACCAACAAAGGTTGTTCGATCTCGAAGTGTTTAAAAAAAAATGATCGCCTCATATTTTGGCTTTACTAGACATGTCTCAATTGTGCGCTTAGAAGATAGAAGAACGGTCAATTCTGAGTGGTATACTACCATTTGCTTACCGGAAGTTATAGCTGAAGCAAGGAGAAACAATGCGAGCAAGCGTATCATTTTTCATCACGATAATGCAAGCTCCCACACGGCAGCTCCAACAATCGATTTTTTGAAGCGTCAAAACATTGAATTAATGTCCCACTGTCCTTATAGTACGGATTTATCACCGAATGAATTTTTCCTATTCCTCTGGTGAAGAATAAAATGCGTGGTAAGCGGTTTCTGTCATCCCAAGAAGCAGTTGAAGCATATAAATGCCATGTTTTAGCTATATCTCGTTCAGAATGGAAAAAAAATGTTTTGAGAATTGGTTTCAACGCATGCAAAAATGTATTAATTGTAAGGAGAATATTTTGAAAAACAATAAACATATTTCGTTGAACTCTTTTGTGTTGTTCTAGTACTTTCCCGAAATTATTGCAGCAGCCCTCGTATAAACACCCTAACATTCTCAATCGGGACGAAGGTTTTCCACTTCCTTTTATGTGGAAAGTGCTAATTCCTAAGCCCCGCCCACCACCACTAAACCGCGACGGCACTTGCCTATAAATTTTGGCTTTTCTTCTTCCGATCGTTAGAAGAGTCTCGTCTCTGGCATGGTTTACACGTTCAGTTACCGTGCTCTTCTATCCCTCCCCTTGTAAAAGAGTTCGCCTTTGGCGTGGTTTACACGTTCAGTTACCGTGCTCTTTTGCATTGAGTCCTAATGAAACCCCTTACCAAAATGGACGAATCGTTGAGTTCTTCGACCTCAACAATGATACGGTTTAATCTCGGAAGTCGTTTGTTACTTAATGACAATGGCCGTGAAAGCCTCTGAAACCATGGTATAATGGTTTAATTGTGTCTAGTTTTAATACCTATTGAATTTAACCTATACCTACATTTTAGATTTCACCATTATTGAGAATATAAATACCGAACAACGTCACTGTATGTCAAAAATGACATGTTTTCCTAAAAACAGAAAATTCATCTTAATTTTTTAGGCTCGTCTTTCAATGAATAAAAGAACGGTACTATCGTAAAGTTATCATTTTAAAATAAAAATTAAATTAATTACTTTCAGATTTCCATGAAGCTGGTAATGAATTAAAAATAATATTTTTTACGACCGATCAGAAAATATGCGCCTTCTGGAGAATTTTTTCGCCAGAAAGTAACGTTTTGCCGGTCCAGATCGGAAAACGGGCATCAGGAATCGGTCTTTGAAAAGCTGGGATCAAAAATGAGCAGAAATCTTTAACTTGGTTGCATTACAGCACCAGCGCTCGATTCTAAACTTTGGAGACGTAAAAGCATGATGGATGAACGGTTTTGGAAATAGAAAATTAATAATGAATTAATTAATAATAAATTATTAACAAAAAAACAGTGTTTGCAATTTTGTATTGAAATGTCGACTGATTAACGGTCCTTATTAGAAACAATGAAAAAACCCTCACATTTTGCAATTTATTGCACAAATAACTATTGTATTGACATAATAATTAAGTCACACAGCTTCTGCCGCCTCAAATCGTTTAGCTGATAAGCTATTGAAACGTGATACTTTAAACGAGCATTGAACTAGGCAACACTGTTGGACGTGACTACAATGCTTTGGTATCTATATATACTACGTCATCATAGAAGTGACTACGTGACCGACATGGTCACGGTATATATGAAACTAAAAATTTGAAAAATTGCTTCCCCTCTAAAGACAATCGGATAATACATCTTCCCCTCTACCTATATATAGTTTTAAATGGCTTCTAGTACGCCTCCTTCATGTGGAAGCTAGGTCGCCCTGTTTAAATAATGGAAGTGACAACTTAACAGGCATCAATATATATATATATACCGGGTGCTGACTTGCGCGATGCACCATAGGAATTTGCATAGTAAATTCTTTATGTTCAATTATTTGCTCCCCTAATTATTTTAGAGTTAAAGTGTAAATGCATTTTTTGTAGAGAAAAAAATACTGCAGCCATTCAGACTGTTGCTAACAATTTTTCATTTTCCGGAACCGAAGGAATGCAAAAAACAAACTAGCATTTTCTCAAAAATCAGTGATGCCATGGAATTATTGAAACAAGCCAATGCCAACGCAAATGCGTGCGGCGCGACATGTGCTGTTTGTTTGTTTGTCATTGATGTTTGACGTTTATAACAATTCATTATTAATTATGTTCTGCTTAATGTCTCTAAGGTGCCTAGACCGGGTCTAGGACAGTTCGCCGTCGCCATTTCGCCGTCGCCGTTTCGCCGTCGCCGTTTCGCCGTCGCCATTTCGCCGTCTGCCATTTCGCCGTCGCCACTTCGCCGCCGACCACTTCGCCGTCGCCGTTTCGCCGTCGACCATTTCGCCGTCAACTTGAAAGCGGAACAAAGACCGTGCTGCCAAATAATTATACTTTAATTTATTTTTATACTTTAATGTAATGCAACCTTCATTTTATTTATTTGGACATTAATTTGTTTGCTTATAAACTATCATCTTTGTTAACTTAATAATATAACTTAATAATATACTAATTTCTATTGTACTTAAACAGCAAGTATACAGTAATATTTAAATTGTAAAGTCACATATATACAGGGTGGTTCAAATTTATTTCGGGAAACTTTAAGAATACACAGAACACTTCAATATAAACCGGAAAACGTTAAGCAACATATATCGAAAACGTATAATAGCGAGATGTAAGACGTTGAAGTTGAGTTAAAAAATCTGGTGTAATACACTCACACAACTTCCTTTTACAGTGATCTTATAATTAGCCAAAAATTTTATTTTTAATTTTTAAGCATTTGTCAAAAATTTTCATAAATCACAAATACTACAAAAACGGTACAAAATAGAGCGTTAGTTGAAGAGATAAATTTTCTCTAAAAGTTTAAGCTGAATTCAAAAATGTAATAATATACCGGATGTGGGTGTTCTATTTCAAATAGGAGTTAATTAAAAAAATAGAAAAAAAAACAAAAGAAACCCATTTCAGAAGTATTCAACTGGAAAATCACCTACCTCACATCAATACACAATAAAAATTTAAAGTTTGAAAACAGAGCAGATCACTAAAATCATCATAACGGCCATACTACCATAATAGTTATTAAGGTACCAAGGGCATTATGAGTAAAATAAGAGCCCAAGATTGTTAGTGTACTAACCGAGGGGCTTTAGCCCGAGGTGTGTACAACAATCGCGGGCTCTTAGCTCATAATGCCCGTGGTGCCTTCAAGGTTTTATGTTCTACCAATTTTCTTACCTAATTCATATTCATATTCAATTCATATAATTACTATGATATAGTATTTAAGATTGATCTAGTTAGCTGATCTAAGTTAGATTTGTGACATTAGCTGAGCTGTCATTAATTTTCATTGTGACAGTAGTGCATAATAAAGTTGTATCCATAGAAACAAATACTGTTAATTTTTCATAATAACCCTAGTGCACTTATGAAGAAAATAATTGCCCTGGAGCGTTATTTTGTATCTAAGATACCTTAAAATAGTGTCATTAATTTCAATTAATGTACTGGTAGGACATAAAGGGAATTTTCTAAATCAAATCATTATAATGACCACCATGTGCATGATAAAAGGATTAGCAAAAAGTAAAAAGTATGCTCATTACCATCAACAACTAATCAGACGGTTTAATGCATATAAGAAGTGTAACTTTAATAACCTTTAACGTCCTCCTAATGGGAAATAAATGTGAATAATATTTTAAAGCTATTAAAGATTTCGAACATGTATCATTTAAAACATGTAAAACTTTGATTCCATGTTTTGCTTAGATATAGATAAGTGAAAAAGTGTTTTTTTAAGTCGGAAATGTAAAATAGTCTACGGCGAAATGGCGACGGCGAAATGGCGACGGCGAAACGGCGACGGCGAAATGGCGACGGCGAAACGGCGACGGCGAAACGGCGACGGCGAAACGGCGACGGCGAAACGGCGACGGCGAAAAGGCGACGGCGAAACGTCCCATTCCGGCCTAGACCTTGTTCATAACAAAAATGGTTTTACGAGAATGGTGGACGTTCGTTAAGTAAGCTTCTTGTTTATTGTAAAATATCCGTATCGGCAAATTCCAAAAAGTACAACCATTAATAGACTGATTCATTTTAAGTTTAAGACTACAGGCGGGTTATTAAATAATTGTAGGTGCAATAATGAGGTTCAGAACTTATACCAAAACGTGAAAAACGACAATACGTTCAATCTTTTGACGGCAGTGACTGGATGATCGCTCCGCACGCACTTGCCTTGGCATTGGTTTGTTTCAATAATTCCATGGCATCACTGATTTTTGTAAAAATGCTAGTTTGATTTTTTGCATTCCTTCGGTTCTGGAAAGTGAAAAATTGTTAGCAACAGTATCAATGGATGCAGTATTTTTTTCTCTACAAAAAATGTATGTACACCTTAGCTCTAAAATAATTAGGGGAGCAAATAATTGAACATAAAAAATTTACTATGCAATTTCCTATGGTGCGTCGCGCAAGTCAGCACCCGGTATATATAATGTGTATGGAAAATATCATCTTCCTCCGACAAATAGTTTTTGAGTTATACCGCCGACAGACAGACGGAATTGAGAAAACCTGTTTTTCGTCATCTAGAGACCCTGAAACCTGAAGATCTGAAGAAATCTCGGTAGGTGATTTTTTCGTGATTACAATACTTCCTTCGTCTTTCAGACGATCGAAGTAAAAAGTAACAAAATGAAAATAAATTACAAGTAATAAACAACACCTAACTAATAAAGGAAATATAGTTTTTTTTCTAGAATTTAATTCAGTGAAACCGTTTAATATCTCGTCATAATTCAAAGACCGCTTTGCTTCTGCTTCTATCTGAATTATGGATAACGTTAACGCTCTATCCAATACAGTTTGGTAGATATAATTTTTAAGTTTTAAAAGTGAGACATATTTTTCTAGAAGGATTACTAATCGACATAGTAAAATATACTCTTAAAACATTTCTACATTGGGAAGTTTAGAAATAATAATATTTTTTATTATAAATTTTACATCTCATAAGGCGAGTTTAAAGAATTCCTCGTAGGGCTGTCAATATTCTGAAATTCTTAAGATTGGCATCCCGAATCTAAAAAGATTCAAATCCCTAAGATTCTAATATTCGAATCTGAATATGAAATTCGAATTTGAACCTCTGTAATACGTAACACCTAATGTGAACGTAAGATTTGAATCTGACCTCAAGGTTCGAATCTCAACATAATGTTCGAACCGGCGAATCTGAACAAAGAAATTGCGTCTCCCAATCTAAATACATTT
This sequence comes from Agriotes lineatus, assembly GCA_940337035.1. Lineage (NCBI taxonomy): Eukaryota > Metazoa > Arthropoda > Insecta > Coleoptera > Elateridae > Agriotes > Agriotes lineatus. Next base: position 40,869,002 of record OW679202.1, read on the forward strand.
CGACGATGGGCTGTCGGTATCAGAAATTTATAAGATTCGAATACCGATCTGTGTGAATTAGTAGCCTTACGAGTAACGTTGTGGCTCCCGGGATATAAAGTAAATATTAAAACAATAAATGTACCTATTATAAAAGTAGAAATAGTCTAGTTAATAAAGTTTATTGATATGAAACCAAGAACACTATACTAAGGACACGCAACTCCCGTTTCGAAGCGGACCGCTAAAACCTGACAAGTAAGGCGGCCGTGGTGTACAATTATTCATTCACAAAACTCGTGAACTGTCAATGTCAAACATTTGCTGAGTGTAACTGGAAATTCGGACCATGTTTTAACAATTAATAACACACTTGAAATACACTCCATTGGATTAACAACCGTAAACTGACTTTTAACCGCGATTACAGGTTAATTTAGCTCGCTTCCAACTCTCGAACGGCAGTACACGCTGTCGACAGCGCCGCGACGGCTATCCCGACATAAGGGCCGCTTTTATATACAGCCGTCATAGGAAGTTGCATCTCCTTAGTATAGTCTTCTTGTATGAAACTAAAGTAATTGTTTTAAATACAAACAAAACCATTTTTAATCATTTATTTTACACTACCTACCTATATAACTAAGTACTACAGCGATTAACAATATGGGATTAACCCAAAACCTTTGATTGTGTGAGTCACACAATTTTAATTGGTACGATAGAAATGTATGATATTTGTGGAATTGCTTTGGAGTACTTCCGATTTATATATGACCTCTCAAAAAGTAATTGTGCCATATCAAGATGGAGACGGGCATATTAAGAAGATTACATCAAAATCTAAATTAATTACGTGTGGCGTAATAGAAGACTATATGCTGGGGAATATTATTTTTTACATTATACAGGGTGTTGCGAAAATGTAACGCTATTAAGGAGCGCTTCCTGAGTAGGAATAAATAATTAAACAAATTGTATAATATTTTTTTACATTTAGAAAGAACTATTTGACCAATTCGCCCAGGTACTTCACAAACAGCATCTTTGAAATTATTAACAAACACTTTTTTCGCAAGGTGCTTTGATCGGGAACGTGCATGTGAACTATTTTGTCATTTTTCAGTGGTATGTTAGGTTTTACAAAGATCGAAATTAAACTGTGCTTGTGCCCTGAAGTGGGTGTCGTTATTAAGGTTTTTAGGGACGTTAATTGCGGAAATAGCATTTATTTTTATGTCCAAAACGTTAGACATGACATAAATTTAAAACCATATAGTGGTGAAACGAGGTTTCAGAGACAAATTATTTTTGGGCAGAACAACGTTTGCCGGGCCAGCTACTCTAAAATATAAACGCGGGCGACGTACAAATAATTTTGCTCATCCCAAGAGTCATCGTGCTGATTTCTCTTAGAAAACTGCCATCGGGACAGTTTTCATTACAACCAGCGCTCGCTTCTTGGCGTGTATAAAATTATCGGTATGTCTCGCCCTTGTTATATTACTAATAATAACACGTAAAACCACGTTTTTTCAGTGACGTCAACCTTCTCTTATTTTTAGTTTTTAGGGACTTGTAAATACTTACCTGCTGGTACAATAAGGAAAAGTTTTTTTCGAATGAGGTGTAACGCAAACCAATGAATCTTTAGGTATATTTAGTATTATAATATGACCCATATGCTTCATATACCGATTTATATGAGAAATGAGCTGGAAATACATACACTAGACAAAACCAGCAGAAAAAAGAGACAAGATCGTCAAGCATGGGAAGGAAATAGTTGAAACTATACATTGATTAAAAAAATACATAAAATAGCCTAAAACCAATTTTTTTTTAAATTCTAGAAAACATTAGTCCACTCAAAAAGCATTAACGAAGACAGTTAAAAATTTATTAATAAATAACCAGTAAAACAAAAGTGGGCATTGTGTCCAAGGTGGACGTTATGACCAAATGCGAAGGTGGACGTTGTGACCAGAGTGGGCGTTATGGCGGTGGACGTTGTGTCCAAGGTGGACGTTGTGACCAAATATGAAAGTGGACGTTGTGACCAGAGTGGGCGTTATGGCGGTGGTCGTTGTGTCCAAGGTGGACGTTGTGACCAAATATGAAAGTGGACGTTGTGACCAGAGTGGGCGTTATGGCGGTGGTCGTTGTGTCCAAGGTGGACGTTGTGACCAAATGCGAAGGTGGACGTTGTGACCAGAGTGGGCGTTATGGCGGTGGGCGTTGTGTCCAAGGTGGACGTTGTGACCAAATTTGAAAGTGGACGTTGTGACCAGAGTGGGCGATATGGCGGTGGACGTTGTGTTCAGAGTGGACGTTACGACCGACGCCGTAAACTGTTATTCTCAAGAGGCGTCGGTGGACGTTGTGACCAGAGTAGGCGTTATGGCGGTGGACGTTGTGTCCAAGGTGGACGTTGTGACCAAATGCGAAGGTGGACGTTGTGACCAGAGTGGACGTTATGGCGGTGGACGTTGTGTCCAAGGTGGACGTTGTGACCAAATTTGAAAGTGGACGTTGTGTCCAACATGGCGGCCATACTAGGTGGTGGACGTTGTGACCAGTGGGCGTTGTGTCCAGGCCCCCAAAATTCTACCAATCAGAGCCAGTTACTAGCTCTGCTACCAATCATATGTGACTACAGTGACTATATACAAGACAGTGTGGCCATACGATTGTTGGCCGCCATTAACAGGCAAATTTGAGCGTAGAGATATACAGTGCCTTTCGAAATAATCGAACGTTTTTGAGTGGTCATTATTTTGGCGCTAGTTATTTTAACTAGTTGATGTTAGTTACAAGTGCAGTGTTATTTTTGGACATTGACATTTCTCATTGGCGTTCGTTCGTAGTGCTTTAAGGTGTTACATGAAGTTTACAACCGGTTTCAGTTATGCTAATTTACAATACAGCTAAATGCCGTCTTCCTGTTCCCTGTCTCCAAACCTCCCTGTTCTGTGCTTGGTCTTCTTCCAGGTTCCTCCATGGCTCTCCGAATACCCTCATTCTACGGTTTGCGTGGTCTACCTCTTTTTTTCTTAACCGGCGGCGACCATTTAAAGATCTTCATAAGCCACGTCGTCTCCTCCATTCTCCAATTCTGTCCACAACTGATTCTGGTGCCTCCATTCTGCGTCTTATTTCCTCGTTCGTCACTCTATCTCGTCTGGATACCTTTGCGCTTTTTCGTCCATTTAAACTGTGTTTAGTCTTCGTTTCATTTCCGCTGTTACAGTCTATACCTCACTGCCATAACATAGCACCGACTCTACCATTACTTTACCTCTTATTTTTTTTTGTTTTTGTTAGAGATAGTATTGTCCCATCAAATTGATTTTAAGTAGGTACTTTGTACTATTCGAGTTCTGATCTCTTCTGTTCCCAAACCTTTTCCATCGATTGTATTGCAGCACTGAGGTATTTAAACCTTTCTACTTGTCTTACTGCGATATCTTCATTTATTAAGACTTCATATTGTGCTTTCGAGTTGACTACTAAATACTCCGTTTCCTCTAAACTTATGCTAAGGCCCCATTTATCGTAGCACCGATGTAATCTCTTTATCATATATTCCAAGTCGAACGCATCTTGTGCTATTACAACAATAGCATAATTATAAATTGTCACATTTAAATACTGTGCAGAATATTAGTTTTTCAGGGCAATAGATGATAAAATTTGACCCGCTTGTGACGCTAATGAATTATTTGACACTGACAATTTACAATTGTCAGATTTGAAAGGTTTTATTTTCTTCCATAACCAAATGAACAGGTTCTACCAACTTCTTTTAGAACAACTTAAAAGTAACTAAATATTTTGCCTGTTAATGGCGGACATTTGCGTCGACCAATAGCGGCGAAGACATCCCTATGGCCACACTGTCTTGTATATAGTCACTGTATATGTGACAAAGTAGTAGCATTATCTGTTGGTAATATCGGAAAGTATCCCCCAGGAGCCGTTCGAGGTCATTCAAATCGGTATTTTGACATCAAATGAACCGACGCTGACACCCGTATGCATAGTTGTTCGCCAACGACTCGCCGGAGTTTCACGATGCCGGAAAAAGGTCCGCAGGAAAAAGTTCCGCGGAAAATGTTCCGCCGGAAAAAGTGCCGTGGGGAAATAAATCCGCAGGAAAAAGTTCGGCAAGAAAAAGTTCCGCAGGAAAGCGATGCTTTGGTGTTTTGTCCATGTTACATGATTAATAAGTACCATACCATAGGGTACAAATGCATATGATAAAAATGGAAAAATTTGCTGGGCTCTTATGTATATTATAATTACATTTATAGTATTTTAAATTACTACAGTGACTATATAATCACAGTGTGGCCATACAATTTTTGACTGGTACTTTTTTATCCAATATCAAAATACGATTTTGCGGAAAACCATGATGATGTAATAAAAAATAGAATTTTTTAACGGTGTAGGCGACATTTGATAACAAAAAATTACTAAAGTCAAAATAAAATTTTACAATTCATTTGCTGAAGTGAAAGAAAGTTATTCAAAATGACTAATATCTCAAATACAATAAAATTTTGGCTGCCGTCAAGGTGCTAATTTAGGTTAGCTGCAGTTTAAGATTTGTGTATACTTACACCCGTATTCATAGTCGTTCGCCAGCGGATCGCCGGCGACTCGCCAGAGATTCGATGAAATAGTAGGTTGGCGGCACTGTACGTCTATGTCAAATTCGAGGTTAGCAGGTTAGATTTTGTGTCAGTTTCTGTCAAAACTGACTGAAAACCTAACCTGATCACCTCGAATTTGACATAGACGTACAGTGCCGCCAACATACTATTTCATCGAATCTCTGGCGAGTCGCCGGCGATCCGCTGGCGAACGACTATGAATACGGGTGTTAGTATCGAGAGATCCAAAAAAAAACTGTTCCTCAGAGGGCTGTGGAAATTCAACGTATAAATAATATGTTGGTGACACTGTACGTCAATGTCAAATTCGAGGTTAGCAGGTTAGGTTTTGCGTCATTTTGTGTCATAACTGACGGAAAACCTAACCTGATAACCTCAAATTTGACAGTGTCACCAACATATTATTCATACGTTGAATTTCCACAGCCCGCTGAGGAACAGTTTTTTTTTTGGATCTCTTGATACAAAAATGCCTGTGCATCACCATAAAACAACCAGTTACTCCAATCGTCGACAATAATATTAAATTTGAATTTCCCAATGAGTATTTCTCTTATTTATAGCTTAAAATCCAGTTTCGCCACTGGCATAACAGTTCCTCTAATTTCATATTCCGGAAATGTCAAAATGTACCAGTGGGCTATACTGGAGTTTTCCCGACATTAACTACCTGCCATACATGTTCAACCTGGAATTGCGAATGTACACCGCAATATTCTATTGAACAGTTACTTACGAATATTTAAGCAATATAAAACTTACAAGAAAATATTTATTTCTCTGTTAAATGTTCTGGATTGTTTGTTGTTAATACTGTTCTGATTATCGTAAATAACTAATTTGTGAAAAACGTCAAAATATGGTTCTTTTCTAAACAAACTATAATTTGGAAAACTCATGGCCGCGCGAATACTAATGGCGGATTTCATCACGTGATACGTCCACTCAAACTTTTGACAAGTTATAAAATGCCAATATCTTATTTTGACATTAATAACCTTTTGGGGTGAAATTCGGTGCACGGTCCGGTCTATTTCGCATCCGCTGTGAGCGAAGTAAGTTTATAGTTCGATCAGCGTGTATGTCAAAATGTTGTGGGTGCCGCTTGCCGCTATCAATGTTTAAAGCAATGCGTTGCGCTCTCGGCGGTGGTCCAGGTTAATGGTTTATGTTAGTTGTTAGGTCTTGATAATTTTTTTTAGAGAAAAAATACGAGAGAGAGTTTGTTCAACGCAATGCGTTGCGCTCTCGGCGGTGGTCCAGGTTAATGGTTTATGTTAGTTGTTAGGTCTTGATAATTTTTTTTAGAGAAAAAATACGAGAGAGAGTTTGTTCAACGCAATGCGTTGCGCTCTCGGCGGTGATCCAGGTTAATGGTTTATGTTAGTTGTTAGGTCTTGATAATTTTTTTTAGAGAAAAAATACGAGAGAGTTTGTTCAACGCAATGCGTTGCGCTCTCGGCGGTGGTCCAGGTTAATGGTTTATGTTAGTTGTTAGGTTTTGATAATTTTTTTTAGAGAAAAAATACGAGAGAGAGTTTGTTCAACGCAATGCGTTGCGCTCTCGGCGGTGGTCCAGGTTAATGGTTTATGTTAGTTGTTAGGTTTTGATAATTTTTTTAGAGAAAAAATACGAGAGAGAGTTTGTTCAACGCAATGCGTTGCGCTCTCGGCGGTGGTCCAGGTTAATGGTTTATGTTAGTTGTTAGGTTTTGATAATTTTTTTAGAGAAAAAATACGAGAGAGAGTTTGTTCAACGCAATGCGTTGCGCTCTCGGCGGTGGTCCAGGTTAATGGTTTATGTTAGTTGTTAGGTCTTGATAATTTTTTTTAGAGAAAAAATACGAGAGAGAGTTTGTTCAACGTTACATTTTCATGTTCACTGTTATTTTTGCGCATGCGCACTAGACCGAACCGTGCACCGAATCTTTACCACTTTTTGTAACTGTGATTATATTGCAGGTTAAGTTTTACGTCAGTCTGTGTCAAACAACAAACAAACCCTAACCTTTTAATCTTGAATTTGACAGAGACTGACAATACACTTCAATACTGCCAAACGTATAACACATATCAAGGCCTGCTCAGAATCATTTTTTTTATCTCATGGTATAATCTGTAGTGTAAGTTGCCTTTTTTATGAATAAAACATTATGTATGAAATCGACATTATGTTATTATTTCTTATTTAACTTTTCCACGGCCATGGGTGTTCACGCGTAACTTTTTCCTGCGGAACTTTTTCCTGCGGATTTATTTCCCGACGGCACTTTTTCCGGCGGAACATTTTCCGGTGGAACTTTTTCCGGCGGAACTTTTTCCGGGATTCCAAACAAGTAGAGACACATACACCCGTATGCATAGTCGTTCGCCGGCAACTCGCCGGAGTTTCGTTATGAATAGTACGTTGGCGGCACTGTACGTCTATGTCAAATTCGAGGTTATCAGGTTAGGTTTTCCGTCAGTTTTGACAAAAACTGATACAAAATCTAACCTGCTAACGTCAAATTTGACATAGACGTACAGTGCCGCCAACATACTATTCATAATGAAACTCCGAATCCCGGAAAAAGTTCCGCCGGAAAAAGTTCCACCGGAAAATGTTCCGCCGGAAAAAGTGCCGTCGGGAAATAAATCCGCAGGAAAAAGTTTCGCAGGAAAAAGTTACGCGTGAACACCCACGGCCGTGGAAAAGTTAAATAAGAAATAATAACATAATGTCGATTTCATACATAATGTTTTATTCATAAAAAAGGCAACTTACACTACAGATTATAGCATGAGATAAAAAAAAGTATTCTGAGCAGGCCTTGATATGTGTTATACGTTTGGCAGTATTGAAGTGTATTGTCAGTCTCTGTCAAATTCAAGATTAAAAGGTTAGGGTTTGTTTGTTGTTTGACACAGACTGACGTAAAACTTAACCTGCAATATAATCACAGTTGCAAAGAGTGGTAAAGATTCGGTGCACGGTCCGGTCTAGTGCGCATGCGCAAAAATAACTGAACATAAAAATGTAACGTTGAACAAACTCTCTCTCGCATTTTTTCTCTAAAAAAATTATCAGGGCCTAACAACTAACATAAACCATTAACCTGGACCACCGCCGACAGCGCAACGCAGTGCGTTGAACAAACTCTCTCTCGTATTTTTTCTCTAAAAAAATTATCAAGACCTAATAACTAACATAAACCATTAACCTGGACCACCGCCGAGAGCGCAACGCATTGCGTTGAACAAACTCTCTCTCGTATTTTTTCTCTAAAAAAATTATCAAGACCTAACAACTAACATAAACCATTAACCTGGACCACCGTCGAGAGCGCAACGCATTGCGTTGAACAAACTCTCTCTCGTATTTTTTCTCTAAAAAAATTATCAAGACCTAACAACTAACATAAACCATTAACCTGGACCACCGCCGAGAGCGCAACGCATTGCGTTGAACAAACTCTCTCTCGTATTTTTTCTCTAAAAAAATTATCAAGACCTAACAACTAACATAAACCATTAACCTGGACCACCGCCGAGAGCGCAACGCATTGCGTTGAACAAACTCTCTCTCGTATTTTTTCTCTAAAAAAAATATCAAGACCTAACAACTAACATAAACCATTAACCTGGACCACCGCCGAGAGCGCAACGCATTGTGTTTTCCACGAAGAAAAAAGTTTATAAAAAAAAACTTTAGAGTGCTGTATCTCAGTAACCATTGGTCTGCCCCGATTGTCCCCGTGGACAATATTGTTCAGCTCGACGAGACGCGTCGAATGGTGTATAGCACATGTTGATTGGAGTTGGTCGCTAAACTAGATTCAAGCCACTTTAGTAATTTTTTGTTATCAAATGTCGCTTACACCGTTAAAAAATTCTATTTTTTTATTACATCATCATGGTTTTCCGCAAAATCGTATTTTGATATTGGATAAAAAAGTACCAGTCAAAAATTGTATGGCCACACTGTGATTATATAGTCACTGTAGTAATTTAAAATACTATAAATGTAATTATAATATACATAAGAGCCCAGCAAATTTTTCCATTTTTATCATATGCATTGGTACTTTATGGTATGGTACTTATTAATCATGTAACATGGACAAAACACCAAAGCATCGCTTTCCTGCGGAACTTTTTCTTGCCGAACTTTTTCCTGCGGATTTATTTCCCCACGGCACTTTTTCCGGCGGAACATTTTCCGCGGAACTTTTTCTTGCGGACCTTTTTCCGGCATCGACTTGACACCTGCACTGTCAAACTGAGATTATGTTGGCACCACTGCTATTTTTCACATTTTAACCATTTAATTTATTGTACAGTCTAATAAAAACACATTATTTTTGAGGTATAGTCAAGATTTTTTTTAAAATTTGACACAGTGCAGATGTCAAGTAAATGGAGTATAGTAGAAAATCAAAGTGGCAGGAAAATCAAAGCATTGCGAACTGATAATGGAAGAGAATATATAATCAATAAGCTTCTTACAATCTTAAAGAGTGATTGAATTCAACATCAGACAACTGTTCCCAGGACCACGGAACCAAATGCAGCTTCCGAACCTCTGAACCACACACTAGTTGAACGAGCTGTAACTATTCTGATGGATGCCGATCTATCCACCAAAGTTTGTGCAAAAGCGATAAGCACTGCAAACTATCTACGAAACAGAGCTCCAACTAAGGCTTTGAATAGAGTGACACCCGAAGAGGTATGGTCTGGAAAGGTGCCAGACTTGTCTCACCTTAAGGTTTTTGGTTGCATCGCCAAGGTTCATGTATCCAAGGAATTAAGACGAAAGTTACATGCAAAATCAGAACCACACAGCTTTGTTGGATATTGCAAAAACACAAAGGGATACCGAGTGCTTCACCCACAAACCAAACGCTTAATCAAAACACGCGATATCCTTAAAAAATAAATTTAACAAAAATAACATACAGAATAAGGCTTCACTGCAAACTGAAGAAAGCACATCAACAGAGCTTCAGATTTTTGAAATAATACAGGCAAAGCAAAATGGTAATCACGCAGGCGAAGAACACCAAGAAGATGAAGAGAAATAAGAGTTTAAGAAACACAAGAAAATGAAGTACAAACGAGGTCAAGTCGTATAATAAAACCAAATCATAACATCGTAACATGATTTCCTTACCTATCAAGCAGAGTTAATATGTAAGGATGATCCGTAAGCCTTCGAGGATGTTATGAGATCTGCAGCGATTGAAGAATGGAAAGCGGCGATGAACCAAGAAGTATCAGCCCAAATGGCACATGGGAATTATGACCTTCCTCCGGAAAGAACAGCCATAAAAAGTAAATGGGTTTTCAAAGTCAAATATTAATCTAGTGGAAATAATGAATGTTATAGGGCAAGACTGGTGGCAAAGGGTTGTTCGCAAAATTACGGTATTGATTACCAAGAAACGTTTTCGCCCACAGTTTGTCATAGTTCTATAAAATGTCTAACTGCATTACTAGCTGTAAAGTATGATCTTGAATTAGATCAGATGGATGAAATTTGTGCCTTTCTGCACTCCGATTTGGAAGTAGAAATATACATGGAACTACCGAATACATATCATTTCACACACTGTTATTATCGCTTAAAGAAATCAATTTATGGGTTAACACAAACAGGTCGAGCCTGGTATAACAAGCTTGATAAAGTACTGAGTGACACTGGACTTCAGTAACCTAAAAATTGATACCTGCATTTATTTTAGAAGTAAAAATGGCAAGTTAATCATCCTGGCCATTTAGGTAGAGTCGCGGAATTAAAAATCCGGGCACTTAAAATGATTCAGTGTATATCTTACTTTACTTTACTTATCACGTTACCTGGTGAAATTAGTCAAAGTCAAAATAATTACTTGTACCGTTACGGCCAACTCAAAGTGCACAGCAGATTTTTACCATGTAATACGATATTCTAATCATAGACGTCGAGTTTTGACGTTTACGTTTGTCATCAACTGTCCTAGAACTGAAAACTCGAAAAATTCCCAGAAATTTGTCAGAAGCAGAGAAAATGCGAGCTATTACAAAACTGTAAGAGAACTGGTCGCTGAGTCGAGTCGCAGCAGATTTGCATGTCAGCAAGAGCTGCATTTTCAAAATTAAAAATCGTTGGCAGTAGAGACTTCTGCAAGAAAAGTTTTTTTAACCTCAGAGAACAAAGAACGAAGAATACAGTTTGCAACCGACTATTTGAATGAAATCGACGATTTTTGGAACAGGACTGTTTTCTCAGATGAAAAGGTATTTCAATCATTTGCCAATTGACGATTAAGGGTGTATGGACCACAAAATTCAAGATTTGAGGAACAATATTATGTTCAACCCTTAAGTAGTGGACGATTCTCTGTAAACGTATGGGGATGGATCAATGCTCACGGATCTGGGGCATGCTATAGAATTAATGGTCGACTGAATGCTGAAAATTATCGCAATATTTTGCAAAATGTGATGCTGCCATCTGTAAGAGAGGCCTTTCCTAATCAATTTACTTTTCAACAGGCAAGATATTACTTAATTAATTAATTTTGTTTATGTTAACGTAATTGATAACATTATTTTCACAGGATAACTGTCCTGTGCATGCAGCAGGGATTGTTCATTGATGGTTTGATGAGAATAATATCAATTTATTACCATGGCCTGCAAAAAGTCCGGACTTGAACCCTATCGAAAATGTTTGGGGGTATTTAACTACAAAAATTTATACAAAGGATTTTGCACCAAACAACGCAGATGAATTATGGGAAAGAATAATAAATGCTTGGAAGGAACTGCGAGGATACAATATGGAAACATTGGTCAACCCTATGCGAAACAAACTGCAAAGCGTAGTAGCAATTTAAGCAATTGAATACTGATACATATTTATTAAATACATATTATTACATGTATAGTTTGTTTACTTGTGAAACTTTGCTATTTATTTATTTATTTATCGTATGGCAAGGGAAATGCACAGTAAAATATAAAAACTTAAATAGGAGGTTAACATTTAAAATACAAACATTAAAAAAGTAATACCTATTCTTACAATCACAAGCAACGCCACTGGAGAAACCCTCATTTAATAAGCCGAAAAATCGCAAAAATAACCATAGTAACAAAAAACCGTGCACTTTGAGGTGTCCGTAACTGTACCTATATGACAGCATGCCTCATTGTTTAACTGTCATTGCTAACCTAAAAACGCAAAGACCAATTTACATTACCCAAAAATTGCAAAAATCCTCTATAAGACTCGCCGGGATTTTTAATTCCGCGACTGTACATAGATGATCTTATTAACGAACGATAATCGTAAAAAAGAAAAGGTCAAAAGAGACTTGATGTAATGCTTCAAAATGAAGAATCTTGGACAAGCTCACTACTGCCTTGGCATCAAAATAACAAGAGATCAATAAAAAAACCAATTAGGGTAAGCTGTGATATGTGTTATACGTTTGGCAGTACTAAAGTGTATTGTCAGTCTATGTCAAATTCGAGATTTGCAGGTTAAGTTTTATGTCAGTCTGTGTCAAACAACAAACAAAACCTAACCTACTAATCTCGAATTTGACATAGACTGGCAATACACTTCAGTACTGCCAAACGTATAACACAAATCACAGCCTACCTTAATTGGTTTTTTATTGATCTCTTGTTAGTACGTGGTACAATCAGTATAGATCAAGAAAGGTATATAGAAGATATGTTAACAACATTTGGATTGAGCGATTGTAAAGATGCTACGCTTTTTGACACTAATTAAAAACTCAGAAAGGAGATGTCACCAAAGACCACGGAAGAACCCAAGAGAATACAGAAGGTTATATCGCACATCCAGGAAAATAACGACGTAAATGCAATAGATGCAATTGTTCAGAAATTTAAAATTAAAACTGGGACGTACTTTCACTAAAGTTTAAGCACATCAACGAAATATGTTGTTACATTCAATATAGTTGATAAACTGCTTTTTTTCTCTAGTTTTACATAGTTTTGATTTTTAGCCAATTTTTTTGTATTTTAAGTTTTTTTTATTACAGTTGTGTCATTGTTCTCCTAAAAAATTATATTTTTTACATTTATGTCAGTTTGCACCTAATTATTAGTACAACGTGGGACAGAAAAAACCATAAGTTCAGACATTAAAAAAGAAACTATTATTTCGAAAATGACTTACAGTAACATATTTAATACATTTCATTATTATTTATACCGATTTACGCTGTTGGTGGTTCAAATAAACCAGTATAGAAAGGTGCGTAATATTTTTTTATTATATTTTTTTCAAGAAGGGATGCCAAAGCCGTCTTCTTTGTCTCGCTAATGGCTATTTTGGTTTTATATGCTGGTTTTGTAGTAACTGTGCTGATTACTTTGTGTCCAGATCGTCGTTTCTTCGTTTGAACATAAGCCTCTGTCCACTCTTTTTGGGAATAACTTGTTTTAAAAAAATATACCTCACTTCCTTTGACAAATCGTACCATTTTTAATTCTGATATTTTGACATTGTTTCCATCTACAGTTGTTGAATGATTCAGTCCAATTTCATCAGTCAACAACTTTAAATCAGTGAAGTCTCCAAAGCTGAGTTCTTTGACCTCAAGGGAATTTCCAGTTTTCTTGGCTTGTCTGATTATGGAAACATATTGATCTGGTACGTATATTGAGCCAGATTTTTTTGCTTTCTTCACTGATTTTTCGATGATGCTGTGAACAGCATCCCCCTCATTTTGGGTATGGCCTCTTATTAAATATTTGTGAGTGATGGAATTAAATGCATATTTTTCTACTGCATAGAGATACATGCCTAATAGAAACCTGCAAAGGAAGGTATTAAATAAGATTAGTAGTTTACAAAAATTAAGCTTTTCCTCGCCTGTTTTTCTGTTGGCCCCCACAGTTATCAGAATAGAAGATTACGTCCCAATTTGGTCGATTGCTCGATAGTTCAGCCAAAATCATCAGCACGCACGAGCCAATTTCGGTAGCACCTCTATTGCCTAATCCTTCGTGCCAGAAATAACACACAGTTCTGTCATTTGCAATTTCCGATATCTACAGAAAAGCATACATGGTTATGAATACATTCTGATCACTGAAATGTAATACTTACAGTAAAATTGAAGCAGTTTAACCTTGAGCTATAAAAAAATGCAGAAGTTTGACCTGAGGGTACTGGTAGAACAGCTTGCAGGTCATACACTGCTAACACGGTATTGCTGTTTGCTCCTTTAACTATTTCTTTATCTCGAGATCTTTCTATTCGACTCAACTCCTTTTCTTTTTGGTGTAAATTATAAGTATCCTCCAGTTTCTCTTTGTCGGAACCTACTGCGTTTTGGTATGACTCACAAAGATCGCACTGGTCTTTTTTCGGAGCAAAAAATCCAATGTTGAATTCAGTATTAAATATACGAGCGTAAGTATCATATTTTGCGGCAGGTTTGTTATCATTGTCCCTGTCACTTTTATAGTGCCTGTGCATTTCGGCAATACACAACCCACCGTCTATAAACTCTCTGGAAGTATTGGCTCTAAGGTAATGACTTTCTATACGTGGCACAGAATTAATGTGTGCTCTAACGGAATTTAATAATTCGTCATTCAATTTTGCATGATGACCATGCTTGCCACGTTTGTCTTCCGCCGCTATGCCCGAACCTGAGACTCTAGACTGAATAACCGTTCGGATCGTTCGTTCTGCTATACCAACAGTATTGATTAGAAACGTTTTACACACTCGAATGCGCCGACCTTCATTTTGCAAAAAAAATGCGCAGTTTGGTTTACGTGGTTCCCCTGAGGAATATATTCGGCGATATTTTACTTGAATAGGTTCAATACAAGAGCCCAAAAAATCACGTTGCCTTTGTAGCGACGCCAACTGCCAATACCTTTTAAAAATTTCCCCTCTTGCACTTTCTGAGAATTTTGTTGTACACGACAATTTACATTTGCTAGTGCAAGGCGGTTTAATTTTTCTGTCGTCAACAGCTTTTCCTGTTTTAGAGAGATAACTTCTGCCAGAGTTCTTTAAAAGCCTTTTTTTGGCGTTTTTCCAATTTTCCGGATTACGTACTCTTTTTTTACCTTGTTTTGGTTGTGGGGACTTCAGAGGTGTTGGTTGTGGAGAACTGACGGGTGTCGAGTCGATAGCAGATTGAATAAAACTTTCATCGCTATTAGATTCAGATTTTGCATCGGAAGGACTATATTCGTCACTGGTTTCACCCCAGTTCTCTTTATCAGAATCGTCGCTTTCATAATAGGTTCGCGCAGAAACTCGTCTTAAAAGTACTTTTGTAGGTTCACTGCTTGACACTTCAAATGAAGTTGTTGCTTCAAAATTGGCAGCTTTGGAGGAGAGTGATGTTTCAACTAAAACAATTTTTGTAATTAACGTACATCCCAGAAAACTACTATAGACTGATTAGTCCATACCTGTACTGGAGTTCGTGCTTGTCAAATTTGTTGACTTTGCTTGCACGAAATTATGCGGTATTGCATCATTTCCCTGTTCATCTCCAGCTCCTCGAACATTATTTTGATTTTGTAGCGCTAAATTCATTATTAATTGCGCACGACTACCCATTTTGAGGCACCTATGGTTTGATATTGGTGTCACAAATACGAAAATTACGTAGGTAAAAAGTAAAAAAATGACAGATTGAACACTTATGACACACAGCTTAGGAATATTTTATATCAATAATGACACAATTTACACTTATGTCGTTGTTGTGTATTGACAACTGAACACATCAGCAGTTACGTCGTTCTTTAACTGACTCGAGCACTACCTCGCATGCCATCCAAAGCACAACTGGCATTTCTGCCGTTGTGTCCCTAGTTTGGCAACTACTTTTCGCAAAATGGAATATCGACATAACTGCCCTCTATCGGTGGGACACTAAATCGTCAATATGCCATTGTTCTACCGAAACTATTACAATATTTCTGTATTTTGGTGGTATTGTGCCATTTTTTCACAAAATTGCACTTACGTCGTTGTTTCTCCGGATGTGCGATATAAGCTTACTGAGAAGCAATTGGAAGCTTATTATACGCATCATAGCCGACTCGTCCAGTTATAGAATATTTCTCCACCTTTCCTGACCTTTCTTCCAGTCTCCACCCCTCCTTTCTCTCGCCCATTCCGAGTTTCCCGTTCTTGGCTGAAGAGGGACGGAAGGTCCCTAGAGCAGCCCGCCCCCCAATTGGGGGAATTGAAATAACCTTTACCTTTGTCCTTTCTCATAGAATATGCAGTGGTTATATTAAACCGTTTTGCTAATGACCGTAGAGAAGCATATTGGACCACAGTGAAGAGAATTTTCACATGTTCATTAAAAAAGTCCACAAGAGGTTGCTGTGGAAATTCAAACAAATGAATAATATGTTGGTGGCACCAGGAGCGGCCCTAGGGTGGTGCGACCGCACCGAGCGCCGTCATAGTGGGGCGCCGATAATACAACGATAGATCTACTGCACAAAACATAAAACCCAAGCACCTTAATACATAATAGCATTATAATTTTTTACGAATTAAAAATCTGGATTTATCATTAAATAACAGTATCAGTGTTAAAAATAGTATTGTGGTATTTATTATTACTACAATAAAAGTCCTCAAATGTATAACAAGTTTAATGCTTTTAACTACAACAATGAAACAACTAGGAGATTACATGTACAGTTCGCGTTGTCACGGTTGATGCTGTCCGAGCACTGGTCAGTTCCGGTTCTCACTTTTTTGACAGGGAGGAATCTGGTTGCGCCCTCACACTGGATGTTACCACTTCCTGTGGTGAAGGTGGCGCGAAATTTAAACATGGCACGTCGCTACATCACTCTCTCCCCAGTGACGTTGGTGTGTAATGTCACGAATCGAGAAAACGAACTGGGCGACGTACAGACCTGCCAGTTCTCGTTACAGTGACAGGTAACTGCTGTTCCTGTGGTGCCGATGACGTTGCAACAGGTAGCTGCTGGTCCTGCTGCCCACTTGGCGTTTTCGTGGGTTCGACCCCAGTTTGCACGAGGTGGGCTGGTTTGAGGCGGTCTACAGAGATGTTTAATTCTTTATTGTTTACTCTGACTTTGTAGATTTTGTCATTTAGTCGTTGAAGGATGGGATGTGGCCCTGAGAACGGTTGCTGGAGGGGCCTCCTTACAGTGGCATCCCTCACAAAAACATGACTGCAGGTGATTAAATCTCTGTGTAAGAAAAT
The DNA here is from genome assembly GCA_940337035.1 of Agriotes lineatus. Taxonomy (NCBI): domain Eukaryota; kingdom Metazoa; phylum Arthropoda; class Insecta; order Coleoptera; family Elateridae; genus Agriotes; species Agriotes lineatus. Next base: position 40,885,893 of record OW679202.1, read on the forward strand.
GCTTTGTTTATGGTGATGTTGGGGTGGCATTTGCCTGAGTGCCTTCATGTGCTCTCTTAAAGTGTCCACGAACACAGTAGGGGTGGTACTTCCCGGGTTAGTTAACAAAAAAATCCCCCGGCAGCCGTAGGGTTGTGCCATACAGCAGCTCTGCGGGCGATGCTTGTAGATCCTCCTTAAAGGCGGTGCGCAGTCCAAGAAGGACGATGGGCAGGACTTCAACCCAGCGGTCGGTTTTATGGCACATTATTGCTGCTTTAAATGACCTGTGCCACCTCTCGATTATGCCATTTGTTTGGGGTCTGTAAGCAGCGGTTCGGCAGCGGCTTGCACCAAGAAGTTTTTGCAGTTCAAAAAAGAGTGAAGATTCAAACTGGCGTCCTTGATCAGTTGTGATTTTACATGGGCAACCAAATCTTGCAATCCAAGTAGAATGGAATGCCGTTGCTACGGCGTCGGCGATGATGTCCACGATTGGGGTGGCTTCTGGCCACCTGGAGTAGCGGTCAATCATTGTTAAACAGTACCGATAACCTTTGGAGAATGGAAGCGGTCCAACGATATCTATGTGGACATGATCGAAACGTTCACTGGCAGGGCTGAATACTTGAAGTGGGGCCACGGTGTGTCGGTGAACTTTCGAGCGCTGGCACGGTATGCACTCTCGGACCCAGCTGGTGATATCCTTCAGCATGCTCGGCCACACGTATTTCGTTTGAATTGCTTTTTTGGTGACTCTGCAACCCGGATGCGACAGCTGGTGGAAGCTATCGAATATCTGCTTTCGTAGAGAGTTCGGTATGTAAGGCCAAACTGCTCGTGTTGATGTGTCACATATTACGGTCGCATCTTCTTCAGGGAAGGTAAAATTTTGCAATACCAAGGAACTATTAGAATTTTCCTGTAGGTTAATTAATTCTTCGTCCTTTTCCTGTTCTCGTGCCATTACTGTGAGACTAATTTGGGTTGGCGTACTAATTTCCTCTAACCTAGAAAGCGCGTCGGCCACTATGTTGCTCTCACCCGGAAGATAAACAATTTGAGTTGTAAATTGACCGATGTAGTCGAGGTGTCGCATCTGGCGAGGTGAGGCTTTGTCAGACTTCTATTTAAAAGCGAATGACAGCGGTTTGTGGTCTGACCTCACTAATAGTCGTCGTCCTTCTACCATGTACTGGAAAAACTTGATTGATTCGTATATGGCTAGGAGCTCGCGATCATATGTGCTGTACCGACGTTGCGCAGGATTTAGCTTCCTCGAAAAGAAACCTAAGGGTTTCCACTCGTTGTTGACATGTTGCTCCAGGACACCTCCAATTGCGTTTGCGAGGCTGTCCTTACAGCGCTGGAAGGCGGCTTCGCTTTCCGCTGTCCATGGCACCTTCGTCTTGTCGTTCCTTTTTGAATTGGTAAGGAAGGCGTTCAACGGAGCTTGTATCTCCGAAGCAGATTTAATAAATTTGCGATAAAAATTTATCAATCCGAGAAATCTGCGAAGTTCTTTAATAGTCTTCGGCCTGGAAAGCTCCGTGATGGCTTGGACTTTCCCAGGTAGCGGTTTGCAGCCTTCTTCGCTGACAAGGTGCCCTAGGTACTGTGCTTCAGAAACTCTAAATACGCATTTAGCTGGATTGACTGCGATGCGGTACTCTTGTAGCCGTCGAAAAAGGGCTTCCAAATGCTGGCGATGTTCCACCTCGTTGATGGAGGCGACGAGGATGTCGTCTACGTAACAAAAGCAAAAATCCAGGTCTCGAAGCACACAATCCATAAAGCGTTGAAACGTCTACGCAGCATTTCGGTATCCAAAACCCATCACCGTGAATTCAAAGAGGCCGAAGGGTGTAATAACTGCGGATTTCGGCACATCTTCCTCGGCAATGGGAATTTGGTGGTAGGCGCGCACTAAATCGATTGTAGAAAAAACCTTTTTCCCGTATAACTTGTGCGTAAAGTCCTGCAGAATGGGTACAGGATAGCGGTCCGGGACGGTAATAGAATTTAGGCGCCGGTAATCGCCGCAGGGTCTCCATTCCCCAGGTGTCTTTTTGGGCACCAAGTGTAAAGGACTGGCCCAAGGGCTGCTAGAAGGGCGGCATATCCCCAGCTCCAGCATGTATTGAAATTCTGCCTTGGCGGCGCGAAGCTTTTCTGGCGATAATCGGCGTGGCTTTTCAGCGATCGGAGGTCCGTGTGTAATAATGTGATGTACCTAACACGGCAGTTTTTCGATTTCCATTGGCAGGCGACGCCCTGGTGATCTCGGGGAACTTGACTAGCAGTTGGTGCCACGGATCGCGGCTACTAATGGTCGTCATCGCTGTAGATGGTCCATTCGCTACTGTACCTTTGGTCGAAAGACCTGTTTTAGCGTCGATGAGACGCCTTAGACGCAGGTCGACGAGTAACCCGTGATACCGTAGAAAGTCGGCGCCAATGATCGGTTTTGATACCGCGGCCACGATAAACGACCACTTAAAACTTCGTCGGAGGTTTAAGTCCAAACACAATAATTGTTCACCAAACGTCTTTATAACAGAGGCATTTGCAGCGTAAAGCACTGTGTCCGATGCGACAGCGCGTTTCATTGATTGCGTTATTGGCACTACACTGACGTCGGCGCCACTGTCTATTTTATTAAGAATCGCATCCCCGTAGACCGGTCGCATACGAAAAGGCGATTATTGACGGTTCCGTCGCCAACGGATTCGACTGGCGACGGCTGCACTAGTTTTCCGGCGGCTGAAAGGTGCACGGCGTTCGGCACTTGTTAGCTTTTGCACCGAAACGTTGGTGATAATAACAAAACTCGCGGTTTCGCGAACGCGATCTCGAGCGATTTCTGCTGGCCTTGTTGAAGTCGTTGCCCCCGCTTCCTCGGCTTATCAGTTGATCAAGCTTGTGGGTAAGCTCCTCTACCTTCCGCTCCAATGACGCAATCGTGGGAGTAGCACCGGCGCAGTTCGTAACTGGTGGAGTGACTCCGGAACAAGATGGTAGACTCACGGCGGAAACGGAAATTGGCGGCGCGGTCCAAACTTCTGCGATCTTGTCGGCGATGGTGGCCAACTCTGCGAGGGTGGTCGCCTTAGGGCTGGCGGACAGAACCACCTGTATTTGTGACGGCAGCCTCTGCATCCAGAGAGTGCGAATAAAGTCGTTGCCGATTTTTTCTCCGGCTAAACTTTGCATTTCTCGTAGAAACTGCGATGGCTTTTTATCCCCTAAATCCAGGTCGTTTAACAATTTTCTCAGCTTCTTTTCCTCGGAATCTGAGAAACGGGATATTAATTGCTCTTTAAGATTTTTGTATTTGTCGTTCGCAGGGGGTGTCGAAATCACGTCAGCGACTTGCTGCAAGACATTGACGTCCAGCGCGGCGATCACGGCAAAGTATTTGCTGGCATCGGATTTCACTTTCCAGTTGTGGAATTGGGCCTCTATCTGGACGAACCAAAGAACAGGGTCGGATTGCCAGAATGCGGGAATCTTCATGTTCCGTACTTCCTCTACTTCGATCTCACCTTGCACGTTTTCTTCGGGCATTGTTTATTAAAAACTAAAACTCGCGTAACTAAAAATCACGTCGGCGGTCACCACTGTGGTATTTATTATTACTACAATAAAAGTCCTCAAATGTTTAACAAGTTTAATGCTTTTAACTACAACAATGAAACAACTAGGAGATTACATGTACAGTTCGCGTTATCACGGTTGATGCTGTCCGAGCACTGGTCAGTTCCGGTTCTCACTTTTTTGACAGGGAGGAATCTGGTTGCGCCCTCACACTGGATGTTATCACTTCCTGTGGTGAAGGAGGCGCGAAATTTAAACATGGCACGTCGCCACAGTATATTATTATACGAGTTTCATAAGAAGGTCCATTGCAGCACGCGTGGGTTTGGGGCACGACGAGCGCAGCGAGGAGTGCTCTAATGGAACAAGTGCTACAATGCCTCTTATTAAATGAGTATAATATACTATTTTATCTACTTTGAGTTGCTGATCTTATAGAAATTCTAAACGTCAGATACTAAAAATATTGCATTGCAATCTAGGGATTTTTGAGTGTAAAGATGGTTGATTATCAAGTGACACTTGACAGTTGCCATATATTGGACAAGGCAGTGGATCAGATTCCGGCAGCCGGAATGTATTAAATGACATTTAAAATCCCGGCAGCCGGGATTTGTTCGATTTCAACTAAAAATCCCGGCTGCAGGGATGTATAAAATTACATTTAAAATACCGGCACCTGGGATTCGTTCAATTCCAATTAAAAATCCCGACAGTCAGTCATTTGTAGAATTACTTTATATATTTTATCGTATCATTGACAATTGTGATTTCTTTATGTTAAATCTTTATTGATAATTATTAATATCATAACATTACAACAATTTCACAATAACTTAGTAGCACCAAAGAACAATTATATGCTCTTTGGTAGCACATAATACGTTGGTTACAATATGTAATACGTCAGTTACCATAATAATATGTTAGTTACAACCAAAGTTGTTGATTTCTTCACGTCATCGTTGTCAATGATACGATAAAGCTTTGAATGTAACTAGATTATTATGAGATTTAAACTATCTCGGACGTTACCAGGTGACGAAGCGCCAGCCAAGAGACAGACAGACAGAAATTAACCACTTTAATTTTCCTAACCCTCATAATCTGAAACATGAAAATTCTGAAAAATTTCGGAAGGTGAAATTTTACATAATACTTATATTAGCAAAAGAATATAATTATTTTATAATAATATATAAATAGCTATTAATGTAACAAGATTTTTAGTTCAAATCGAATGAATGACAAAGAACGCGGTAAATACCATAGAAGAAAAAAGGCTGAAATGGTATGGACACGTAAGAAGAAGAGAAGATAGCAGATGGATAAAGAAAATAACAGAGTGGAGCCCGATGGGAAGGAGAAAGAGGGGAAGACCCAGGCGCTCATGGCGAAATGACGTAGACGAGGCCATGGAAGACAGGGGGTTATGAGACGGGGACTGGGAAGATCGAAAAGAATGGAACTATAGGTTGAGAGAAGGGAGACAGCGACAGCTGTAACAGACCTTTAATCTTATATCATAAGAGCTGATGCCGCCGGTCGCCGGCCGTCCAGACCGTAAGCAC
>OW679202.1:40891139-41033318 GCA_940337035.1 Agriotes lineatus
AACTTAATACTTTTTATGTCACATAAATCATGGTCCTGGTATTATTAAAGTTAAAAATTAAAGTCTGTAACCGGAAACTTTCAGGTCTAATAACTCGGAAACAAAACCGAACGGCAAAAATTTTATTTCGCATTTTTAACCAGAACATGATGTCTGTAAACGCCTGTTCATTTTGTTCAACCAGTTATGAATCACCCTGTATACAAAATAAGATATTCGACGTTTAATAATTCAAAAACGGTATAAGGTAGGGGTCATATATGGTATATTTTTGAAATCAGGAAAAAAGATCATTCAAAAATTTAATAATATATAGGGTATCGCATTTAAAAAAATATATAATTTTTTTGTATCCCCTGAAATCTGCATGCTACTGTACTTTTGATAGCATTTTAACAAAATTCAGTCATAGCCACACAACATTTATTTTAAAAAATTTTTCTATAGGGTGGGTAATTTACAATGAATAACCCTGTACATATCAATTTTGTATTTTGTGATATCCAAACACTGTTAATGAGTCAATAAACTGTAGAAAAGTCCCGTTATAAGAAGTTGGACTGAAAATCGAAATGAAAATTTTGTCACTGGGTGGGCATTTTCCCTCAAAATATGTTGCGCTATACTTAATAAAAACAGAATAAATAGCTTTAATTTAATTTTGGCATACACTTTGCCTAAACTGGAAAACATTCAAATTAGGAAAAGCATTCTCCGAAACGTGAACACAGCTTGTTTTATTTTGTTTACACCATTGGGCACCTACTGCAATATATTTGACACAGTATTTAAATACACAAAAGTGCCATGAAAACAGCATTAGGGTACAAAAGTATCCCACGCGCTATGCGGAAGGTTAACTAATGCAATCATCTTACCATCGAGTTATTGTGGGGTAATTAAGTACACCTGCAAACAAATGTGAAAGTGAAATTTTGAAGCCGTTTTCAGTAACTGTGTGGGGAGATACGGTGTCCCTCCTTGTTATACTTTATCGAGAACGAGGGGTGAATTCGGGCAATCGTGGGAAATGCGGCTTTTCGCCCGTCACACGTCGCAGTCCCGCCACGCGACCGGACTGATCCCAGCGCGCTTTGGGCCATTCAAATGATAAAAAGGTCATTACATTTTACAATTATTGTTATATCATTCTCGCCTTCTCCTACTATCTTAAAATTCTTACCTCGCTTACCGGGAACTTGAAAAAATGAAGGTTAAAAATATTAATCAAATATATGAAGCATACTTAAAAGAACCCACATTTGCAGGTAGATAAAGGGTTACTATTCAAACTGTTCGACCTTGAGTGGTTAGTGTTTAGGATGGCTACCTGAATTTCGATTCTAAAGAATGTTTTTCTCCAAACGTGATTGTATCTATAGATATTATTAAGCCCTTTATAGTTTATTTGTTTTTATATTATGCCTCATTTCTTAAGTATGTCACACCATATAGCAATGGCAGGAAGCATTGCAAGCCAAAAATAGTGATACAACTACATACATTAATATAAAATTAGAACAGAAATTCATTTGTTTTTATATATGGGCATTTTTTGGGTACTACACCGTATAAAAATGGATCGAAGCCAAAATAGTGACAGAACTACACACATTACTACAAAATGTTTTTTTTTTCAAAGTGGTGTTATATATAACACGCCCTTTATACTTCATTTGTTTTTACGGGTGTCCCATTTTTACAGTATCTCGCACTATATTTCAGTGATAGAAAGCCGGAAATAATAAGGAAGCTATAAATACATTAATAAAAAAATCTCAATCTTAACTACTATCAGGTAGTTCTAATTCAAAGCCGTCCCAATCCCAACATAGTAAATCTCGCCGTGAATGAACGTGGGATAAGGAGGGGCCAATTGGTGACGTACAAGCGCGAGCAGGAGGGAAGCATTCGCGTGCTGACGGGCAAGTGGGGGTAGGAGTGGGGCTAAAACGTGCCAGAACGGCGTTACGACAGCCGTCAAATCAACAGGCCAAGGCACATTTGACTACGCAAGGTACACGCGCGTGAACGACGTCGCGGCCGCCGTCCGACACGCGTTGCTTCCGTCGCCGTCTTCTGGACAAGTGCCCTTGCGTTACTTTTGCTAATATTAGTGCCGTTTAGTGCCGATATGGATCACTCTTCGCCACACAATGCCCCACTGCACTGGAGCTATTCCGGGGCCAACCCCACATCCTCCTGGGCGCCTTCCGCGAGGCCGGTCAAGAGGCCCTTGTCCGAGAGTGATGACTGTGACGAAATATTTTCGGAAGAATCTTCCAAGGATCAGTGAGTATGGCAGTGATATGGTTGGAGTGTGGTGGTTAAGTGTATTTTTTTTCAAAGGTGTACGTCTCCTGGGGAAACTGATAGTTGCCAAATGCTCTCCCGGAAGAAGCGCCGAGGAGTCATCGAGAAGAAGCGCAGGGACCGCATCAACACCTCCCTTTCCGAACTGAAGCGACTTGTGCCAAGTGCCTTCGAGAAACAGGGCTCTGCGAAACTTGAAAAGGCTGAGATTTTGCAAATGACCGTCGACCACCTGAAAATGATACATGCCAAAGGTATGTATGTTCAAGCACTTGTTAGTAACATTTGTGTCATCAATGCTGCATCTACTTACCATATCTAAAGAACTAAGGAAAATCATTTTGGGAATATTTCCCAAATTTAGTACAATTAGAGACTGGTATAATGAAATTATACAGTAGAATATTATTTTAAAGCGCCGGTGGATAAGCACGCAAAGACGCACGCAAAGACCACTGGTGCACATGGTTTTACCCCTATACCTGTTGAATTAACAAGTGTAGCTTATTTGAATAAAAGCACAACTGTCCATTTATTTAACTTCCGGTTTGGAAATGTACTTTTAAAAATTCCCCTTGTGTTAACTATACAATTTTAATGCCATGCAACGGTGACACGGTGGAAACCCAACACCAAGAGCATAATCACCAGTACATGTTATCGCTTATTGATAGTTACTATATTAGAATTACAATATTCTAATGCGTCATAGATTGTTATATGTTATGTCTGTATCGATACATGCCTTGTTAGATATCACCAATGGGCACACGTTATGGGCATTATATATTTTTACCAAATAATTTCTGTGTATAATTAAGAAAAGAAGCAAATAGGTCCTTTGGTTTTAGGACTGGACTCCTTTGCATTTGACCCACACAAATATGCAATGGACTACCATGGCATGGGCTTCAGGGAATGCGTGGCGGAGGTCATACGTTATCTAGAACGTATAGAAGGTTTGGACATGCAAAACCCCTTGCGCTTACGCTTAACATCCCATCTTCAATGCTGTGCAGCTCAGCGCGAGCTGGCCACGAAGCAGGCAACTGCGACCACCCCGTGGAGTTATACGTCGACGCAGCCATACCCTCCTCTGAATTCGCTTCCGCCGTCCCCGGTAACGAACCACGCGCCCATCGGGAACTTGGGAATCCACCAGCAACCCTCCTCCGGACTCCACCACCAAAACGTGCACCACGACTTGTCCCACTTCGACATCAACACGACATGCTCTCAAACAACGGCCTCTCCAGCGGATCCGTCCTCTCGGCTGGTCCCCGTTACCGCCGTGCTCACATCCCTGACAACGACAGCACCCTCCAGCCTAGGCTATGCGCCCCATCAATACACTCCAAATGCGTTCAGCGTTCCTACCTCCAGCCACCACCAGAATTATAATCAAAACAACGGTGCTTCCCAGGGCATGAAGCCTTATAGGCCCTGGGGGCCGAAGTTGCCTATTAATATGTTATATGAGTATATGACGGTGCCTTGTGAAACGAAATATACCATCAGTGCCTGTGAATCATGGAAACAGTGGCCTATTTTGTGACTTTGCTTTGGTTGCCGATGGAGATGCTTGGACGAATGCGTGGGAGCAGTGGCGTGCACAGATTTTGCTTTTGGGTGATTAATGCTTTTCATATATTTTGTTAATCTCATGATTCAGCCTCTCAAAAGAGGTAACGTGTGGAATGCTTCAATATATTTTATTTTCAATTATATCAGGTAATTTTTAACGTTAAATATACTTTAACAGCAGATAGAAATGCGAATATTGATAACACAATGCTGAGATAACACAGAAATAGAAATATGTTGAACTAAAATAATTATATTTGATATGGCTACAAGTACCAGTTTAACTGCTTTGCTCAAATCAATTATTTTTGATGCCATATTGATATATAAGTATTGGGTTTAATTCTGGACATTTAAATTTTTTGCTCGTGATATTAATTTTCCAACTTCACAATTTAATTAGGTAACTTCAGAAAAATAATGCAAGTAATGTGTATATGATTTGCCTGCACCCATATTTTGACATTTTTTTTACAAAATCAGACAAAATTACCATTCACCCATAAATGAAAACTTTGAGTGCATATGTCTTTCATATTTAATTGGAAATCGTTTTGAGTTTTATGTCTTATTGCTACGTTTGCCTGAACGAAAATTAGTCTACACCACAAATTCTTGACAGGGTTTAGCTGAACTGCTCCCTCACCTATGTGGAACAGAATTTCATAGTTACTTAACTACTCTATTTTCTGTATCCTGCTAGAAGATGCACCGATGCCTGTCACCCTCAAACAAGTCGACTATTATGGGCAGCAATTTGGATTTAAATTTGTTTTCTTGATATGTTTTGTCGATCAAAATTATCCCGTGTCATGCAGGTCTACACTGCTTACATTTTAGTAACAAACGTCTCTTGGTCGACGACGCATATACTTAATTCCATCACTTCAACATTTTGAAATGCCGGACTTGTCAGCCATATTATCTTTGTCCAGTTTTTTTGCGTCCAGTGCTTGTGGTCTATAGACCATTTCATCCGTTTCTGTCTGTCCTCAAGGTACCTATAGCTTCTTTCTTAGAATTTTTGCCCGCAACCCATGTTGCACATTTTTTCTAACCGACATTTACATTAACCCCTTTATGTTTTTTCATGTTCGACGACGGTTCTATAGATCAAGACGACAAATTATTTCATCTTCGGCTGTTAGTTTAGGGTAGTTTTAAAACAGACTTGAATAATTGGTAACATTTCTCTTCTCTCTCTTTCTTCTCTTGAAAATTAAAACTATATACTAATAAATATTCTAAATTATCAAAAATATTTAAAAGTATCCAGAATTGAGTCTACTACTGTAAGTTCAAGGGGAATGAGATATATTCTTTAAACCCTTCACGCCACTGCAGGGAGTGTTTTAGTCATTGTACCTTAGAGACTATTTATATAACATTTATTGTAAATATATAGAGTAAAATATAATTTTATTTTTACAAAGAACGTCTATTGTTACTATATTTTTGTACGCAGTAGGCCAAATTGTATTAAAATGTGAACATGATTGTGATTTTGCATTAGCAATAAATTAGTGAAACGAACGAGTTGAATTTTTATGCATGCAGCTGCAGCGGCATAAAGGTAATTTTCAATGGAAAACATTCTGCACAACTGGTAAAACTGGTACAAATGGTAGCGGGCATTGAGAAAGCGAAGTGCAAATCCCTGGCGGACACCGAATCTGCAACCCTTATTGTGCATTCCTATTTAGAAACCTGTTTGCTTTACACGGCGACCCATCAAGCGTAAAAAATACCGGCAAGACAATGGGGCGTCACACGCGTTTCCGTAATTTCAGTTTCCGAAACTGGTTGTTTTGTCACAAACCCCTTTGCGGATGTTCCGGACGCGAAAGCGCCCGTTGGAAGTGACAATCGACAATCGCCAAATCCCAAAACACACGTGTTCGGGAGAGGGATGCCCTCCGCGAGTGAATTTTAAAATTCACAAATAGGTGATTTTCAGAATATTAGTGGGTAGTTACGTGAAGTGATGCAGATCGATATTATAAATAATGGAAATGTAAATAGTACTCTATCCTAGTATAGGGTTGCGGGGAATGACTTAGTTGGGTGGCAGAACGTGGGAATTGGTCGGGCAACCGACTCTCATAAACAGCGTCCGGCCGAAGCACACGCCAGAGGGGCGGCGTTTTGTTCCGACAACCGTACAACGGACCTGTTACTTCGATACCTTCGATCACCGAACTACACTCATCAAACGCGTCATCAAGATGACTACCGTAGGTGGCAAAAAAACTGAAGGATTAACGGTGCTTTCAGGCCCACCGGGTAAAATGACATGCGACCATAAAAATTGTTGGAAAGGGCGGCTATGGAAAACCAAAGCAGTGGCTTAGATTGGTTCAAATACAATATTACTTCATTTGTCGATTTAGCACGTGTCAAATCATGCGTTTGTAAATTTTTAAAAATATTGTGAGATCAAAGAAAAATATTCACTATAAAACCGCAAAAATTCAATCTATATGCACAATAAAATGGCCCAAAATATACATCAATATGCAGTTAAAAATAAATACATACATGCAATAAAAATAATATATATGCAGTTGCATAAAAAACATAAAAAAAATAGATACAAAAAGCAAGTATTTAAACATTAGTAGTTTATTCCTTAATTAAATAGCGGTAATAGATATACAGGGTGCCCGGATTTCGTAGGGACAACATGGGTAACTTTTGTATTTGAAGAGATAGAGAGATGGTTAAATTAGCAAAAAGGTGCAGGTTTGAGAGCTCATTAAGAATCCATCTTCAAATTTTACTTGTCGTGGCCCACTTGTCTAAAATTAAAAAAAAACAAAATCTCCTAATTTCTTTTATATGCCGTAACTTTTTTGTTACTTAAGATATTGAGATGCGATTTGAACCAATTTGCATGGTAATTTAAATACATTTATTGGCACTTAATAAAATCAATTTTATTTGTGCAAATTTTTAGTAATCTGACCTACCCTCAAAATTTTAAATTGGTACCGTACAATTTTTTGGCCCTTTTAAGAGAGGATTTTTTTCTGAATGCAATGATGTATTACATGATATGGAAACTTCTTCAAAATTTTGAAAAACTGAGCTTATTCTTTTTACAGGCAGAAATCACTAGTGCCATGATCACAATAACTTTGTTTTTTGTTATCACGTTATCTGTGAAATTATATTTCGAAACAAAAAGCAGGCTTATCATCATACGTGCCTGTCAGTAGTGTGCCACAGTTCTTTAGTGTACCATTTAGTCATCTTACATTTTTAGTTACGAAAAGTTGGCAGTATTATAAGTTGAAGAATTCATTTAGTTACTTGACCTGTCTAACAAAGCTTTAATAAGCACTTTGTTCATATTCGATACCACTTTATTACTTTAGATAATCCCTTCAATAAGTAAGCCTTTCTATTGTCTGCACAATAGCATCATCAAATAAATGTCGGAAAAAATCTTATCGGAATTCAAAATTTGGCTATATTTAAGCAAAGATGTAAATTTTATGCATTATGTATGTTTTAGCATAGTAATTAAATATGCACATGTATGCAAAATAATAGTAATATAAAAAAATACTTTTTTAAACAATTTAGTACAGCTTTCATGTTTTCGGATAATTTCAGAAGTGTCCTTTATTACTACAATTAGTAATAAAGGAAATGGGAATGAATCAATATATTTAAATCACAATATTCTGAGTCAACTAGGAGCCCAGAATCACACCATTTGGCCCGGTTAAGATTTTTAAGGTATTTTTTTTCCTAAATTTGTTTTATACTCGCAAAAGAAAAAATTTTTGGTCAATATTCTTACATCATGATTGTAGGAGTTTCTAAACAGCTTTAGCAATAACGAATTACAAAAAGTAGTCAGAAAAACTAACAATGCTGTTTATTGTTTAATAACATATTGACAGTCTGGTGTTGTATTCTTTTTGCAAAAATGGTACCTGGTAAGGCTATTGTCAATTTGTTTAATTCCGGTAATTTATGTGGCAACATTTTCAAACAATTGCATCGTATTATAGTGTATGAAATATTGCAAAACTATAAAACAAGAGGACCAATAGCAGAAAAGGCAAATTTGGGACGAACTTCAAATATTACACCAGCAAATTTAAAAGCTTTGCTTATCTGGGCCAAATGATATGATTCTATGCTCGTATGTTAACTTTAATATGCTGCAATTACCAATACAAACGTTTTTTCTAGTATTTTACCTCTATGAACAAATAATTTCTTCCTAACAGCAGTAGAAATGAGCAGCTAAACAGCTAGAAACCTAACCAAATAAACGTGATTGCTCAAATATAATGTTCGTTGAAAAATCTAAATTAACCACTGGGGTCAAGTTCAAATAGAAATGGGATCCACTAAATACGGTTTAGGGATCCCGGTGAGCAGCATATTGACTTATAACACGAATTAATTTCTATATACATGGTGTCCCAGAAATGGCAATAAAACGCCAGGCAGTCATGGAGCCTGATTAATTCTGTATAAAAAACTGTGATGAAAAAAATGTATGGTACCTAGTTTACTCACACGGATTAAAATGACAAATTTATATTTGATAATACTCTTAGAAGATCGGCTATTATGTTATCCAATGAATAATAAAAGAAGGGCTATGTAACAAGTAAAATAATTCAAATAGGTAAGCACTGCTGCTTTATTAATATGTCCCCATTTCTGGTACTGAAGACAGAAATTAAGCATAGAATGGAAAACATTTATTAGATTTTTCACTGATAATTAATCAGGCTGCATGGCTACCTGGCGTTTTATTGCCATTTATGGGACAGGCTGTATATAGATATACAGGGTCTTAACAGTTTGTGCGCATTATTGTAATCTCGAAAAATCGGTTAAACGGGAAATGAATTTCCTCATTACGATCTCTAATTGACTGCATTTCCAGATTTACTGTTTTTCGCAAAGTTTGTTGAAATGATAAATGGCTACGAAAATATATCTTCTTCAAAACGAATTATTTTTTCAGAGTATTACTACAAAAAAAATACACAAGGCAAATGGTATTAAGTCCATTATATCTTCAAAAAAAACCATTGCCCCACAATTGTTTTTCCACCGAGAGAAAATATATAGATGCCTTTTTAATGGAAATCTTGTTCGAAAATGAATAGCTACATATTTATACATATACGAGGCAAAGGCACTAAATAATTTCTAACACGAATGTTCATTACTTTACAGAGCAAATAAACACGTATAAATGATGAACTGTGACGATAGCAAAGCGTGATTTATTTTTATTTAACTGCTCAGTACTCTGAGATCCATTTAATAAATCTGGTTTTATTGAATTAAATGAACTTAATTCTGCTTAAAAAATCGAACTAGATAGCATTTGCGAGTATCACATTTTAATCAGTATCATTAACTTCCGTATAGTATTATCAACAAATATCTTTTTCCAGACTATACGTACATGTACATATTTTTTTTAGAATCAGTCATTTTGATTTTGAGTTTACTAACGTTTTAGTCCTGATATAGTACAAATTGTCTGTCTGATTAGGAAAGTACTTTTAATAATATGAATTCTGTATAATTTGGCTAGTTTAAAATCGAGTAAAATTACTAGACATATTGTAAAACGGAATTTAATTAGCGACTCCTAGTCGGCCCACGGTGTATCTACTCGTATACATTCGTTTTTCATACATCAACACATTAAAGTTAGATAGAAACTAGTTAAAACTACAAACTGAGAATTAAATATGACACCTGGATTTAAAAGCTTTTAGTTCTTTTTTTTTAATTTGAAATCCGATATGAAATTCGGGAAATATTTTTCTGGTAGGCATCAGTACTGGGAAATATAAAATATCGTATACATAATAATATGAAATAAATGTAGTTTTACGACGCATATTTACGAACTTATAACTTTATCATTAATTGCTTAAAATTTTGAACATCTTTAAGTAATACAATAACGATAACTTGGAACGTTCAATTTTTATAAAAATTAATATTTACTGATAAGTGCAAAATTAAAAATATATTCAAATATTTTCATTATAGTTACAAGACAATGTAAGTTTATACTGCAGTTAAACGATTCTTTCAAATAAAAACAATTGGTTATTTAGTTTAACCACAATTCATAGGTAATTCGATTTTCTGGGATCCTAGAGAATACAAATCGAACTATTTATTAATTGTATTTAAATCATATCATTCCTGATTTTAATTTTAACAAAAATATAAACTCACATTTTAAGGTAATTGAATGAAAAATATTTGTATTTATATTGATATTCACGCGTTTTTGTAAGATACTAAATTTTAGCATAATTTAAACACTTCTCAACAATTTTAAGGTAACGTCTGAAGCGCTACAGGGTAAAATGAATTTTACGCAAAGTTACAAAGTCGAAAATTACAGTTTTTACATTTTCGTCTTAAAACTCTTTCGAAACAAAGAGAAATTAGCAGCTTACACAATACACTTCACAAATTCGTCGTCATTAAACCAAAGTTGAGTGTTCAGTTACCAGTTGTGAAATAATATAGCTAGCTTCGACTACACTCCTTATTTTCGTATATTATTGTTAAGATTTTTATTTTTAAGTGCAATTTATCTTCTTTTATTCTATGTAAGTATTGATTTTGATTATAAGCAGACCAGACCGTTAAGACCACAATTACTGCGTCTACAGATGAAGAAACGTTTTTTAAATTTGTTTTTTCCTTGTTAATTTGCTTCGGGCCCCACTCTAGAGGCGCATGGTTTTACACTATTGGACTATATGTACACATATTTACATTTTTACTTTTTAAACATCGACTACTATAACCGTTTAGCAATTGCTGGAACCATGCAACCATGCCACTAAGCCTGAAACCATAGTTCAACTAATTAATAGAAAATGCAGTAGGATAACTGTAACAATTAAAAACGCATGCATGTTTTCAATGCTGGATATAATATAACATACATACGTAAAAATAATAGGCAAACGAGTCCAAACAATTATACACTATAACAACTCACAGAAAAGAATTGAACGTCACTAGCACAACCACTTGGCTTTTATCGATCTTGAAAAAGTAAATAGATAAAAATTGTGTCATTTGGTGAAAATAAAGGATTGTCCGTACATTCAATAACAGAAATACAAAGCTGCTATCAGGACACTAGCTTTACAATAGGCAAAGTTCAGAACCTTAAATAGAGGAGTAAGACAAAGGTGTCCCTTATCATTATCACCTACACTGTTTAATATATACATCGATCACATGGATGGACGCCAATTCATCACCAAGTAATCCCTTGCAAATTTTGTACGGCTTAATGATAACCCAACTCATCACCGACGTCAGGTAACAATCCGTGAACTTATCACCAGCATTAATCGTTTTTGAAAATTTCAATTAAACATAAATTGCTACCCACCCACAAGATTGGTATTTAATTCCTACCCAGGAAAATAAACAATAGAAAATTGGTGGAACACTTTTTATTACATTAATGCAAAATAAAACTATTTACATAATATATACATAAGTAGGTACGCATTTAATTGATAATTATTTTCAAACAACATTGGAGGCCGAAACTTTACACCTTTTGTAATCATTTATAATTAGAATTTTCTGCCCATGCTAACATAAGATATTATGAAAACGTCCATCTCTACAACCATAAATAAAATCACAGAAATTTGACTTAATTGCATGTTACATCCCTTTATATAGGTGACATTTTCTTAATGTGGGGGTAGAAAAAAAGCCACGCGCTAAACTTTCTCTGCAACAAAATTTCAATCACGTTGGGAGAAGCTCCAGGGCATAATTGCTGTAGGTATTTAATAGACCAATTAGACGAGGGATTATATCACAGCGGGTGGTTGGTGATGAATTCACCTATATCTAAAAGATGGTTTTGAATTGACCTGCAATTAGCGGTGATGAGTTGGTCTGTTTATTTTATTGCTAATTAGGATTGGTGGTGATTCACCTGTACCCGACCAAATGATATCACAATGGCAGCAGGTAGTTTCAAATGATCAAAATGAATGGAAACTACTCCCTGAACATTGTATTCTTTACAGACAATCAAGTGTTGATAGTGTCAAGTCAGGATGATCTACAGAGATAGGTGGACTATTTGCATAAGACAATAGAAAGGTATAACGGAAGAATATCAGTAACGAAGACAAAAGTGATGGGATACTTATTTTAAGAGAGAAATACCTGGAACAAGTCTCGCTCTACAACCAAAGGCAGTTTCATATTTGATGGCGTTAATTTTATCATAAACGTTGCAAGTTGGAATAATGATTGTAACATTTATTTATTTATTTAATTCGCACTCAGCCAACAGCCGTTAGGCCAATTATAGGCGTCGCTGTGCAGTTATGAGGACTTCCAACCCCACTAACGACTGTCATGATGTTGTATGACCGCCGGGACCAACTTTTTTCCGTGATAGCCGTACCACGAGGCGCCGAGAGATGCAGCCGTGGAATTCCCATCCAAGTTCTGACCAGAGACAGCGTTGCTTAACTCTGCTGATCGAACGTGGACGCTTGTTCAAGCTACACCACTCGGGACCCCCATGCAATGACATTGGAAAAATTGACACTGACAAGTTAATTTTGTGACATTCAACAGTGTTTTATTTTCGCCATTAAATATGAAAATGCCGCTACCTTTGATGAGGTATCAGGATATCACCTTCCGGTATGATGGAAACTACAACAACAAAACCAATAAATATTAATCCATATCTGGCACAAACAAAAAAAACATTAAAAAATAGAGCTAGATTGGATACACAAATATGCTTATATAATCCCTAGTGGTTTCAGTATGGTGAAGTGAAGCATGAACATCAACAGGAATAAAAGCCCATAGCTTGAGAAATAAAATTCCTTAGAAAGATAAAAGAAAATTAAAGAAGATAGAATAATAAATGAAACCATCAGTAACGATTGGAATTTAGAACCACTAGAACAGAAAGTGCAAAGATTTAAGCGAATTAGTCAGAACACCTGGGCAGAATGGAGGACAGTATGATACCAAAAATGATGCATCACCACAAACAAGTTCAGAGAATGACGAAGTGTGGAATGTCCACAATCAAACGATTGTGAATCGAAAAGGACACAACGACGACGATTTTGAATAATTTGGCAAAGTACATTTTCAATACAATAACAAACGATGTGTATCAATTTGAAATATTGCAGTATAAATCAATAAGATAACTTTTTTTAATAATGAAAGCTGTGACCTGGTGATATATTGAGGGATTATAGAACCACCAACTAGCACTAAAGCAATAGTAGGTTTTTCATCACCGTCCATATGCTGCTAGAACCACATTTTAATACAGAAATATAGTAACACATTGATTACTAAACCGTTTATAACAATCGAGAATAGCATTTTTCGAAAGCACACTATTAACCACATGCTATAGTATTTGACATCGAAATTGCTAAACTTTTAGTTCAACACAAATAAACTATTTGATTAGTTACTAATAATTACATAGAAAAAACTACAGTTTTTTTTAGATTGTAAAGGTGTGGAATAGCATTTTAGACATCAAAGTATTTTTTTTTCAATTTTTATGATGCCATAACCATAATTTTTCCGTAATTTGCATAATGGGCGAACTGTTGCAGTAAACTCAAAAGCTTAATTTTTTATAAAGAAACTAATAAAATGTAAGACGTGCAACTTATAGAATGAGAAGGTGCTGAATGATACGCCATTAAAACAGTTTCAAATTTCACTTTTGTAATTGGCATGGGATTCACCAATCAGTGATTATCTACAAACTATATCCGTTATAAAATTTCAACAACAAAAATTCGATACAGTGCGAATAAAATCAATAGATTACGCTATAATATAAATATAATAAAAACATATTTTTGAAACACTGACTTGAATACCAAATATGTTGAAATCAAATATAAATAATATGCTGTGCTTATAAACGAAAAAGCTACAGTAAACATTGTATTAAATAACTGTTAACAGCATAAAACTATTTATATAAATTTTTTTAGGCCCCATAAAAATCGCAGACTAGTTTTTTATTACTAATAAAAATTGTTTCCATTTATTCGTCACAGCATTGGATTTTTATTGAGTTATAGGTTGTTTTGAAATATGTTCTTTATTATGTTGCTTTAGTTAACTAAACATTACTTGATTACGCCATTATAATTACGGCTTAGCCTAGAATACAAATATTGCAATAACGTATAAATCTGATGCTAAAGCTAACGGTGTTTAAAAAACGTAGTTTATGAATGTGATGGGTTCCTGTAGTTGGGAGTTAATAAATGTAGCATTTTTCTATTTTTTCAACTTGCATTTCGTCCTCAAATGTTAAATCCTCCAACAGTGAGTACTTTGCAAGGAAGTTCTCAGTGGTCTCATCTTCTAAATTAGCACCAAAATTAATAGCAATTTCTTCAAAAAAACAAATGATATGCATACTGCGTTTTACATTCTTAGGATATTTTGATTTTCTTGAAAAATCGTATTTTTTAAGAAACTGAAAATAATGAAATTGCTAAAATGAACCAATAACAGTCGATTTATAAATAGCCACGTGCTTAACAAGTGGTGCGATTTCGTTTACAATACTAAGAAACAGAAAATGATGAAGCAGTATCATTATTGAATGAGTAGTTTGATTCACACGATGATTAACTGATTACTAGTGCATAACTGAATTATAGGCAGCGGTATGATTTCATTATCTTAAGTACAGACTTATCTACGATTTTTAATAAGGTATTTCTCTGTACCACAAAATTTAAAAAAGGGCATGCAAACGTTTTAGGATTTGTCGACATACTTAAACCTTGTAATTCTAACTTGATTTATTGAAAAAAAATGTCTAGTACCCGCACGTTCTAGAAAGTATTACATTTTTTCTTTTCAAAATATTTTCTCCAAATTTAATTTACAAATCTATATTACCCAAGCTAGAACCAAAGTTTTAAAATTGTAGTTTGACGATTCCATATTTTGAAGACACTATACAATTTCCAAGGCCAATTTAAAGTTTTAATTTATTCAAGCACAGAGAAAATATTAAATATTATGCATATTTATGTACTGCAACATCAAACTATTTTGAGAGAAATACGTATTTCTTGTAGTTGCAGAAGTAACAGTCACGAAATTTCTAAATTTTACTGTAAACATTTTCGATTCGTTACATTTTCGTTGTAGAAAATATATAATCGTTTTAAAGATGTGCATACATTTTTTAGATATAACTGTTAACGTTTAATTGTATTATCACCGACAAAATTATCAGCAATAATTGCAGACAATTTTATAAAACAAAAAGTTGCTACGATTTATTATAAGAAACACTTTCAACTTTAGTAACGTTTATACAATATGTACTTCGTATAATTCATTAAAAAGATCTAAACTAGAATATCCAGCGTGTATTTGGACATTACCTACCTTTAAATATGCGGAGATGTTAGAAAAAGTTTGTACTACTTAAATAATGTTTATAGGTTAAATGTAACTAGGTTAGGAGTACGACGAGATACTGCTTGTGTAATTTTTATGTATAAATTATTACATAACGTTGTCAACTCTCCAGAATTATTAGAAGAAATAGGATTAAAAGTTCTACTTGCTGGTTTCAAAAAAATTATATTCTGTTTGCAGTACATGTTTCTTTACCTTTTTCAAAAATTCTGTTAACTATAAATAAAATCCATTTGACAAACAACATAGATCTACTTCACAGCCGTATTAAAGACAATGTTTTACAAATTAATATATAAGTTTACTTTAGTTATTCTTGTATTCCCAGTACCATGTAAATGGGATTACGGAATTCTGTATGGATTACTAGTTAAATAAATAAATTTGTTTGACTTCCTACACAATTTGATATTTATTTCAGATAATACAAAATTGTTTAAAAAGGTGTAAATATTTTAGAATTAAGACATAAACTGTGGTGATATACTTTAACGAACCGACAAACTAAAACCAATTGAGCACTAATTCGGGAAATTATGAAAGGTAATTAAAATAACCAATGTGCCATACGGTGATCGATAACTATACAGGGTATCTTTACCAGATGTGTTCAAAAAAATATCCAAAAATTCCAAAAGTCAAAACAAAGCAACTTACGCACACCCATTTACATTCATAAGTGCTTTGTTTTGACCATATAGTGAATTCTTAAAAAATATTTTTATTAATAATAGTAAAACTGCTCATGTCATTCAGTTACACAAACTTTAAATAAGATACTGGTGTATTAAAACGCTCTGTATAGAGGCAAGTTTGATTAAATCATTTTTCGTATAGACCTTTGAAAGTTATATCTCAGATACGAAACTATGTTCACCCTATCCCTTAAACAGGAACCTAATAAGAAATACAGCAAAGGTCAAATTTACTCAAAATCTGGAATAAAAATATATACCGGGTGTCCGTTCTCAAAGTCGAACATAGGCGATTAACATTGTATTGAACGTTTTTGCCGATTCCTGCTCGCCAATTCAACTTACAGAAAACGTAATGGTATCAATGGAAAGATAAAATTATTACGCATCAAATGATACCCATAATAATATTCAAGATGCGACTTTTATTTTAAAATACTAATTTAAAACGTGGGAATTTTTAAATATGCCATGCCTTGCTTTTCAAGTTCTATATCATTTATAAAAAAAACTGTAATTATTTAGCGTAAATCAGGTACTTTCTGTCAAAGTCTGTTAAATTTATCTAGAGAAAAATGAATTATTTCAATGAAGAACGAGTGAATGCACTAATGTTAATTGCTTATGTTCGACTTTGAGAATGGACACCCGGTATAATTGTGGCCCCATCGGTATTATTTACAGTATGCAGTTATATAATAACTTATTTGTTGTTTGTTTGTTTGTTAATGGACAAGGTCTAGGCATGCAGAGTACCAGGTACCTTAGACACCGACTGCTATGGTCATATGGTCAAAGTCCTACTTAGAATTTTGCCGAGACTAAGGAGTTCCAACCCTAGCAAGGGATCTTTTACATGCTACACATCGTAGTAGCATGGGACCCACGGCTTTACATCACTTCCGAATGATGGCATTCTGTAGAGGCTTTCATCTGCATTTTTTTATTTTTGAAAACCTCACCGGGACCGGGAATCGAACTCGCGCCCCTACGATCAGTAGCCAGGATGCTTACCACTGAGCTACCGACCCCGGCTAATAACTTATTTATAATTATATAATAAATGAATAGTAATACTAGCTTGCTGACGGTGGTGTAAATCTTTATAAACTAACGCTTCCACATTTAAATACATGCAAATGTAAGAACTACGAGACTGCGAATGAGATTCCTTGTTGGGATGGATGCCGGTATGCTGGTCTAAACTTTCATACGAGAAACGTCTTGAGCTGGGTTTACCGTGGGGCCGGATCAGCTTTGGGAGTTGCGTGGTGTGAATTCTAAGAAGATAGCCACTCATTTTCCATGTCATAAACAAGAATTTAGATGCGAAAAACTCCCTATTCTACTTCCATTGTTTAATTTGTAGTATCTGAATCATTATCAATACCTGATTCTGACCCAGATTCTTCTAATGAAATACTGAAAGGTGGAATGTTTTCAAACGAAATATTTCCCATGTGTTTTGCCCAGTCTTCCGAAATAATGATCACAATAATTTTGCACCATGTAGAGGGTACACTTTGGAAGAGCTTCAAGCCATAAATGTTTAACCTTATCCTTGGATGAAAGCTGAGAATTTATATGCTTGTAGTAAGTTTTAAAGCATGCCATTTCAATAGGATTGTATTGGCAATGGTACGGAGGTAATCTAAGAATCTCATGACCAATCTCTTTCAAAAATTCGACAGTCACGTAACACGTTATTGTCTTTCCTAAAAGGTTGAATTAAACTCCAAAGATGTTTTTTTGTAATTTTGCCCTGAATTTTGAGATTGTGTTTAATCAACCAATCCTGCATGTGATTCTTCTTCCAATTAAGTCAGGGTAACTTTTCCAACTGCACCGAATGCTACTATGCATGTCCAAGATTATCACACATTTACCAGAAATTTTAGTCAGAGCAGGAAGTAATTGATTTTGATTTTGAAAAATCTCCCTGTTCATGGTTTGGCGATAATGCCTATCGTTATTATTTGAAGTTAATACTAGCTCACACCCTTCCAAAAACCCAAATTTACTTCCCGCATGCAAAACAGTGAAACGCTTCAACTCAGATTTGGGTCAAGTTTAGTACACGGTCCGGTCTATTGCACATGCGCTGGGAGTGGAGTATATTATATAGTTCGATCAGCGTACGTAAAAATGTTGTGGGTGCCGCTATAGTCTCGTAATGTTTAAAGCAATGTTGTTGCGCTCTCGGCGGTTCAGGTTAGCGGCTTAGGTTAGCTGTTAGGTCTTGATGATTTTTGTTAGAGAAAAAATACGAGCAGAGAGTATGTTCAATGTTACATTTTTATGTTCACTGTTACATTTTTGCGCATGCGCAATTTACCGGACCGTATACTAAACTTTTACCGATTTGGGTCAAGTTTAGACAGATTACTTGTAATATCAGAATCGAATACCTATTGCCGCACGCTGGATCCATTTGGATAAATTCAGGTTTCGTCCAGGTACTCGGATGTTATATTTTCACATTAAATAATCTCATAAGAGCATTAATTCTTTCCGGAAATTTTTTTGAGTGCGTTCCAACAACGTCGTATTAATGTGCCCGAGCGGACGCGAGGGCAAATTAGGACGTTGTTGAATGCACGAAAAATAATTTCCGGATATGAATTAATGCTCGAATGGAGATTCGGTAAGAAAATCGTAACGACAGAAATCCTAAAAAGAAGTAATGTGTACCTACAAAAAATTTCCAAGAAATTGTTTTGTCTTGGATACGGCTCGTGAACTAATTTTTCTATTGGTCATTAATGAGTGTCGTACGATTTTCACTATAATTTTGGTATTGCAAGAATTTCCTCGAATAAGTACGAGGATTGTTCAATATAAACACGTTTGGAGGCTGCAGCATAATTTTTATGAACTCTATTTTTTTTTATCTATATTAACATTAAAGCATAAATCCCATTGTTGTACAACTATAAATTCTCTGCTGGTAAAATTCTTGGGGCTGTTAGGGAAACCAATCTGCACTTTTGCTTCCGCAGTGAGTCGCTGTCTCTTTAGCGATCGTTTTAATACACAAAAGACATGACCTTTGTGATAATAAGAGTATTAATAATGTAATAAAAGCTGCCTATACTGATAATCATCATTTCAGAAAATTTACTGACTTTAATGTGTCTATTTACACGTAAAGCAGTTTCCAAACGCATCACATTTTCATCTGAAGTTGCAATAAAAGTATGTCCTGGACGAGCCACAAAAATAAATTATCTCGTCTAATAATACTTCTAATAGTTTTTTCAGATATCTAAAACAGTACAAAGCAAAAATTAAACCAACAGTTAGGTTATATGCATAAATACTTATATCCCAAATGTCACTAAGCCGGGCAAAGATTTCCGTTTCGATGAGGTCTGGCCTGTCGGCTTTATAATGCCTGTAGGCCTTTGTAATTTGTAATTTTGTGTCAGGTTTAAACACTTTTGGCATATTTGCTTTGGTATAAATTACAATTTATTGACAGATAGGAATCCATGATGCCGATGTCCATAAATATTATGCCTAATGGCAAAAAAGTATGAAAGAACTGGCAACATTGCATGTTTAACCTCAAAATCTCAAATTAGACACCTTCGTGAGCCTCCTGTACATAACAGCTGATTCTGACAAAGTGTCAGAAAGAGATTCTAGGGAGTTTTAATTTTATTAAACATAAAAACAAAATTCTATGTCTACCTACCTGGAAAATAACTATTGAACGGTGTATATGCGAATTGTTTATTTCAAATCGATAGCGTATTTTTTTCTCGTTTACAACTCTTTTAATTTTCATTAGAAAATCATTAAATTTAAATCGAAAATTATTAACACAGTAGGTTTCCGGAAAAATATAACAGCAACTGGTAGTACAAATTTAGATAATCCTTGAAACAAAGTTTTATATGACAAAATTTATAAACGTTATCTCTCGCAACATATTCGGTTGGAAATGTAAGTATATAAGCGTAGCGAACGAATTTGTTACTGGGTAGTCCGAGGTTTCCGAGGTGGTATAGGTAGAACCAAAACTCGCCTATAATAGTTATGTTAGTATATGCGGAAGACGAGATTATTTCTCACAGTTACTGTGGAAGCGACTATGGCTACCTTTTTACTTCCTTTTACAATAAAGGAAGTATTGGATTCACTCCAAAAATTCGAAATTGAATTTTCAACAGATCTTCATGTTTTAGAGTCCCCTGAACCCAAAAAAAAACATATTATTGTTTTTTGGTCTGCCTGTGCGTGTGTCTCTGTGTCTGCCTGTGCGTGTGTCTCTGTGTCTGCCTGTGCGTCTCTGTGTCCGTGTGTGCACAGAATATTTCAAAAACGAAAGAGGTATGACGTTGAAACTTCATATACCGGGTGTGGCGGGTGTCCATTCTCAAAGTCGAACATATGCAATTAGCATTAGTGCATTCAACGTTCTTCATTGAAATAACTCATTTTTCTGTAGATAATTTTAACAGACGTTGACGGAAAATATCTGATTTACGCCGACTAATTACCATTTGTTTTGACAAATGCTATCGAACTTGAAAAGCAAGGCATGGCATATTTAAAAACTCCCAAGTTTTAAATTGGTATTTTAAAATAAAAATCGCATTTTGGTATCATTTGATGCGGAATAATTTTATCTTTCCATTGATACCATTACCTTCCCTGTAAGTTGAATTGGCCAGCAGGAATCGGCAAAAACGTTCAATACAATGTTAATCGCCTATGTTTGACTTTGAGAACGGACACCCGGTATAATACAAAGAAAATTATACGTATTAGAAATTTAAAACAATGTGAATCTTTTAATTCCCCAAATTTGTTAGTTTATCCAATGCTTTTTATCATTAATTTTATGTAGGTCGATTTTATTATTTGATTGCATAATTGCAATTTCAATAAATAAGTTTAACAACTAACTTAATAATCGTAAAAGGATCTGAGAAGGGTTGGTAAGTTGGGACAAACCGTTCTTTAAAGGAAATACTACTGCAACTGTATCTAGGAGTACTTGGAATTAAATAACACATGTCTCTAGGTAAAATATATCTGCAGTTCAATATCGTATCCTGTGAAGGTGAGCTACGTTATTTGTTGCTCAGCAAATAATTTTGAAATATAGCGAAATGTTATTTAATTTTTTATTGAATTTTGCAAACCATCACAGTCATCTTAAAATGAAATAGCAACTTCCAATTGATTGTACTTAAAAAGTTCTCTTGAATGGTTATAAAGGCGGCTGAAAGGGAATGAAAAGATTTCAACTTCAAAATATGAATATTTTCAATATTTCTTTTGTTCAAAATGATTCATATATTCATGTTACTTGTATAAATAATTATACTAATGCTTTTCTAACTCTTTCCGGGGGCGAGCAAGGAAGTGTTTAAAAACTCGTAATAGGATTCCTAACTGGTTATTTAGCTACCATATTACATAAATATGACGGAAGAAATAAACAAATGGTCAATGTGAATAATATTGACACAGTTGACAATATAATAGTTAATATTAAAAAATAAATAAAAGTTATGACTAAAAGTATACCTATCGACATATGAATTTGAAATTTAATAATTTTTTTCTTATATATACATTCTCAAAGCTTGCTTCAAACATGATTAATTTCTTATCATTAAAAGCAAATCAAATTTGATTTTCCAAATTTCTGGTCGCATTTTGCTAAATTAAAATTCCCATGTCAAATAACATGAATACGCCAAACAACTAGTTTCAGATTACCTTTTCTGTCAATTTTAATTATAAATGCATTTTAGTGTCAAATTGTCTGTTGTGAATAATATTACACAGAATTTTACAAAATTGATACACGAGTTCATATTTTAAAACATTAATCGTCAATAAACCAGGGTAAATTTCAAAAAATTATTAAACGACTAGCAAATAGTAACAAATGAATTAAAATAACAACTAAAAGTAATATAGTGCATAAAGCGACATAGGCGTTATTTAATAATTTATTGCATGTAAGTAGTCAACGATACACACTTTTTGCGAATATTTATTCCAACACATGGAAATAATTTCAAAATTTTAATTGTTTTGCAAAATGAAGGCGGGTATGTTAGAAAATAGAGGATTGCAGTTAATTAAAATATAGGTTTTTCATACTAGATTTCGTAAATGTTTTTGACTCTGATTTTTGGTATTTTTTAAACCAATTATTTTTTTTTTCGAATAAAAATATCATTTGCATTCATAAATGCCTTTTCCTAGAGAAAATAAACTATTGTTCTTCACAATAATGTAAATTATTAAATTTTGAGCACCTTGTATAACTTTAATACCCAGAAGCATTATTTTACCCTCGAAAGGTAATTACCAAGAAACATAATTTTCTGGTATCTTTTTTTTAAATTGCTTACACGCTTATATCAACCGCCCTAAATTTAGCATTTTTTTTGCATAACATCGTTAATATCTCCTACACAGTTAAGTTCAGACCCATATAACTTGATATTTAGACGCAAAATTTTTAAGCTATCGTTCTATTAAAAAGGGAAAATTTGGTTCGTCACACTTTTTTAAGTCATGTCTAGAAGCAAAAATATTTTTAATGTGAACTGCCTTAGTACATACAACTTGTATACCAGCAAATTTTATGTAACTCTCAGTGAAAAATATCTTCTACCCTGAATATTAATTTCAAATTGTTAAGCAACTATGCTGTCAAATTTTAATAAATAAAAACAACTGAACACAAATGCACAATGATGGACTTCGAAAATACGAACGTGACGTTTTAAAGTGTTGAACCACTTTAGGAATACACTGGAAAATAATTTTTGTTTTGAAAAATTATCTCAACAGTTAAATATTTCTATCTGAGGTACTTTTTATATAATTTTAAATAGTGAGTAAATGAAAAAAAGCATCACAACGCACTTTTAGTAGTTGTTTGATATAGTTACAGGATATCTTAAAAAATCAAGATTCCTTGTAGTTATTCGTAAGCTAGGTTACAGTTTCAAGTGAGAAACTTGGTCGCATTTTCTTCTTGGTCCTCATATTATAGGCCAGTGGCTTGTTTTCACCATAAAATGGTTCTATGAGCCCTCTTTGCCCTTTGCCCTTTTCTGTAGTTGTTGGGAGAAATTAATTTTTGAAAAAATAACAAATGGGAAATTTCTACTTAAACGATGTTAATCAAAATCAGATTTTTCTAATAAGTTGTTTTAATTTCGAAGTTCCCAGCAGTTTACGCAATTTGTAAGTGTTTTAATAGAAGAAGCAGAGTATTAGAAAATCAAACTAAATATTTAAATGTACAATGTATTCCGTATATACAACTATTAAGTGGCATCTTTCCGCCTGCAATTGTTTTATTTGTTTTCTAATAAGGGGAAATTTGAGAGATATGAGATATTTCACTAGATAATTTGCAATGTATTATTTAAAGCTTATTTACCAATTAACTTTTACTGCTAGTATAATGCGCAGCTGTTATTAATTTTAATCTCTGGTTAGATTATGCACTGAAGCTTTGATAAGAGAAGTTAAGATACCTATATTTTCCGTATTCAAATATGTTTTTTAAGCACAGCAATATTATTTCTGTATATAAATAGTCCAATATACCAAAAGAAAAACATGCATTGTAAATATTACATCAAATAAATACATTATATAACACTTTTCTCTAAATCGGAAAAAATTGGCGTAATACTATATAGTAACAAATCCAGCCATGTCATTTTAATTCCCAGAAGTCGAATATACATTGACAAATACATTGACAATTAGTTTAACAAAGACACTACCTATATATATATATATATATATATAATTATCAGTCGATGGACTTCGGACTATATAGTAATATGAATCTTGTAGATTAAAATAATAGTTCCCCGATTATCTCTTCCGAGAACTCGGTTTATATTTTATATTTTCTTTATTGATTTATATGCAAATATGACATATGACAAAGTTTGCTTTGAGCATATGGAGCTTAAGCTGAGATTTACAAACGTCGTTAGCTCAGCAATGTTACCTATTTAAGCATTTTCAATACACATATAGTAAAAGCCCGTTCAGGTCTTCCAAGGTTTTTTCATAAGAAATTGTTCTAAACTGGTCGTTCGTATAAAGAATATCATTTAATCTTTCGATTTTAATTAAACAAATAAAAGACTGTCGAAGAAGCAACGTAACCCAATATAAAGCTAAGTTGTTATTTCTTCTTACAATATAGTATATAGTACTCCATGAAGAGGGAAAAGACTGTCAGCAAGG
Organism: Agriotes lineatus; assembly: GCA_940337035.1. Taxonomy (NCBI): domain Eukaryota; kingdom Metazoa; phylum Arthropoda; class Insecta; order Coleoptera; family Elateridae; genus Agriotes; species Agriotes lineatus. The sequence goes on from OW679202.1 coordinate 40,915,487, forward strand.
CTGCATGGTGTATCAACTTTTTTGTAAGTAATTACAAGTGCTCTTATATTTAATAAAATTATATACTAATATAATGGCCTCAATACATTAAACTTTATATTCGATTTACTAAAACCAACACAAATTTAGTGCTTTAACGGAAACATTTTTCTTCCTACAAATGTATTTCAGATTACTACTTCAGTAACACGTTCAACAAATAAATGTATTCAGCACAGCCGACTTTGGGGCTAAGCGTTTTGGCTATAATGTTTTTTTTTGCATTACCATTATATCTATGAGAATCTTCAAATGATGCTAAAATGGAGAAGTCGTGATAGCGGGAAAATAGAATAGGAGTAGAGTATATTCTGCAATATGAAATATTGCCAAGGCTTTATACAATTATACAAGTAAATTACAATATCATAGTATTTACTACTAGATTTAAAAAAACTTAGTAACAATAATAAAGCAATTATAATAATAAAAATCAATTACATTGCGTTTAATCACGAAGGTAAAATTGATATAACCTCAAAATGTAGGGTTCTATTGATAACGTACACTAAAATTTAAATTAAACCAGACATTTCTTTGGCAAATTACATTTTGTAAGATGCTAAACATTGAAAATATTGTTTAATTATATACTTCGTTTTAAGACATTCCAAAGCCAAACAGAATTTTTTCCTCATTGAAGCTACTATCTGTTAAACATTGTTTTTCAAATAAGTTTTATAAGGTTGTAGGAGAGCGCATGGAACAATTCTCCACCAACTACAGAAGTAAAAAACTTAATACAGCTTTTACAATGGCTGTGTAAAGTAAAGCCAACAAGATTTCAACAACAATTGTGGATTTTGGTTTACAAACTAGTGCTCCATAGCCTGAATAACTTCTTCAGCAGACGAGACTATTCCCTTGTGAGACATGTGAGACGGCGAAAATAAGTTTCTGTCATTTCTCAACAATTTTGTACCTTAGTGACGCTAGTTAGTTGCCATAATATTTCTCAGTAACCCTTTTGCCATGCTGTAAATAATCGATCATGATCATACCTTCTTTAGCACATAGCTTTTCCATAACAAGATATACATTAAGACCAAAATTATTCAAAAGCAGAGGCTCGTTATAAGGCAATGGCTCTACCGTAAAAAACCAGTAATTCAAGAACTTTTTTTAATTCCGAAAAAAATATTTTTTATAGCTATTTTCATGAATATGGTCACTGTACGATAAGCGCTGCTTGCTTTCGCGACGCATGGGAGCCAGATCGAAGCGGCCCCAAGCTTTTCAACAGTTTATAGATCGTCGCCGGGGTTGGTGGGCAAGAAGTAGGTCAAAAGATACCGATGTTTTTTTAATATTCAATGAGAGCCGCGGCGGCAAGTTGCTGATATCGCTGCTTACGGGACTGATGAAGAAACCCCCAGATATGCCTGAATATATAAAGGTCGTGTGCAATTTGGACAGAAGAGACGTGAGACTTCCGCAAAATAACTATGTAGCTCAAACAGTGGAGATGCCATTTTTTTGCAGAAAAAACAATGAAAGAGAGATATTTGATTTTTTCACTTATGCCAGTTTTTGCCAGTCCATATGCGAAATAGTTAAATTTCGGGATATCAAAATCTGTCTGTTTGTGATGGGGTGGAAAATGCGGTGGTTGATTCTACCATAAAAATTCTCCACGAGCCCTCACTGCTCAAAAGTCATCAACTGCTGGACATAACAGAAGAAATTGAAAAGGGATATGAAGGCAAAAAATATACAGTAGCCGCATTCTTAGATCTACAACAGGCATTCGACAATGTTTGGATTTACGGGCTACTGTATAAATTAATTCAGATTGACGCTCCCTCCTATTTAATTAGCATCTTAACATCATTTCTTCAACATAGAACCTTCGTAGTACGATTAAATACCACTCTCTCAAAAACAAGAAAAGTAACAGCTGGTGTACCACAGGGAAGCATCTTGGGTCCACTGTTATTGATATTTATATATAAATATATATATATATGCTAATTGTACTTCTGCAGTTTCTGGGACGTCATGGATATATATATATATATACGACGACACAGTTTTATTGACGCAAAATCACAATCTAGAAATAGCCATCTCACTTCTGCAAAGATCAATCAACGAACCAGTGCAATGGTTCAACAAATGGCAAATTACAATAAACGCAGCCAAGTGTGAATGCAAGATCTTTTCTCTTAGAAGAATAATTAACCCACTAAACTTGTTAATAAATCAAAATATAATAGACTCGAATCCACAAGACTCAGCAGTAAAATACCTGGGAGTATATATGAACACACGCCTAAAATGGGGGTTCCATATTAACAAAAAACTAAATCAGTGCCATGCGCGATTGGCGCTGTTATACCCAATAATGAACAGGAAATCCTCACTAAAAACTGACTGTTCCCCTATTTTCACGTACTGTTGTGCAGTTTGGAGCAATGCTCCTAAAACCCAAATCAATAAACTGCAAATCATGCAAAATAAAGTGCTCCGAATATGTGTAAATGCCCCGTGGTATGTCAGAAACTACCAAATTCATGAATAACTAAACATACCTAGTATTGAACAGCATATAAAAAAGTGACGAAATATTTCTTTAGAAACATACAACAGTGTGATAGTGCGGTATTATACAATTCACGACAAAAAACATTCACAAGACTATAGCGAAAATTACCCCAGGACTTATGTTCATCATCCGACGAAAGTGATCCAAGTTAACTCTTACATCATTACAATTACGTCCCCGAGGAGCTGACAGCCGACCTCATTAAGACATTTATCCTGATTATTTAAAATTGTAACAAAACCATGTGTAGCAAGCAATTTTTTGATCTGGTTGTAATTATTTAAAAAAACTGCTCAAAAGTACATTGCATTGAAATGCATTTTGAAAAAATGTTGAGAGGTAGCCATATAAATAAGAACTAATTAATTACTAAACATCGAAATTTGAGTTCTGTTAAAAATCAAGTTATATCGTGGTAACCCTGTTATATTTTGCATTTATTTCGTATCTAAACTACATTATTTATTTTTAGATAATTGTCAGCTTTCAATCTCGTAAATTTTTTTTTTTAGAAAATTACAGTTAGAATATTTTTACACGACATCGTTAGCAATCTTGATTACGTTTGATTCAATTTAAAAAAAATGTATAATTTTAAAGAAGATGCTGCAAGTTTGTTGACAGCCGTTTTGTCTCTGCGTTATAGTGAATCCAAGTTTCATCCACTGTAGCCAACCGGTTAGAAAATAATCAGCATTCTCTTCGCGGGTTTAAAGGGCTTTTGCTAATCACACTCGTACTAGTTTCTGACTAGTATTTAAGGATTTAGTACTTCACTCAATATGAGATTGCTTCTGTTACTGCCATTCTTTTTAGGACAATTCGAAAGAAGACCAGGAAAAATACCACCTCATGGTTGTACAACCTATGTTAATAGTACCAAAAGGGTACGATATATTTGTTCCGAGCAGCAGCGTCAGACGTAGAAATAGCGATTATGATAGCTAACTTTCGTTATGAGAACCAAAAGCAGACGAAGCTCAGCCTTCACATTTTCAAGAGGACATAAAAATTACCCAACAACCAAACTTTTAATGGCAGAATTGAACCGACAGTTAACCTTAAAAGGCTTATTTATATTCACTCACTTTCTTATATTTCAATTCTTTTATATGTGTTTTACGTTGGTTGGCGAGATGCTTGGTTTTCTTCATTTTTGAAAAAATCCTGAACAGGGGTTTACAGCTGCTAGCTGTCTTTATGTGCATAATCCTCTTCTAGATTGTATTTCGTATATTTCCTTATTGCATCATTCCACTGTCTTCCGTGTTGTCCTCCTTTTCTCCTTCCTGGAGGAATATCCATAGAAACATTTTACTAAGTCATCTAAGTATCCTCCTCTATTTCGATCAACTGTCCGAATTATTTTAAGTCTTTTTTTTTCTATTCTATCTAGAACAGTATCTTGTTCCTTCATTCTTCTTTTAATTTCCCGATTTGTTATTCTGCCTAGTTTCGATAGTCTGGCAGTACGTTTAAGCAGCCAATAGTTTTATTTGGTCTGTCCTTTATTTCTATTATACTCGTAGCTAATCCTTCTTTTGCACCTGTTCTATTGATATGTCATCAGCCTCATCTAAAAGCATTAACAATTTAGCTTCTGAATTTATGACAAAGTATTCAGTTTTATTAATATTGATATGTAAGTTCCATTTTTCATATGTTCGATGAAATCGGCGAAGCATACATGTTGCTTATATGAGTCATATGAGATGTGCAGTTACGGCTGAAGAGGTATTTTCCATCGATATGAATACTCATTCTGTGAACCCTTCTCTAAGTCTTTGAAGTTTTTTTCTACATATATGTTGAAAAGACGGGGTAACAAATTGCAGCCTTTTCCGCCATTTTTAACATGCTTTATTATCCGCGTAGAGTAGTTAAATTATAATCAGGACTAGTTGTGGTTCTACATCCATCTCGTCTACAGCTCGCAGTAGCTGATGTCGTGCTATGGATCGTATGATTTTTGCAAATTGATGATGTTAAATATCCTTTTTTACCATGTGCTGTCCTTTTTTCCATCACTTGCTGTAAAATTAATGTTGAATGTATGGATTCACTCTGACATTCACTTTTTTGGATCAATGTTGTAGGTTTATTATTATTTATAATAAAAAGTCGACACTTGATCCACTATAATTGTAGGCACCTTTACAAATGTGGGTAAGTTATTTACTTGTTACAATTGCAGACACTTCAATTGTCTGGATTGGTTAATTAAGAAAAATGAGAAAAGCAACAAGTTTTCAGATTCTCCATTATGGTTGCCATTTGATGTTTCTCCAATCTGCGCTGTTTTTAAAAGATTTCAAATAACTAAAATACAACGATCTGCAACCATTTAACTCTTAGCTCATAATTCTGCCCCTTTGAAAAAAAGGATAAAAAACAAAATCAATATGCTCACCCACTAAACTTTTAAGTATTATTACGCTGGAACTAACCCAGAGAATAATGATTATATTTTCACAGTTAAAAGTTTAGGGGTAGAGGCAGTGCCACGTAGACAGAATGTAGTCCTGATCAAATTTTTCCAAGGATATTATAAGTCGGCCATTGCGGTCACGTGTCGGCCTTCCACCGGAAACAAAGACCGGCGATCAGCGTGCGCACGACACGCGTCGTCGTAATTACGACTAAAATCTTCGGTGGCGTCCTTTGTCGCCGCTGCAGCCCTTGCGAAAGGTATTAGTATTACGTTTTGTAACGAGCGTAGACCTAATTAAACTTTTAAAAAGCGTACTAACAGCCGTCCATAAAAATGAGCCATTTCATCGACTAATAATCGGAATATGCAAAACATCGATCATTTGGAATTGTTACAATTTATAAACATTGGTGAATATAATGAAATAGGAATGTTCAGCTTGGTGAGTTGGCAAACTGCAAGAGATAAAGATTTCATTGAATAAGAAAAAATATGAAGCACCCGCATAACTAACTGTGCGTAAAAACTGAGCTGAAAAATGTATGTACTTAGTGCATGAATTACTGAGTGATAATTTTTTGATAGAAGACCGCTCGTGTAATTACAAGGCAAATTAATGCTTTAATTTGCATACCTATTCAATATTAATAGTGTTACTAAGAATACCGTTGCATGGATTAGTTGATTCAATTAAGGTGTGGTATAGTAATAATTTAATGAATGGTGGAAGCCTGATACAAAGAGATAATTACCGTGGTGTCAGAAGATATCCCAGAAATAACGGACAGCGAGATTTTTCTAGCATTGAGGGAGATGAAAAATGGACTTTCCTCAAGTGACGATCGAGGATATAGAAGAAAATTTCTTATAGAACACATAAAATATTGTTAAAAAAGGGCAAAATATTGGCGACATGGAAAATGCAGAAGTCATTCTTTTACATAGAAAAGCAGACCACTTGTACAAACATCTAACACAAATAATGACTAAACAACTAGCAAGATGAATTTTTACCAACAAGCGAGATTTAGAAAATTCACTTATAAACAGTGGAAACACTAAACTAATCGAAAACCGCGAAGAATAGAATCAATCATTCCACATGTTTTGGGTCTATGGAGTGTACAAGACGCGTTATGATATGTTAGAATAGACTTACGTTATGTAAAATGGCGTAAATGTGGATGGAACGTTTTTAAACCATTTAAGTGTTGCAGACGATATTGTCCTGATAAACCCAGACAAAAAAAAAGCTTAGCCGCGCATGTACGGCTGAAAACCAAACTTACAATAAGAAAATTCGGATTTTTAAAAAATCAAATATCTCGAAAACTATTCAAGATATCGTGAAATGAGTGAGATATTTGGAATCAGGAGAGAAAACTACATAAAGTGATATTAAAACCTAAAATGTGAAAATTCGAACATTAAAGTCGAATATTTCGAAAACGGGTTGATATATCGAAAAGCCAGTGGTGGATTCGGATTCAGGGGACAAAAATATATGGGAATCCACCATCAGTTGTATTCTGCCTTAACGGGAACCGTGTGACAGACACACAGACACACAGACACACAGAAAGAGTGATCATAGTAACCTCTTACTTTGTAAGTTTGGTTGAAACTAGAAAGTACGATAACGGAAGTAGACGTCAAAGGGTATATACAACTATAACTAGGATACCTTATCAAGTTGGGAAAACCAAGCCATAAAGCAAAAATATGAGGATGAGAATAAAGGAAAGAAGACGAAACAAAGAAATCAGGAAATACTGGAGTAATAGAAGTTGCAGAACGCACAGCTAAACTGTAATGCAGTTGCGAAGAATACTTACGAAGCAAAAATCCTGAAGAATGGACAGTGGATAAATACAGTGGCAATAACCAAAAGCATAGTTGGAAGACCTCAACAGCTGTGGGTTGATGATATAAAGGAAATATCAAGAAGAAACTGATGACAACGAATCCTATACAGAGAATCCAAGACAAATCTGGGGAAGGCTTCTGTCCATCGGTAGATAAACGAAGGCTGAAGAAGAAGAAGAAGATAATAATAATAATAATTTATGATAATAAGTTTCGACAAATTTTGTGGTACAGTTGCGGCAAAAAAATGGGACAGTTACATCTATTTTTGTGATTATTCCACTTTTCATATATTTATATGCGGCATAACCACTTTGTCGTATTATTTCTAATTTGGAATTGTTTGGCAGATGTCAAATATTCAATGTTGCAATATGACTTATTAATAAAACAAATTCAAGCAACTAGAATTAGACAAAAACCTGTTATAAAAGTTGTTCCATTTTTATTGGTTGCAACTGTACATGACAGTCTACCAAAAAGAGACAGAAAATTGTCAGTTTGTCGAATCATTTACCTTTAAATTAACAACGTGCCAGATTGAGTAGGTCAACTGTTTACCTTTAATATGAGGATGTATCTCTGGAATCAATTGTTTTTTCGACATAACGGTCACAGTGACACGTTAATCAACTCAGTGTACGTGTAAACAAAAAAAAGTTATAAACTTACCCTCAAAAACAGATCCTTTTAGTTTGTTGAAAATAGGAAATGCAGCGATAAACTTTTTTCTCTGGGCAAACGGACTTGAAAGAAATTCACGAAAACTTTGATGTAGTTTATGGTAATCTTGCTTTAGAAAAGTGGACAGTCAAAAGTAGACAAAGAAAATTTAAAAAGGAAGACGTAGCTCAAGAAAACAAAAAGTAGGTAAATTATATTTCAATAGAGAAGAAAAAATTAAAAATGCAAGAAGTAAAACTTAAAAAACATAAAACAGGAATTTCAAATGAAAGGGTAAGATCGTCGTTGGGTTCGAAGAATGCTTACACCGCTTTAACAAACATTTGTGAAGAGTGTTACGAATCTTTTGCTTATAAATCAGGACCATTTTCTGTCATGTAATCACTTTATATGACGCTGAGAATAAACAGAAATCAATGGCTTTGATGCATAAATGTTCAAAAATCAGGAGATACAATTTTTGTAAAATGCAGGAGTTCCACTCATCGAATATATTCCAAATAAGACAACGATAAATTGGTGTTCTTCTGCAGGAACAATTAAAAAAAATCTATTGCGGAGAAAGAAAATATTTTTTAAGGTGGCTACCTATAACCTCATTGGAGACACTTTAGAATTTGTGTGCGAAGTTTCGTTGTTTTTAGTACATTACCATTGCTAGCTAGAAAAAATAAAACAACTACACTTAAGATTGAAATTTCATATTCTAAATAGTCTGAAAATTAAGAGGATAAAAAAATGTGTTTAGAAAAGCATTATTTCGTATTTTTTCTTGTTTTTATTACGTTAACAAAATATTATTAAACAAATTTTATATATATCGGTCATCCGCATAATCGGTTATCCGGATTCTTTATTATTACCGTACAGTAGAAAATGCCTGTATATAGCACATATAGTGTTCTAATAAAGAGTTTCTTATTTTGGTGTGAGGGTATTAGATAAAGTTTCGGATTGACGGGAAGATATATTCAAAATGTCTGACTTCTGGTTTTACGCCCATTACTCCCATTAACTTTTATTTTTTTAAATGAATCACTCTTTCCCTAAAACAAGAAAAATACCCCGATATATGGAAGAAAGCTTTGGTGCTAATAGAGAAACCCAAAAAACCTGGCGAAATCGAGATAAAATACCGGCCCATATGCCTGTTAAATGTCATGGGGAAAACGTACGAGCAGTTAATAGCAAGAAGACTAAATGCAAAAACCGAAGGAAAGCTCTCAGTAAATCAACATGCGTTTAGAAAAGGAATATCGACGATAGATGCAATGGAAAAGGTGAAAAAGGTAGTTGAGTAAATTAAAAAAGGGCAGCCAGAAATAGGAAGCTATGCATACTGGTCAAAATTGACATTAAGAATGCTTTTAACGCCGTACGATGAAACGGCATACTAAATGAATTGGAGACAATGCAAACCAGTGCAATAATAAGGAAAGTAATAGCAAGCTATCTGGAAAATAGAAAGATCTTAATAGGAAACAAGGAAGAAATGCAGGTAACCAGTGGGGTCCCACATGGCTCCGTATTGGGACCACTGCTCTGGAACATTTTCTATAATGATATACTCCAACTTGATATGCCACCAGGGGTAGAAACAATATGCTTCGCGGACGATACAGCCATAGTAATAACGGCCAAAACAAAGGAAGACATCATCGTAGTAGCAAACACGGACATCGAACAATTAAAGAAAAAAATTGAGGAGAAGGGACTGGAAATTGCCAAGGAAAAAACTGAAGCGGTAATTTTATATGGGGGTAGAAAAATGAGTGAAGCCGTAATACAAGTGGGAGAGACCGAAATAACGACAAAACGATAAAGTACCTAGGCGTGTGGTTTGACCACAACTCTCACATGAAGGAACATATAAAAGAGGTGACCCTAAAATCAGAAAGGTGAATTACCGCTTTAACAAAACTGATGCCGAACATAGGAGGACCTACCGCACTCCAGAGAAAAATACTGAGCAACGTTGCCCATTCAATTATGCTATACGGGGCACAGATATGGGAAAAGGCGATAATACAAACAAAATACAGAAACATGCTGGCGAAACAACAAAGAAGAATAGCATTGAAAATATCAAGCGGCTACCGTACTATCTCAACAGAAGCTGTACAAGTCATAGCGTCGATTATACCGATCGAACTTCATGTTGTACAAAGAAGACTTTCATATGGAAAGGATGAACGAGACAAACAGGAAGTAACCACCATAATAATTGATAGATGGCAAGAAAGGTGGAACAGGCACACGGGGAAAGCCATATGGACAAAGAGATTAATTAGAGACCTTCCAAACTGGGTAAAAAGAAGGTACGGTAACACTGACTACTACCTAACACAATTCCTAAGCGGCCACGGGTGTTATAAATCTTACCTGAAAAGGTTCGCAATAATAAATGAAGACAGATGCAATCAGTGCGAGACGAATACGGAGGACAACCCAGAACACACCTTCTATAACTGCCAGAAATGGCTAAGGAAGAGAGAAAGGTTACAAACAGAAATAGGGACAAATATTAGCCCAGACAATACAATACCACTTATGTTAGAAAAAAAAAAAAGTGGGATGCTATATACAAGTATATAAGAGGGATAATACAAGTCAAAGAGATGCAGGAAAAAGTAGAAGAACAATAAGGGAGAACTCATAGAAACGGAAGAACAAGAAACAAGAAAGAAGGAGAGAGAAAGTAGAATAATATCGTATCGTGAATATAAACCCACCCTGAAGTAATGCTACCGCGATTCCGGGGTGAGATCTTCTGTACCTAGCGAGGAGGTGTTTTAGCTGGTAAACGGTGGTGAGAACCACCGGAGTCCAGCACTCCCGGGCGGGAGAAGACCCGTACGCTCGGGGTAAGTCCATAAAGGATTTCACCACCAGACAAAAAAAATGAATCACTCTGTATGTTTTATGTTTTTCGGAATCTATGACTCAAATTACATATAACAGTGTTGCCATATTTTCATTTAAAAATATTTTCCTATTTAATTTTTTACCACAGAAGGCCAGTTTGCAAGAAGGCAAGTTTGCAGTATTATGATTAATAGATTGGTAATTGTATTTGCTATTTAATGGAAAGATGGCCCTTGGTATAGTTGCAATTAAAAAAAAATCTTTAAAAACACGTTTAACAAATTGTATTCTTTCATGAGGGATTTGTTATTTCCCTAATTTATAAAATAGCTATTATTATGAGTTACTACAGTCAATTAGAACATATTTTTCCAGTCATGGCCTTTTACGTTAAAAAATAAAATTGGATTTTTTTAAATGTAAGTTTGGCTACACTGTCGTATGTAATTTGAGACGTAGATTCGAAAACACATAAAATGAATAGGATCCATTTAAAAACATAAAAGACTATGACACTTCCAGTGAAACCGGAAGTCGGCCATTTCAACTATATGTATTATCGATAACCTCATTTTACCTTGCGGTGTAGAGGTTGGTGCTTTATGCGCTTACATCTGGCGGTATACAATGTTCAACTTGCCCCGGATTCGGGATACAAAGTTGGAGAGTGCCTTTTGTGCTTGCGCAGCAACCATTGTGTGAGGTGTATTTCGTGGTGATGTGTTGACCTTGGTACTCTATCTCTTAGGTCTGTGATTCAGAGTACAGGACAGTTAATTTGGTGCCCAACTGTGAATGGTCTCACCGAGCCCGATTCCAATCGCCAAGGCTGCGGAAAAATTCGGACCCCCGCGGAATTTGAACCGAGTACTTGCTTAATGCAAGCCTAGCGCCTATCCAACTGCGCTACGCGGCTTCTATTCAACTGTATGTTTCAATCCAAAATTGTGTCTAATATCCTTGCACAAAATTTCATACAAATCCCTGTATACATGAAGGAGACATATACATGGCCCATTGTTATCCGGTAGGTATACTGCCATAAATGTCGAATATTTGAATTATGTACAGTATTTACTTGCTTAAGTTGACTCATTTAAATGAAATCAGAAAAATCGACATCAATTTACAAAATTTAATGAAATAGCTTCAAACGCGTTCCTCGTGACAGTAATTCGAAGATGTGGTTGTTGCCTATCTTCATAATGAGGTTACAATAACATTAAGAATTGTACAAAATGCGCAATTCGTGTGTCTATAGCTCTCTATATATTTGATTTAAATCCATTCATTTTTATATATTTTTCATTAGCCCCCGGAGAGCTAATAAAATATGCAAACATGTACTTATAGGGTTAGGGTGTCCCAAGGTCCCAGTCTATACTATATGAGCACCTTATACACATTTGGGTCCTTCCCTACAACTTGTTTGCTTAATATATTTTAATACGATAAATAATAAAGCCATTATTGAAGAATTTCACAGTATTGGGTCACCTGGTACTAGTAGGTAAGGAATTTCAAAGCTGAGCATAAGCAATCCATCTCCAGCAGAAACTGCGTGTATATTACTGCTTTCTGTTAAAGCAGAATATGAGGATATTAATCCTAAGAAATAAATATTTATAGATATCTGAAATATGCTACAATTTTTGCATATTTTTCTTATGTGTAAAAATTGAGACAATGCACAAAACTGTTCCTAATGAAAATTGTTCGTGTTTGCGTTTATAAAGTTTCCCGCAATTAAGATGATCTAATAAGAGCGATGAGGTTACATAACAAGAATAATGAGAGACAAAGAGAGAGAGAGAGTGCCAAATAAAATAGAGAGGTAGAGAGAGAGAGACAGAGCGAGTGCGAATAATAAAAAGTGATAGAGTGAAATGCCAAATAGTGGGAGAAAAAGGAGGAGTAAAAATTAGAAAAAGAGGAAATAGCGTAAACAAAATAAAAATCACATTTCAAGGCACAAAACATGGAAAATAATTTTTAAAAACCCCCCAACCAGTGAGAGACCAACAAATCATTTTTTTGTTGAAATTGGTTTTACACTTGGGGATTGCAATGAGTTGTCGATTTTAAATAATTTTAACATAATTTAAAAAATTGAATGTGTTAAAAATATAAGCACTGTTAGGAAGTATAATTAAACAAAGCCCCAAATGGCAGTTCAAAATTGATATTTTGCCTCGAGCTGAAACTACGACAGTGCTATTAGATTAGAAATGCAGAAGGTAATCTTGTATTTTTTCTCGCATTTGGTAATTGTGTATAAAAATTAGAAAATGTGTGAAAAAACATGTCAGCAGATCGTTGTTGAAAGAGATTGTGTTAAATTATTAATTGCAGTATTATTCTATTTAATCTTCAACTATGAAAGATTGTATTTTTTAAATTTGATTGTTTTCTACAGTGGTAGCGGGGAGGGGTAAGTACTAAATTAGAAGGCAGTCAACGTTTTGCTTCCTGTCACTTAGAAAAATTTCCGTTAAAAAACTGAACTAATTTATAATTTTCCATAAGACTTTATATTAAATACAGTGAATTTGCAATTAATTGTGTGAGAAAATTTTTGTATTAGTTACAAAGTGAACCTATAGGGAGGCCACTATGATTCTGTTGAATAAAATTAGGCTTGTAACCAATACGAATCAATGAATTTACAAATTTAGGGTCTGTCCCGTCGTTGGTGCCACATCCACGCGTTCAATATTCAATTAGTTTATTAAATCCGCTAGTCGTTGTTGACTTGCCATAATAAAATCAATTAATAAGATTTTTTGTAATTATTAATCACCTATTTTGTATACAAATAGATTCATAATTTAAATTATTGGAGGTTAATAATAATAATGTTGCAATCAGATGACCTCTATAGAAGGGACCCTTGCTCCTCCTTACCAATATAACTAAAACCTATCAAAAGTACACAATTAATAAAATATAAATACCTAAAACATTACAAAATAATAAAGTTGTACCGGTTAATAAAAGAGTTTCCGAAATTATATACTATTACTAAATAGCAATTTTTTAATTTGAATTGTAAAAGCAGGGCCAAGGGAAGAATTTTCAGTAAAGGTGAAATGGAATTATAAAGTTTCGACATATTATAAGACAAAAACGTTTAAATAACTCTAAGCGATGTATCTAACAATCTATTAATTCCGTATGTCTCAAATTTTAATTATGACATACTCACGAAGTTCTAAAGTTAGAACCAAATTTCGGGCAACTTCTTTACATGGAATTATACTATAATTAATCTTTATCTGAACGTGAGGCAACTGTACTGATGATACACATAGTGTTTTAAAATATTACATAAACCTGAAGAATTAATTATATAAAGTAGCGGACCTAAAATAGATCCTTGCAGAACGCCACATTTAATTTCTCGATAATCAGATAATTCAAGATAATTTGAACAAAATTATAAGGGTACTCTATCGAACCCGAAATGATTAATTGCATCAAAGGCTTTGGAAAAGTCTAGAAGAATTGCAGCTGTAACACAATATCATCGGTTACTTTTAATAATTCAGAAACACAACTATAATTTATACGAAAATAGGTCTAGGATTTAGGTGTATTCGCTTTACCTATTGGTTTAATAAAAGCCCGTTTCTATTGTTTGATTCACACAGATGCGTGCATAAAAACCTTTTTGCTTATAATTATTCATGTAATTCAAGTCATAACTGTTCTATCTCATTCAAAGGTCGTGGTAAAGTCAAATTTGCATCTTGCCGTATTTGTTTACCTCTGTTAATATTGGAAAGGAATTTGTAAGCTTCCCTTAATGGCTTTTAAGCGGATGGATACACTTTCTAATAGGACTTAAGCCGACTTAGCGTATTTAGGACTCATGTGTTTATGGATTTCGTTCAATACAATGCCTCATTGAGAGAGCTTAGCATTAAGATTTCTTAAAATAAGCATTTATTCCTAAACAACGTGCGACGCTCCGATTGGCTACGCAGGATCGCCTCAGCCAATAGTGTTTGAGCCTTCCCCTCCTTGTTGAATTTGCGAGTTCAGCTCATTGTCAATTCAGCTTCAGTTAGATTCAGAATTTCGAGTAAGCAAGTGCAGCTATGCTTTGTGCTGGTTTGCGGTCGGTCTAGCTCCCTGGTAAAGGGTTGTTTTGTGTGACGGTTACGCGCAATTCGCTATTTTCGCGTGGCCAATCCAAGCGTGTCACAACAGTTGAAGCTATTGTAAAAACCATCGGTCCATCAGTGACGTTTGTAATCGTTGTTACTCAATATACTCGTGTTTGTTAAGTCTTGTTTCACTCCAACAAATAACTGAACCCAAGTCAAGGGTTATTAAGTGGCAGTTCCCGGCAATCCCATTGAACCGGAATTCGCAGCGGATTAACTGGGGGCCCCATTCGTGGAAGCCTCTTTTCAAGTTAATCATACAAAAAACATCTATTTTCATTGAAATCTATAAATAATTCGAAAAACGGTGAACAGTGAACATAGTTGAGACCATTTTTATTGAAAAATAAAAATAAATTGAATTTTAAATGAGTAACACGGCGATGTCTATTTTCTCTAAGTAATCAACTAGTCTAACAAATATTTTTTCTTACATTTAGATATTTATTCTTTTACGCTGATTGGTAAACATTTTCAAAAAGTTTCTATCGCGTAAAATTTTTGAGGAAAAATCGAGAAATCACGTAAAACACATAAATATCGCTAATGTGTCCATTTAGTTCGCCGGTCTTTAACTGCGCTTTCAGTTGTTTTCCGATGTAAGGTTTGATTGAGATACCTCTAATGGAGTTGAAAGGGGCACATTCTACAAGTATTTTAACATATACAGGGTGCGTCAAAGAAGTTTGGCTCAAAAAAGTATGAATTTATTTTAATGGAACATCCTGTATCTCATTATGGCTATTTAAGCCCCTATAAGTTCTACGGCCAATTATAACTTTTCTTTTAAATTGATTCTAGATTTTCCAACTTATGAACGTTGTTCGCAGCATTAACGCAGGGGTTCCGCAAGGGTCCATATTAGGCCCAATCCTTTTCAATCTTTTTATGTCTGACGCACCAGAAATTGTTAATGCAAATTTAGCTATGTATGCTGACGACACAGCTATAATTACTCAAGACCCTGACATTACTCGAGCAGCACGAAAACTGCAAACAAGTGTAGATCAATTAAATCTGTGGTTCCATAACTGGTGTCTAAAAATAAATGCAAACAAATGTGAATGCAAAATGTTTACCCTTCGGAGACCTCAAGATGCACCAAACATAATCATCAACAACACCTCTATACCCTGGAATTCTAAAGATAACGCCGCGGCGAAATTTCTCTCGCCTTCCTTCTTCCGATAGTCAGTCGAGTTTCGCCTCTGACGTGGTTCACACGTTGAGTTACCGTGCTCTTTTGCTTTTTTCCTCCTGATGAAGCCCCTTACGAAAGTGGGCGAAACGTTGAGTTCTTCGATCTCAATCATGACACGGTCCAATCGCGGAAGTCGTTTGTTACTTAATGACAATGGCCGTGAAAGCCTCAAAAATCAACAGTTACAGTCGAACGTAGAATCTATGGGGCTTGAATAGCCGTAAAGAAATACAGAGTGTTCCATTTAAAACATTAATATTTTTTCAAGGCAAATTGATTTTTGGCACCCTGTATACGTCAAAATAATTTATAATGTGCCCCCTTCAACTATATTGGATTTCCTCAATCAAACTTTTTATCGGAAAAAGGTAAAGGCGTAATAGGGGATCGGTGCACTAAATGGACACCCTGTATATTGGTCAATGCCAATACTTTTTTCCATATCAACTGACAGTATGGGCAAACGTCTGGTTTCAGGTTAGAACACTAGTCATTTCTAAGGCCATGTAGAATTAATGGTTGTTTTGTACATTTTGTGCAATTTTTCTATATTATTAATCACACTTATTGATCAAATTTATACGCTGTAGTAAAGATAATTTTGTTGATTGCAGTTGAGTAGTGGTTGTTGACACAAAGCCGTAATTGGTTTTTATAAAATTATGTAAATTGAAATGTAAATATTACCAGTGCTGACATAACTAAATAACTTCTTTTTAAGAGAAAATATAAAATATGCGACAGATTCAATTAGTATGAATACCAAAGGCCTAAGTATAGTTATTTATAAGTAATATAAAGTATGATCAAAAATTAATCTCATCTAGTATGGCTATGGAATTCTTTCTACTTTATGAATGCAACTATGTTTACACTTAAATGTCAAACTTGACATTTGCTATTTAAATGAGTTATAGTTGCATTCATAAATTAGGAACAATTCCATAGCCATACTAGATGAGATTAATTTTTGATCATACTATATAATATTGTACGAAAATAAATGACACTGAAATTTGATATTGAGTATAATTTGAGATAATCGAAAGGTGTATCGAATTCAAATTTTCTTCGTGATATGGTGACACAACATGCTTAACATTTGGTATTGTGGTTAGTAAAGTTAATATTGTGCATGGAAATTGAAAATATACATAAGCAAACAGCTAGAGTTCGATAACAATCCATCTAATCAACTTTCAAGAGATGCATGCGTTGGTCTGGTGTGTCCATTGGTCCCCTGGGTTTACGCAATACAAAGTGGCCAGTGGTCAAGCCGGAAATAATGTAAATCGGGGGTGAAATTAAGTTACGTTCTTATAGTCAAGTATTTGCTTAAACAACGACTCTGCACACTACATACGCGAATATAAAATGGCCATCTCATCTGGCCCAACGGATTACTCAGTAATGAATTTGTTTTATCGTCCGTCAATGTGGGTGGACTCAGGTCAGTGTGTACACAAAACTAATCACCCCTCTGTATTAAAATCAAACAGAAAATTTGCGCAGCATCTGCCCTCTTCACGGGTCGTAAATTCCGATCAGCCTATTGGAACTAGATGGCCATTCAGATTGACGTTTTCATATTTGCTTGGGAGCCGTTTTCGGCTAATCTTTTCAGTGCCGCAGTTAAATTGGTTTATGAATTATATAAATTTTAATTCGCCGGACGCGCATTTGAATCCCAACCATTACTAATCGGCCTTTAGCGGCAGTAATTAAATTGCATTGTCGGCTCAGCGGTTACTATTTTGCTATAAATTCAAATGTCAAGAGCTCGTCACCTAAAAACTTGACAGAAAAAACGCATTTAAATGAACCCCTTCAGAACTGGAAGCGTATAATTGTCGAGCATTAGGGGTTACGCGCTGCACCCATTTGATTTTATTTTTAATTCAAGTTACATTTGACAACCTAAACAATCGAATATCACTGTTCTGTATTTTGAAAACCGTGACAAATGGTTTACAATGTATTTTAGAAACTATTTTGGCCCAAATCTCAGGAGCTAGTTTGTTTGGGTTTCGTTAAAAAGCTCAAAATTCACTCAATCTGTAATTTCCAATTTGGTCTTCAGGGAATGATTGGGGGTTCTTTTAGCCAGAATGTCAAGTGCGAACAGTGTGTATTGAAAATATTAAAAAAACATCGAATTACAGAAGAAAGTATGTTCGTTATCACATTGGCAATGAAAGACTCCTCTGTTGACAACTAGCAGACATGAATTAATAGTAGGAGTTTCTTCAGCGGTTCTAAACATGCAGCCACATAAATTACTTGTATAAAAATTTTATTTAGGAATTTCATTAAAAATAAGGGTCCCGTATATTATAGGTATGGAATATATACACAGTGCGTCACTTTAAAAACCTATTATAATTTGAAATAACAGTAATGCTCTATTATTAATCTAATCTGTAAGAATTGTTACGAAAGTTTGTAAATAAATATATTTTTTTAATATTACTACAAGAATACGTCTAAAAATAACTAAGTACAAATAAGTTCCGTTAATACGAATTAATTAAAACCAGCTTAATTCGAAGAATGGAAACATTGGGATTACCATATCATACTGACTTTGCTATAGGTGTAATAAATCAAACAGTTATTAGTACGGTTTTCGTCTTTTGTTGTCTAGGCCTGCTTGGTACAAAATGGATTTTTACCAAATTACAGTTCAGATGGGACCCAGTTGGCAAAGTTAGCTTAAGAATAATATGAATAAATCATTGTAGGTCTTTCTAGTAACTTTATGCGAACATTTTATTAAAATAAAATATTCTAAATTAAAAATTATAGTGATATGTATACCGAGTTTCGTTACATTTACATAAAAATGGAAAATTAAAAATTACACAGCCTTTTATTTTTTAATTATAATGAACAATTTCAATTAATTAAAACAACTAAAATTTAAAATTATTCAAATAGTGCCCCACCCAAACTTCTAAATTCTTGGAAACTTTCTAATTTCTGCAAGGGGTATTGATCTGGTTACATCAACTATTTTATTTTTTTAATCTTCGGAATAAACTTGCTGCTTTATATTGTCCCTAAAATAGAAATCTATCATTGTTAAGTCCGGATAGCGTGGTGGATATGGTTGTGGTCCAAATCTATCAATTCCTTTCTCCCCAAATTGACTATCCAAATAATTTCTTATTAAAAGAGTCGAGTGTGGATCAAAACCGCCTTGTTGAAAATAAATTTTTGTCTTGTAGCCAAATTTATTTCGTCAAGGTAATTTTGTAATATCTCCAAATACACCGACTTAAATTTTCATACAAAAAATAAGGTCCACTTATACCACTGTATGAAACAGAACACCAAACATTAACTTTTTTTGAATACTGCCTTCTGCACCTATTTCTAAAATTTGGATTTCCATCCGACCAGTACCGTGAATTTTGTGGAGAAACTACTCCATTACTGCTAAATGACGCTTCATCCGAAAATGTAATGTGGTTCATAAAATGTTTTTCCTGCAAACAATTTTCCCCAACACATCAACGAAACTCCAGTCGCTTTTCTTCGTCGTTTAGTTCTAAAGTAGGGGGAAATTTTGGTATATACGGAATAAAACTCGTGATATCTTTATAATTTTGAATTTAGAATATTTTATTTTAATAAAATCCTGGCGTAAAGTTACCAGAAAGGCATCGATATTGACTGATGTATTCCCAAAAACTTAGTAAATGTACAAAACTAGATATTTTTGAATTGGCAATCAAATTTTCTATCCGAGAAAAATATACAGGGTGTTCTATTTAAAAGGTATGTGCAACTTCCGGTTAAACCGGAATTCATATTACAATAGAGGTACTTCCATTTTACTTAGATAAGGAATACTGTATAACATGTGAGCAAACGAAAGTGAAATCAAGCTTGGCTTTGAAAATTGAAACATATGTCGATTATTATTTTACATTATTTTAGTGTTCTAGAATGAAATGCACATACATAACCTAACTGTCATATCAAAATGTTATTTGATATTTAACATAAAAACCAACATTTAAACAATGTTACATCTGCTACATGAATCATTTCGATTATAAAAACTTTTTGTTCTTGATTACACATGTGTAATTTAAAATTTGATAATTTAAACAACTTGTCTCATTTACTATGATAATAACTGTCATATTTAAATTAAAAACATCAGAAAATAATAGAGCACATGAATTTTTTCTAAGTCAAGCTTGATTTCGTTTTCATTTGCTCACATGTTATATATGTATAACTTAAAGAAACTAGTTTCTACGGCATTTTTCTTTTCAAAATGTAGTTTTTATTATTGCTAGCAAGCGTTAACTATTATTTTAAAAATATTACGTAGCCACATGTAATTTGGCAGTCATATAATTTTTAATAAGTACGCGATAAGTTAACAATACATAACTGAACATGCTGGAATACTAAGAGGGATTGAAATGTTGAGTGACAAGTTACTACAAGAGCATTAAAAAGAGTAATTCTTAGGTAGTAACTATGAAAAATGGCATCAGGTTGGTGTCGGTCAGTAGATGTATTGATTAGCTTTTAAATACTTTTTTAAAGAAACCAAGTTTAGGTAACCGAATCACGGATTACTTTCAATTGAGAGATATATATTTTTTTTAAATTACGAATAATAGAAGTTCCAACTCCTAGCCAATTATATCAGGTGGAGAGCTTAAGATTCAATACACGCAATTTAGGTACGTTAGAAAGTACATTTAGACTTATTGCTGCTTTCTTTTAAACCAGTGTTTCCCAAACTTATTTGTCCTGCCCCCTTTTCAGAAAAAAAAAATACTCAGCGCCTCCTGGAAATCGACATTCTTTAAGCGAACAAACAGAAAGATGTTGTAGTGGTAGCTTCTTGAGACTGATAATTATCTATAAGAGTATTTCTGGTAGAAAATTATTTTGAAAGAATCAATTAATTAGCAAATTAAAAAGTACAAGGGGGGATTTATACATTAAAAGTACAACATAAATATATGAAAATTAATTGTTTAATGAATGATACATTAGATACAGTTACTGTTAAATTGTGAATAGTTTATTAAAAAGGTTCGAGCATATAAATTGATTTAGTTGGGATAGTTGTTTGGTAACATCAGAGCTTAGATTTTAATTTGTAGGTATTAACTGACAATCGGAATAACTAAGGTGAAAGCCAAACTCAAATGTTTATCTGAAAAAGTCAATTATGAAATGTTATAATAAAATATTCCATATAGAAATTTTGTATAAATAAATAAATTTTTAAAATAAACAAATCTTTTCTGAATTTGTACCCTGTATTTTGAGTAAAAGCAAATTTGAATAATAAAAACCCTTTATTATAATGGTATTTACTTTCTGGATGGTGTTTTAAAGGGTGTGATAAAGTAAAATCAAAGAAACGGCAAATAAACAGACTGAATAAATAAAGTAACAGATGGTATGAAGAAGAATAAGAACATTTAATAATGGTAAATAGTCTTCATCGACTAAATAAATCTGTAACTTGCATTTTGTGTGATTATTTGGAAAATAATCTTACACTATGTTACACAACAGATGAAATATGTACGAATGGTTTTTCTAAATCTTCTTACCTTCTCTTCCTTCTTTAAGCTTTCACCGCCCCCTTATTTATATTCACCGCCCCCCAAATTCACCCGAGGCTACTATCGCCCCCCTGGATCGTTCCACCGCCCTCCAAGGGGCGATATCGCCCACTTTGGGAATCACTGGTTTAAACACATGAAAAAAGAATGGTATAAATCCAATGAGGAATAATACACGCGAGATGATACCAAGAGAATATACCTTAGCTTGAGGTATTTTAATTCGGTTTGAATTTTGTTATTAGTTGCCAAATACCAATACCAATACCATTTAAGATTGTCGTTTTACTCTGTTGACTGAGGAAAACCACCTAAAAACCTGAATCAAAACAGACGGTCGCGAGAATCGAACCCACGACCTCACCGAACATTATAATGTGCTGGTTTAGGGGTATCGTGCTTAGTTGTTCTTGCAAGTGTTCATAAAATTATTTCCTGATTTGTCTTGTGTATCCCATATCGGCAGCGTATACGCTTTATGTTGATGGTTTTGTTTTCGATCTTAAGACTATTCTTATCGTTAACATATCCGATAATTTTTTAAAATAACAATAATAATTTGTAGGTTTTATTAAATTCCTGTTTAACTCCAGTATTACTAAAATTTCTTACTAAAAAAAACCAAAGGTATTGTAAAGCAACTTACGTAATTTTATTTTACGATAGGTATAAAATTCCGTAAAATTGATTATACTTAAAGAAATAAGAATATGATGTTACAGTTTTTATTTATTTATTTTATTTTAGTACTCAGCCAACAGCCGTTAGGCCAATTATAGGCGTCGCTCTACATTTTTTTTTGTCAAATGTGTATCCTAACAGTAAATAATAAGGTTGTGGAGATAGATAGCCAAAAAGTTTATTGTTGTAGGTATAAAAAATCTGATTGTCCCTTAAGGTCCAGACGTCATACATGTGAAGGTTGATAACATATTTTACGTTTCGCCACTTTAGATGGCTTCATCAGAAATTATTGACAAGTAATATAACAAAATGGCTTCCATAAAAGTTTATAATAATTGATAACAAAATTTGCAAATGACTAATTAAAGCCACATTGCAAGTATACGGCGTCTAAATGGATAAAGGTGAAATATTAAACAATCATTATTGATTGAGGTTAAACATTAACTATATTATAGATAATGTCAGAAGCTGGCAGCTTGATTCTTCAAAACAAGATGTCCTTTACTTTCAATTAAAAGTAGTTTATTGTTTCAATTACATTATCTATAATATAGTTAATGTTTAACCTCAATCAATAATGATTGTTTAATATTTCACCTTTATCCATTTAGACGCCGTATACTTGCAATGTGGCTTTAATTAGTCATTTGCAAATTTTGTTATCAATTGTTATAAACTTTTATGGAAGCCATTTTGTTATATTACTTGTCAATAATTTCTGATGAAGCCATCTAAAGTGGCGAAACGTAAAATATGTTATCAACCTTCACATGTATGACGTTTGGACCTTAAGGGACAATCAGATTTTTTATACCTACAACAATAAACTTTTTGGCTATCTATCTCCACAACCTTATTATTTCATCGAAGCAGCCAAATTTTCATTCACCTATTATACCTAACAGTAAAGTTATTTTAAACTAGAATTATAAACAAAAGGCTACACAAATAATCGTGTAAATCGCTTATCTTGAACAATTAAATTTGGTTGCAAAGTTTTATTTTAAGTAACCAACAAATTCCGGGATTGGACCGTGTAATTATTGAGGTCGAAGAACTCCACGTTTCGCCCACTTTCGTAAGGGGTTTTATCAGGAGGAAAAGCATAAGAACCCGGTAGCCCAACGTGTACACCACGCCTCTTTTGATCTTTTGCTTTTCCTCCTCATGATGCCCCTTACGAAAGTGGACGAAACGTTGACTTCTTCGACCTCAATAATGACACGGTCCAATCTCGGAAGTTGTTGGTTACTTAATGACAATGGCCTTGACAGCCTACGAAATCAAAATTTTATATAGAATAATAATTAATAACACTTATATTAATATACAGCGTGTAACCGATGATGTGTAAAAAAACTGTGCCACTATATCATTCTTCAAAAAAAGAAAATATAATAATAATGGCAATTGTAGCTTTGTGCTTTGCTTTTAAAGTGACAAGCAATAAGAGTTTTATAACTGGCAACATTGCAAGACCGAAATGCCGTAAAAATTGAACACATACATATGAACAAACCCAATGTAAGACAAAAAGCAAGCCACTATCTAGATTTCTTGCACTATTGGCATATTATGAAAATACGCTAACGACTATAATTTCATACGAAAACATTTTTTTATGAAGTTAAAAGCTCAAAATAATCTGCAAATAAATAAGGAACGTAGTTCTAATACCAAATTAATGTAAATTGTCCAAATATAATATAGTGCGTCTCGTAGAGTATATCAGACATAGGGATATTAACGTTGACAAATTATGCAAGGATCAATTATTGCTATGTACGCATGAAGATACGCGATTGGACAGAAATAAAAACAATTTGAAATTAATTTGACGTTTGCTATTTGTGACCAATCACATACCTCGATGCATATACAGCAATCTTTGATGGCTCAATAATTTGCAAATGTTAATTTGGATAGGTTTGATAGTTGCTGAGACACACTGTATATGATTTTCTCGATTCAACTTAATTTTGAATAGAAGTTTAACCTTATCTGCTGAAGAGTATAGGCAGCAGAAGCTAGTTTTAACTGTGATACTGACTTCCCTAGAATCTAAATATTCTCGCAGTGTATATTTTACACTGAATCGGTTACACCTGTATATCATTTTTAAGTCTTTTATGCAAATGCAATAATATTGGTTTTATATATAAGATAAATTATAGTTACCAGTCGCATAAAAATTAGCTACTATCCCAAATTGTGAATAAAATGTTCCGCCGTCTGTAGCTTTATACTTCCATTAAATTTAATACATTTCTTTAAATTAGGTTTAAAGTATAAAAATCATCACATTTATTTTTGAGACCATAATATGTAGTTTTTTAGCCACGTGAATTAATTTAATCTTTCTAATTCTTTTTTCGCATAGAAATATTCTGTATATTTTGATATTAACTTTATTTTGTATAATTTTGTTTTATTTTTGTTTAATTTTTAATTCACACATAAATGGCAGTTTTTCTTGAATTTCAATTTAAAAATATATCGGCCGATCAATATACAAGGGTGTAGCAACGATGTGAGGGTGAAATATATTCCAAAACAGATGACCATTACAATAAATTTGTTTATATAATAGTTGTATGTACTAAGGTATTAGTATTAGTAGAATATTGCTCAAAAAAATGTAGCGAGACAAATTTACGTTTTTTAATAGAAAGGTAGCTTGCAAGTTTTAAGTCGAAATGTTAATCTTTTTAATATAAATTGTTTTGGAGATTTTAACGATTCGGTGCAAAAATGCTGAAATTCAGGCGGCTGCTATATAAGTAACCGAAACAATTTAATAAAGATAAACGTTAATAAAAACTAAATTCTTCGTGAATCACCTTTTGAATGTAGATACTGCATCTGGGTATTAATTCTAGACAGAGAGTTCAAAATGTACTTTCAAGTGTTTAAATTTTTAACGGCGTGTTTTGTTAGCTATTTGAAGTTAGCATCTTAAAAATAGTTTTTATGTTTAAACTCGAATATTTGAAAAATTATTGAATTTAGGGCTATAATATATGACATCAGAAAAATTCATTTAAAGGGCATTTCAAAAATAAAGAGTGATACAATTATGTCATTTTAAATAATATGAAATTTAAAAAATTGCAAATGTTGAGCGTCCCGTATAGCATTACTACCCAGTTCACTCCCAAAAATTAGTTCACACGAAAATTTTTTTGGTAAAGCTTTTCTTTATTCAAGGGTTTTCTGTATTTTTAAAATAAAATCGTTGATATCTTCAATGCAGTTAACTTTAGACCCGAACAACTTTATATTACAGTGATTAGCAATTTGGCGTAAAAATTGTAACCTGCCTCAATATAGCGCGCTCTATTAAAAGAAAAGCAAGTCTGGTACGCCACACTATTTTGAGCCATACCCTGTATGTATCAAACTTATTTTACTAATGCACACCAAACACCACTTTAGTACATACAACTGTTATTTAAATAAATTTGATGTAACTGTTATACTTCGACAAATATCTTTTACATCGTTCCCGGGCCCGTGTATATGTCGGTATCAGTTGATTCCTACGCAAAATATAATTAACTATATGCCTACTCAGAAACATACGAATTCATAATGTACAGATTGGAGCAAAAAAGTGCTCTAAGTTTTAACCTTGATAATTAAAAAGTACGATCAAATATAACACAGCTTAAACATAGTTTTCTTTTCATTTAAAAATTATAATATTAAATTTTGCATGCAAAGAGTATTTATGCAGTATCAAGCTAATAAATTAAATTTAACCTTATTTTGAACGATGGTTAGTTACCACTGCAGCAAGGAAATGTTTTGCAACTAATTAAAATCATAGACCGAAATAAATCAGACCAAGCTACATCCTAGCGCATTTTTGAAAAATAGTCGATTCGAGTTGCACTGAGATTAAGTTGAAAGTACGAGAACTTTCCGATTTCAAATTATAATTTATTATAGTATTAATTCAATATTGTAGTCGGGATGGGCCCTGGGGTGGTTTTCGTCGGAGTGGGAGGTACTGTTTTCGTTCCTATTACAATTATATTTTAATAAAACTACCAATATTTTTTTCTTATTTATCCCAAACTCGTCAGGTTAAATTTTTATAAAATTATGTATCTTGCCATGTAACAATTTGGTGGGGCTACACTTCTTACAACACGCTTTTTCAAATTGGGGTGAAATTAGCCTTTTATTCAAACACACAGATGTACGCAACTGCAATTATTAGGCGCTCCGAGCATGTCTATGTGCAATTTCCATACAATAGAAGCGTAAATATTATTCAAACCGAAAACGGTTAGAGTTAATCCAGTAGGATATTCTCATATATTTTTACAAATTTTTGCAGTAGTAATTTGAAGATGCCGACAGGTAAAAAAGACAATTTCAATAACTACAGTATAAAAGAATCCTGGCAAATTAGACTTGACATCACCTGCCTATGACTGTTGTAAGGAATTACAGTTTCTTACATTTATTTTTTAAGACAACGTACGCATTTCTGTTTAATTTGAATAGACGTTTGAAAATAAAAAGATTTTTGAAACCGAATTTCACAAAAAATATCCTATCAAATTAGACTTGAAATCGCCCATACATTTTTTTACGTATGAGAATTTCGTACTTCCACCCTTTTTGCAAGATTCTTTTTCATTTGAAACAGAAATATATATCAAAACTAAAATTTCACAAAAGATATATTAAAAAATTGAACTTGCCATTATCGATTGAACTCTGCTTTATCTAATAACCGATGCTTATTTTTATTTCTTAGAAAAACGAAACTGTAAACATTGTATATTAGCTGGAATAGAAACAACAAAGTTCCAGTCACAAAGAATATTCTACAAAATTGGAGTGGTAATCATTTCTACAAGTCTATTATAGCGGACAGCAGATCCTTAACTGCCAGCAAAATATATACACAGGTTTATTCAATTTTGAGGCTCACCATTGGGATTTCGAAAACGGCAAGAGATACAAGGCCGATTAAATTAGAACAGAGGTCAAAATTCCAATCTTGAATAATCTTCAAAAAGGAAATTGAACCTAGCAGTTTCAGTGTTTGAGTTATGTAAAAGAGAGGTTTCCGTTTTTTTCGTTAGAACTCGATTACGTTACTTGAAATAAAACTATCGTTCGGTGGTGGCTGCTCCTTAGGGGCTCAATGGCTCAAAAATATATTTTATCATCTATCCTACCGCTATAAAATAACGAGGTTTCAATAATGAGATCCGGAGATCACTATTCGATACCGTTTAAAACATGTAAAACAATATCAAAGAAGTATATCAGCATAACATGAGGTATGTGTCAACACATTTGCTCTTATTATATACATTAAGCAGCTGGCAGCCACTGTGAGCTCTCCAAAGCCGAGCGAAAACGCGAACGCTGCCGAATCGGCGATATAGCAGTTTCAACGCGACGCGAAGGCTGACGATTTTTCAGCCGCCACCGCAGCAGACTCACAGTTTTATCGCAATATTTACAAATATCGCTCCGGGAAATGTAATGCGATCCGTCGGTCCAGTGCCGCCGCGCGGTAAAATAACTTCTTGAAAATATTGTGCAAGTTTTGGCATTGAAATGAATGCAAATGTAGCAAAGACATTTTTGTATCAGTCGTGTTTGGATGATCTTACATAATATCGGTAGTAGTTGGAACGTGTTTAATATTCTAACATTAATTTTAAACGTCTACTGTTACCTAAAACGGTTAAAATAAAATACGCCGGTATTAAATTTCAACCAGCAACGCACATTGTAACTCGTAATTTTACAAGACACTATTTTCTGTGAACATTTACAAGAAAAACAAATGGATTTGTGGATGCTCTGCTTTGTTTTCCATTATTATACACGTTATTATCGTGTTTTGTTTTTTAACTCTTATGTACATTTTATGTTGTGTTTGAATACTATTTTGTTTTGTATATATGACATTTCCTTTGGGATTATTAAAAATCATCGCTATATTTGGATTCAAACATCGATGGAATGTAGGTAAGTCATTCATTAACTATTATTTTTTGCATAATTATTGTTAAAGATTAAGAGCCTCCTAAATACAATTATCACGACCCGCCACTGCTTAATGTTATTACGACGCTTGTCAAAGAATAATTCAAATCTGATTTAAAATTTTCATTTATTTTCATAATTTTCAAGATATTAACACTAACTTTCTTATTTTAAATGCACATCAAGGATGGCCATGACACCGTCGACAAGAGCGTATTCATCTCTAATTAAATTTTTTAAATAATGTCTTAGAAACTTGGTCATCTGATTTTCATTTGCTCTGAATATATCTTTGAAAACCGAGAAAGATTTAGACCAACATCGAAATAAAATTGAGTGGCAGATCTTTCCAGTTGTCTTGTTTTGGAAATAACTGTAAACCGTGCTTTTCGAACTTAATAGGTAGGTAATTGAAAACTAAAAAAAATCTATAACTATTTTTATAGTTGACAATTCCGTATTTTATTGTTTCTTCCACCACCTGCTCTTAACTACACATTTTGCATTGATCCGAAAATATCAATTGTGGAAAAAATCTGGAATATTCAGAATATTTTCGTAACTTGTGATATTCATGAGGAATGCTGGAACAGTTAAATTTTATCTTTAACGTCACAGTTTATGAATATTATTTGATTTTCCTTTGACAGCTGTCAAAGTTGCGTCGCAAATATGAATTTGTTAGAGGCAAATATAGATCAAGTAACATTTCATGTTGTCAATTAGAGTAAGATCCAAAATATTGGTGAAATTCTGCCAAATAAAGTTTTGCTCAATATTCAGTCCGAGTCAAGTCGGCAATATCAATAATTATCGGCTGAACGCATTTTTTGACAAAATCGCATGAATAATTATTTCAAAAAAACGTAGTGTTGAACGACATAAATTTTATTTAAAAATGCACAACTAATTTAAATAACATTGAAAATTGGTGAGTTTGAAAACTCAATTTCAATCATGAAACGGTTTGACAAAATGTCAAAATTCAAGATCATACTCAGATCGACGATATACTTAAAATGTGATGCCAGTCGAACGCTGGTGTCATTTATAACAATTGACAGCTGTCAATAAAAAAGCAAATGATCAGAAGATTGTGAAAAAAAAAAAAAAACTGAAGTGTACCAGCATTGTTTCATATTCAATGTTTTTAAAATATATGGACATAACTTTACATATTTCTTTAAGATAGTGTTCTGCTTCAAAGCCCTTCTTTTATAATAACTTTGCTTGTAACAGTACAACTGGGATCGATTTTGATACTATTGGAGATGATACTCCAATGGATGTTAGTAATCTTTTGAAATGATGCTGGTTATTACCCATGGTTCACTACTGGATGAAACATGGGCGTCACAACATCGATTAGATAGTAACATTTTAAATGTAAAGTCGCTCTTTTAATTTTTTTTTCCAGAAAGAGGGATTGGTAATTTTTTGCGTTTGTTGCGATTTAGAAACAAAAAATTGAGTGATTGTTCCACATTTTTATTCTGTAATCGAGGTGTCTTGTATGTTAAGAAACAAATGACTAGAAACTGATTTTTGATTATAGTAGCAATTCTTTCGGAATTGTTAAACATTTTCATAAGTGATAATGCAGAAGTGTTGCATATATGTATAGGGTGGGCAACTTTCGATGTTTTCATAGAGAACCTCGGTAACTGTAAGAGAGCTCTTTTTTTTTGAAAAAACCTTAATAGTGAAAACCATAATTGGCTATCGTCTTTTGTTTTAGAGTTATAAACAAAAGTTCAAAATTTTGACTTTTCGTTTTAAGGCTATATCTCGCTTATTTTGATGAACATTTAGTGGCGTAGTTAGTTTTTCAAAGTTGTATTTTTTCATGTGGAACTCATAGTTGGTTATGGCACCACCAGAAACAGGATTTTTTCTCATTCCAGTTATATATCATATGGGGTCGATTTATTAATTTTCATTACATTCTAGCGTAATCGTACAATTTTTATTAGTTTCATTCGCTTTCTAGTAGAAGGCTTGGGTTATTTAGAATATATCTGATTAAACAAAGTAGTTGTCATTGCCTTGTTACAATACCAACCGTTTGATTGACAGAATTAATCGCGTTTGATTGTAGCTCGTAAAATTATACAGTGTCCGAAATAAATTTGAACGTACAGGGTGTCCCCAGTTCGGGTTGCCTATACCACGTAAAAAACGTAAAAAGATCAAATTTAAATCACAATGACGATGATGCAGCCACAATACTGGTTTTGGATTCAGTAGCAGAAAATCCGAGAACGTCATTAAGGAAGAGATCTGAACAAATTTATATTAGCAAGACACATACTCAAATAATTTTGAAAGCTTCAGTTTCATAAAAATATTATTTTTTCCGATGAGAGCACTTTTTCTACCAATTGTCATTTTTGATCGCAAGAGAATCCATCATTTACAGTTACTTCAAGAAGTCAAAAGTTTAAAAAGGTTAATATTTGGTATGCGATTACTTTCGACCGAATAATCGGTCCATATTTTTTTGCAACAGATTTAAATCAAAATTCATATTTGGAGATGCTAAATAGATTTTTATGGCCAGAATTAGATGAATACAAATTTGGAATATAGGCAACAAGCATATTTCCAACAAGACGGATGTCCCGCTCACTCAACACTTCAGGTCCGCAATTGGCTTGACAGATAATTTCCAGAGAAGTGGATAGGAAGATTTGATCCTATAGTGGCCAGCAAGATCCCCCGACTTGTCGTCGCTTGATTATTTTCTTTGGGGAAAGGAGTGTACGAACAACATATGCAACATAATGTTGATTTTCTGAAAACCAGAGTTATTCAAGCAATAGCCCAGGTAAATCAAGAAATTCCACTCCACATACGCAGAATTTAGAAGAAGATTGGAGAAGTGTGTTGAACTTGGTGAAGTTCAAGTGCAATAGTTTTATATTGGTGTATCTTAATTACTTCCTGTGCTGTTTTTTTTAAATCTATAATTAATGTTTTTGAGTTTTCAGCTCCCTGTATAAACAAAATTAAGGTGCGAACCAATCTATTTTTTAGTGAGCATAATTTTTAAAGAAAATTGCTTTTTCGAAAGTATTAAATAACGAAAGTTAGTTCCAGAATATCCGAAAATGTTTAGTTTTGACTAGCAGGCTATGCTTCCAAAATTGACCATAAAATATAATTAAAAACAACTCTTCTTAATTACCTTTCCACGTAGTGTTAAGATTTTTGGTACGTTACTCTGTATTGTTTTTAATTTTTAAAATTTTTGAACACTTTGTATATTAAATGGAACAAATAACTTTCTTTTCGATGGTTTCAAGAAAAGTACACATTTTGATGAAGAATGACTTTTTCTCGAAAATTGAACTTTTTTTGTCTATTTGTGGTATAGGAAACCCGAATTGGGGCCATCCTATATATCGAAAATGATTTCACTACCCATTTGAAAATTGTATTCCTGATAAAAGTCTCTGCATCTTTTCAAACTAAAAGTGCACTTGTAAAAAATTAAATATCTCCTTTCGTATACTGGGGAGGTTCGACAATATGAAAATGGTCGAAGAATAAAGTACCCTTATTTTTCAAAATACCTATGTAGAAAAAGGTTGTTTACAATTTAAAGAAGGTGCCAAACACGATTTCTCAGTTACCTGCTCGAAATATTTTGTTACTCGTGTACGTTACGTTAACTTTGAAGTATCTCATTTTCTGTAATACACAGGGTGATAAGAAAAAATAGAAACAACCAGTGGAAATTGTTTTCCGGAGTAGGTGGCTATGACTTCATATTTGACGCTTACTTTGAATTCTAAGCAACATTTTTAAATAACATTTTGGCGTGATTTAAAAAGAAGAGTATTTTATTCTCGAGCAATATTCATGTTTTCGAACCTCCCCCGTATACGAACGGACACATTTACATCTTGATAAGTGCATTTTTAGTTTGAGAAGATGCACGGACTTTTATCAAGAATAAAATTTTCGGATAAATGCCGAATAAAACATTCTTCCATATGTGTCCAGGTTTATCCGGGGCACTGTAGTATAAATTACAAGGAATAATCAATCGTGATTAATTTTGTCAATCAAACGGTCGGTACTGTTACAACGCAATGACAGATACTTTGTCTAATCAGGTATATTCCTCTAGAAAACAAAGAAATATTAAAAACTACTTTGAAACTTGTGAGTTTTCGATATAACGTACTGAAAATTAATAAATGGACCTCAAATGATATATTTCACTGGATTGGGAAAATCCTTCTTTCTCATGATGCTGCAGGCAACTACATAAAACAATAGAAGTTTATGGTAGATATAATTAACTCGAATTTCAAACTTTTTTGAAAAACTGACAAGGCTACTGCATTCTTATCAAAAAACTGCCTCAAGAACGTGTAAATTACTTTTCTCTATTTTCAATAATAAGCGAGATATATCGAGAGATCCAAAAAAAAACTGATCCTCAGCGGGCTGTGGAAATTCAAACGTATGGATAATATGTTGGTAACACTGTAAGTCTACGTCAAATTTGAGGTTATCAGGTTAGGTTTTCCGTCAGTTTTGACACAGACTGACGCAAAACATAACCTGCTAACCTCGAATTTGACGTAGACTTATAGAGTTACCAACATATTATTCATACGTTTGAGTTTCCACAGCCCGCTGAGGATCGTGTTTTTTTGGATCTCTTGATAGCTATAAAACGAAAAGTACGAGAAATATAATTTTTGTTTATAACTCGAAAACAAAAGACGATAACCAATTTTGGTTTTGATCATTAAGCTTTCCTCAAAAACATTGCATGTGTAATTAACGTTTCCATATCTGATATGGTTATCGAAATTTGCCCATCGCCCATCCTCTACATAGTGCAATTCAATATTTGGATCGAATCAACTTTTGCATTCAGGAAAATGTTGGTAAAATTGGTTCACTGTAAATTTATTAGTGTAGTCACTATTTACTAATACTATATCGTATCAAATTGTATTTTTGTCATTCGTCGGACAACTAGATTATATACAGCGTGTCCAAGATAAGGAGGGCCAGTATGAGGATCTCGTTAATTGTAAGAGATACAAATTTGGTTAAATGGGAAGAAAGTTGCGCAGGATTAACAAAATGACACCTAGAAATCCTTGTTATGATTTTTCGTTTTTGAATTATCTAAAAGAAAAACGAATTATGGGATTTCCTATTTTATTTTTTTCTGGCGTTAATATTAGAGCTAGAGCGAAACTGATTAAACTTCTTTATAGCAACTTCTAGTGGACTTAATGATTAAGTTATCAAATTTTTTAGCCGACGTTTCGTGTTCGAGAAACCGTCAACTTTTTTTAAAATACGGTCCTGATTTTCTGATGCTAAATGTGTGAAGCCCTTTTTATTTTGAATTCAACAATGTACCACACATTATGGTTTAATCACTTTTCGAGTCTTTTTTGACCATCATCAAGAAATGTTTGGATATGGACCTGTGTCCTAGAGCATTTCATACGTTGTTTCAAGGTTTGTAATTTAAAGAAAGAAGTAATGATCCTCACTGAATGTTTCTTATTTCTAATATTAATTATTGTTTATAAGTAAGAAAAATAATCAATAAATTAATTACTATTGAAAATTATCTGTATTCTACGACCAAACGTGATTATTAAGGATTAAAAACATCCAGTATGGCTCATTACTTCTTTTTAAATTACAAAATCTAAAACAACGTATGAAATGTTCTAGGACACAGGTCCGTATCCAAAAGTTTCATGATGGTGGTCTCCAAAGACTAGAATAGTATATTAAAATACAAGTTGCAGAAGGCATCTATTCAAGCACGAATTTGAAATTCCGAAACGAGCCGCATAGCGGCGAGTTGAGGAACAAATGAGTGCTTGAAAGACCTTCTGCAACGAGTGCTTTGTACTATTTTTTTCTATTTTGCCGCTTTATACTATTTTATAAATTAAAAAATAAAAATGTTTTCTATTTCGCGTTTAGAATAACCCCATTCTAGCACCCAAATGACGTCATTTCATAACGATTTATTCTAACACTCAAATGACGTCATTTGCTAGAATGGAGTTATTCTAAACGCGAAATAGAAAACATTTTAATTTTTTAATTCATAAAATGGTATAAAGCGGCAAAATAGAAAAAAATAGTAATTAAACGTAATTAAACCATGTGTGGTGCATTGTCGAATTTAGAATAAAAAGGACGTCACAAATGAGTCCATAAAAGGTTGCTATAAAGAAGTTTTGTCAGTTTCGCTGTAACTTTAATATTAACCCCAGAAAATAGAAAATCCAAAAATTCGGTTTTTTGAGATAATTCAAAAACGAAAAATCATATCAAGGATTTCTAGCCGTCACTTTGCGTGTCCTTTAATTGCGCAGATTTTTTCCCATTTAACCAAATTTGTATCTCTTACAATTACCGAGATCCCCATACTGGCCCTTCTTATCTTGGACACACTGTAGGTTTCAAAAAAGAGCATGACGCAGTGACTCACATTTTATTGTTCTGCCTAAATTGTAACAGATATCAAATATTACAAAGATATACACATTTTTACCAACAAATGTCTTTTTCTAGAAAAAATATTTAAAAATTATCGGCCTTTGCATTAAAACATTACTATATAATATTATAACACCTGTTTGATCCACTAGTGGTCCACCGAGAATAACCATTATCATTTGAAAAGATTATTTATACCTGTTTGGTGTATCGTACCGAATGTCATTATTCAAATCGATTCAAGCGATTCCATTGTTATAAGCGACATTATTTAAAAAACCCAAAATTTGAAGCAGAATACTGTCTCACTGAATCGTATTTGAATATATAATGTAGGTAAAAAATCGTTTTGGCAGAGAAATCTGTGGTTAAGCTATGTCCACAGATTTTATAGACACCCTTTATATTCATTTTCTCCATACTGTAATAATTCTTTTCGATTAGGGGTCAATAGGTATCCTGTTTGGAAAACAACAACTCTAATACGACACAGTTGATTATTGTATTTGTTTGTTAATCTACAATAAGATAATGTGAAATGTTTATATTAATTGTTTGTTGCTAAGTTTCCTGTTTTTTCTGATATTCTTATGTCTATACAAAAATAATTCGATATTCTCTATTTTATCCGTTATTTGGGTTGTAAGGGTTGCATCCCATTATGAATAAAAATCAGTTCGTTAATTATTTCCGATGTATTGTAGATACAGCTGGGAGGCAATCCGATTGAAATTCGGCATTTTCAAAAGTCGAACTTCCGAACTCACAATGGTAGAACTGTCAGTCTGCTTGGACTGCTAAACCCATCCCTATTTGAAATTATAGATGGAAAGCCAATCAATCATACATTAAACGCGATTGGGGTCTGACTTCCAATAATCGAATATAAAATTTCTATTGAATTTGTACGATGTCACTCATCTGATAAATTGTTAGGGCATGATCGGTTATTTTTAATTCAAAACTAATTGGTGATGTATCACTTTTGAAAAATCGACATTCGCGCGCACAATCATGTCTGTGCGAACGACCATTGGCCTGGGCTGTGCTGAAATCGAATTACGCGCCACGCACATTATAACCTAATTAGCAAATGCAGCGAGGAAGATGTTAATATTTAATTCACAAAGCGTCAAGGAATATGCAAATAAAATAATTTTCCTACCTCGTAAAGGCGTTTGAAATTAGACCTTGCTTGTTTATGTATTTATACAATAAGGAAGTCAACGGGATTATCACATGCACACCTAGTTGCCAACATTCTACAATCGTCTTTCGCACCCTGTAAAGAAGCTAATTAAGAGCTAAATTTACGACAACCTTTTTTCATTCTTATGGTGGGGTGTATCAAATTTCAGGTTAAAAGTTAAAAAGTATTCTACGTCCTCCCCCGCTTTAGTTTATTCAATAATTAAGTTTTAGTTCTTATGATACCAGCTCCTGCCATCTGCTGGTGTCAAAATGTAGATTAAGTTTGACCACTGTAAGTTGCCGTAGCACCACCTAGTGTTTAACTTTTCAACTATAACTGGAGTGTTCGTCGTTACAGCCAGCAAAATTGATTTTCCACAATGGCGTGTACTATAAAACTAATAATACAGTTGTGTACGCGTGGTCATCTAACTACGAGGAATTACTATTTGCAGTTTAACAATTTTGTAATATGACCTTTTGGATTCAACCAAAGAAATGTATTATAAACAACAGAGGAACTTCAAATGACGTTTCTATTGAAATGTCTAACAATTTAAATACGATTTGTAGTAACAATTTTATTTAAAATTAAACAATTTTTCAATTCGAGTCTAATTTCTAACGTGTAGAAATGATTTTGCACAATCAAAGCAGTCTCAGTGATTTGATAGCTAAATCTGCTTGTTAAACGTAGTACCGTCATTTGGGGTGAAGTGGACAACGTGTGGTGAAGTGGCCCGCTTAAGAATTATTCAACATAATAGGTGCTGCTATCTGCTGTGTGAGAGGTAAATCATTCACAGCCTCATAAGTCGGTAACATGGGCACTGTAAGTCATATTAATAGGTATATGTAACAAAAATTTATCAACAATGCTTCACAATTAATTAGAACTGTCAGTGCTGTTAGTTTGTTGATATTCAAACACCTGTAAAACCTCTTGTGAAAAAGTGATTTCCAAAAGTTTGATTTATGCAACATTTGTTTGGGTTGAAATGTAAGTAATTGGGAGCACATACCCACAACTAGGATTAATTTAAAAAAATTTGCTTATTTTTTAGATAAAAAAATATAAAAATTTGTCTTTCCTGTGGTGAAGTGGACCACTACAAAAAATGCCGCGGAATTACAAACCACAGCTCGGGGGAAGGCGTTACTGTCAATATACAGACAGACAGCTACAAGAAGCCTTAAATGAGCTAAAACAAGGTAAACAGTCAATTAGAAAAATGAGCGAGAAGTACAACATTTCTAGAACGACCTTGAAAAGAAAATTGTTGGGGTTGAATACAGGGAAATATGGGGGGCAGACAGTTTTAAGTGACATTGCAGAAGTGGGCATTGTACAAACTTTAACGTTATGTGCAGAGTGGGGGCTTCCCCTCACGAAATTAGATTTGAAATTTCTGATTAAAGGTTACCTAGACAGAAGTGGCAAATATATTAGAACAGCGTGATCTAAGAAGAGGCAGATATAAATTTATCAGTATTGACTGTGACAATATTTCTTAACATTATATTTACATTAATATCTAAGTATCAAAGAATCAATGTTAAATTTCTAAAATGTATTTTTAAAAAAGACAATAAAAAGAATGTATATAGTTTTGAAATAAATTTTTTAGAGAAAATATAGTAAACTTTCCTCCTATCGCCTTATTATTCACCAAATTTGATGTGTGCTGGCTAAATATGGTTTTTCTAGTGACCACTTCACCACAAGGAAGGTATTAAATGGCTAAACTGCATGTTTTATACGTGTGGTCCACTTCACCACAAACTCTGGGTGAAGTGGACCACTTTTTAAAAAATCATAAAAAATTAGTACTTTATTTTTTTGTCAATTTCTAATAAGCAATCATTAGATAAGATATTGTTTAATATATATTTAAAATTTCGAACGGTTCTGAGCACAATTGATTGAATTATGTTCAAATAACTCCTAAAAAGTGGTCCGCTTCACCACGGATGACGGTACCAGGTGGATAAAAAAACGTCTTCCAGTTGGGCACCGTATAGCTCGCCTGCTAAATCAGCCAATGAAGTGAATCTCGGAATCATTGT
The DNA here is from genome assembly GCA_940337035.1 of Agriotes lineatus. Taxonomy (NCBI): domain Eukaryota; kingdom Metazoa; phylum Arthropoda; class Insecta; order Coleoptera; family Elateridae; genus Agriotes; species Agriotes lineatus. Next base: position 40,953,357 of record OW679202.1, read on the forward strand.
CGAAGAAACATTGTAAAATATGGATGCCAAGTCTCACACAAATTTGTTGAAAAATACCGAAACAGGAAACTTAAAAGATTGGTTTTCGAAAATTCTTTTTACACGGAATCTTATGTTTGGTTTTGAACACACTAAATCTAGTAGCTGATGAATGTCCACCAAATCCACCTAATGTAAATCCTTTGGATTATACTGTATATGGGACGCACTTCAAGAACTGGTTTATTAGTAGCTTCAGCGTACTTATGCGAACGTTTTGTCCGTCCGTCTGTCTGTGTGTCTGTCTGGATCGCCTGTAACTTTCTAACGGCTACAGATATCGAAATTTTGAAAGGGAGCAAAGTTGTTGCTAAGGTCCCGAGCACCTTCATGCGCTATTTGGTTTTGGCGAAAGGTCAACCGTTGGCGACCTATGTCAAAGGTCACTTTATTTTTCAATGGCAACATGGGTCATATGGGGTATCAATCGAAAGCTATGGTCAAGGGCTACATATACTTAATGTTTTCGCAGTGCTGAAGCTACTCTTTAGACCTGTACTTGAGCAGTTTATTTCTAGCGTAGAATACCATTTGAAATACTGGAAGAATTGCGGGCAAAGATTGAAGAATCTTGGAACGAAATATCTGTAGATTTAATTAGAAAATCAATTTGGCAATTTAAGATAAGGTTAAGAGCATTACATATGCAAAATCGAGGGCTAATACAGCATATTTTTAAATAAGCTGAAGTAGTTTCTATGCCTAGATTTTAACTAACTAAATAAGTACGCTTGTAAAAGTATCTTTTCAATGTAATTTTTAGAAAGTTATGGTTTTGTAATTTTTTTAAATAAATGATTTCAATTTTGCGTACATAATTTTTCATTCTTTCTTTACTGGCTCTGAAAATCTCAAATCTGTATTTTTACTATAACATGAATTATCGGGCCTCAAACAGATATCGTTTTTTATCCACCCGGTATAATTTATTAATTTTCACTTGTTATTTGGCTCACCCTACAACATTAAAAAGTGGCGGGTCACATCACCTGGATTTTTCCATACTATTGGACGTTATTAATTAGATATAAGAATACTAAAGCTGTAACTGCAGCATTACTTCGAAGAGCAAATAATTGCGCATTTGTCTGTTGTAATAAATTCCTCTTTGTGACATATCCGTCAAAGAACCTTTTGTTTTAACTCATGCAAATTTTATAATAGTAATCTTTTAGTTATAAAATTACAACACTTTAACAAATTATACAGAGTGTTACAATGTAAAATTGCCAGCATTTTTGAATTAAATAACAATATTCAAGTAATTCTATCAACTTATCAATTTTGAAAAACAAATCGGCAGGTTAGCTTTTCACAATTACAAAATGAAGAATAGTAAGATATCACAAATTTATTTAAATTCGTACTAATTTTCAGTTTGTTGATCCATTTAATTCTAAGAAATCATAGGTAGAAACAACTTGAAATGATCTTCAATAGAAAAAAATCTGGTGTGATACACTCACACAACTTTCTTTTACAGTGATCTTATAATTAGTCAAAAATTTCATTTTAAATTTTTAACCATTTGTCAAAAATTTTCAAAAATTACAGATTCTACAAAAACGGTACAAAATAGAGCGTTAGTTGAAGAGACAAATTTTCTCTAGAATTTTAAGGTGAATTCAAAAATGTAATAATATACCGGGTGTTTTATTTAAAATAGGAGTTAATAAAAAAATAGAAAAAAATACAAAAGAAACCCACTTTAGAAGTATTCAACTGGAAAATCACCTATCTCACATTAATACACATTAAAAATGTAATAAAAATGTAAAATTAAAAAAAAATCGTTAAAGCCGTTTTTGAAAAAATCGAAAAAAACTGAAAAATCACAAGAGTAAACACCTACTTCCGGTTATGCGATTTTCTTCAAAAGCTTGCTGTCGCATCTACATAGTACACAAAACTTATATATGAAGTTTCAACGCCATACCTCTTTTCGTTTTTGAGATATTCTGATCCCAGACAGACAGACACACACACAGACAGACACACACACAGACAGACAGACAGACCAATGAAAATAAATATGTTTTTTGGGAGCAGGGGACTCTAAAACGTGAAGATCTGTTGAAAACTCAATTTCGAATTTTTGGGGTGAATCCAATACTTCCTTTATTGTAAAAGGAAGTAAAAATACGTGTCATAACAAAATGTAAGAATGTGTTATATAAAACGAAAATACACATTCACTGTAATATTTTAAAAAATTTAAATTAAAAAAAATTTAATCAGTTTTTGAAAAAATTAAAATTCCAGAAATCACGCAAAATTCTAGTTTGAGTTTAATATCTGATAGTTACAAATAGTTGAAATGTTCAAAAATTTCCAGTAGCCTTATTTTTAAAATTAGAGCTTTAACATTTTTTTTCTTTGGAAGCCTGGGACCAGAAAACTCTTTTTTTCAGTGACGATGTTCCGATCCAAATCAGAAATGTGTTTCCACTTGGTATATTAATTGCTGTCAAATCAATAAATAAGATATTAGAAGATTTTCAATTTTTGTTCGCTAGGAAAATTTCCACAGCCGTAATGAAAATCTGATAAAAACATGCCTACCTGAATATATCTATAGACATACTCGTACATGTTGCAAAAACGCCTTCAGAAACCTAAAACTTATATAAAAACTACCTTATGTCATCAATGTTTTAATGAAACCTCTGAGTTAAACACTTTAGATTTATAAAAATCATTACTTATATTTTAATTTTGTATTAAAACGACGAGAAATAATAATAAATAATTCAAGCTCTATCTTCCTTCTGTCTTGTGATGTATTAAATCACGCCACTACGCCCCGGAAATTAAAATTTTAAAATTAATTTTGCAAAGAAACGAGCACAAAATGTACAATTTGAGGTTCTTTCAGCTTGAATTTTGTAATGTAGTAAATTTTCCTCTGTAATTGAAACTGTGAAACAGAAGCTGCTGGATTATTTTGTTTCTTGCGTAATATCCGAGATTTTCTAATAACTAAGATCTTAATGGGTGCAAGAGGGCGTCAAAATGTTACTTTTCCGCGGGCACCAAAAAGATTAGGTTTTGGCAATTTTACTCAAAATTGGTAAATGATATTAAATTGAAAATTCGCACATATTGTCCACCAATAAGAAGGCTTATTTAAGAAATGTTTTCAATTTTTAGGCATGGCGTAACGATGTTGAAATTAGCAACCCGTATACATGTTTTTATTAAAACTTGTCGACGGACAAAAATTTGGTTACAAAAAAAGATCACTGTTTTACATCGTTTAGTATTTTTTTTAAATCAAGAGTTTTTGTGTAAAACAATATAAAATATTGCTGATTTCACCCCGTTAAAGCAATACTTACAAAATAAAAACATGTATTTCATCAGCCTTTTTATTGGTAGAAAAGATCTACCAGTCTCCAATTTAATATCTTTTATCAGGTATCAGTAAAATGACAAAACCTAAATTTTAATCCTCCTTTAATATCTCTACAGTGGTTGAGAATCGGACTTAAACATATCGGTTTATTTTTCTTATTTTGTTCTTCTGAACACATCCTTAAAATATTTCCCGACTCACCCTGTATATGTCAAAAGTTTCGCGGCGCATATTTCACATACGATAGATTTGCGGGCCTTCAACTTTACTGTTCTTACTTAAAATTTAAGGAATTCCAACTTGCAGCATAATAATCACTGAAAATGTCACCCTTTTGATTAGCCACCCTTCTGCGGTGAACAACCTGCGTACCTAATCACGGCGGCATTGTCCTCGTATGTCTGCTGAAAGCAAGTTCTTTTTACGTTAATTTCTTTATAAGCAGAATTTATTTTCTTGAGGAAAGGAGAATAAAATCTTCAAAAGACACCCAGTTAGCCTGGGCGTGTCGAATTTGACTGGGAAGGAGGCCCAGTCGCTTACCTGCTAAGAACCCTCCCTTCTTTTCACATCCTCCTCCAAAGTGGTCAGTCCGTAGATTGGTTTGGAACAGCAGCCCATTCCTTTCTGTTTCAAGCTTTCCTTTTCATCTCTTTATAGCTTCTGCTTCCCGTGTCTTCGATTATTTGCCTTATATATTGTAGGCGGGGTCGCCCTGGAGGATTTTTCCATCTATTTTGCCTTTATAATTGTTTTTACCAGGCCGTCGCAGCATAGGATGTGCCTTATTACATGAGGTCTTCGTTTTATTATTTGTTTCCATATTTTCCGCTCGTCTCGTATTTGTTCAAGAGCTTCTATATCGGCTATTCTTTGCGGCCAGCTGATTTTTAGGGCTTCTCTGAAGTACCACATCTCAAACGCTTCTATTCTTCGTTTATCTGGTTTTCTAATTGTCCATGTTTCGCATCCATATAGCGCGCTACTGCAAACATACCTATTTTTTTTAGTGTAGAATGCTCTTTTTTCTTGATTTATACCGCTCTTGATTTTAGTACTGCTGCGAACATCTTTTATTACTATACTTCCTAAGTATTGGAACTCGTTGACTGCTGTTATTGTTTCGTTATCTATAATGATGTCCATTGTTCAGTTTGACTTTTCACACACCATCACCTTTGTTTTATTTTTATTTATTTTGATATTATATATAGTAATTATACTTTCTTTTGAATATCGTATCCACGTCCTTGATGGGCATCGCCAGTTATTCTTTGGTTTCAGCAAACAATGATATGTCATCAGCATATCTCACTGTATCTATTTTCACTCCCCGTATTTCTAATTTCTCTAAAGTCCTTTACCGCTTTTTGTATGAATATATTAAAAATAAGGCGCATCCCTGTCTAACTCCTTGTCTAATTTACACTGCTTCCCGTACTTCCTGATATTCTATAACAGCTGATTGATTTCTGTATACAGTGTGTTACAGGATTGATGTTACAAGCGGTGAGATGTACCTACTAAACATTTTTGAATTTTATTTTAAGGTTCTGGGATTCGGTCCTGCTTGGTTTAAAAAAAAAATTAAGAATATTTTCTGTTTTTGAAAAACAAGTGGGCCTTGACAGGGAAGCGAAAACTAGTTTATTTTCCGGTAAACTACCCTTTTTGTTCTTGATACGGCAAAGTTTTATTAAGAAAAGTTGTTCGGAATGATGAACTATGGTCCTATACAAAATTTTAGAAAGATCTGCCGACTTAGAAAAAACCGTTATTTTTTAGATTAAACAATAGTGTATTTTATTTTCAGGTAAACTACCCTTTTTGTTCATGATATGGCAAAATTTTATTAAAAAAAGTTATTCAGAATAAGAAATTATGGCCCTATACACAATTTCAGGAAGTTCTACCTACTTAGATGAAACCGCCATCTACAGTGTGGTCCATTAAGTGTGCAACAAATGAGACACTTTTTTATTAGTTGTACAATTGAAATTTAAATACGGCCACAAGTTAGTGCATGTTTGATAACCATATCAGATGCCCTTAGAATGGCTTCAAGTCAAACAGTATACAGGACAGGACAAAAATATGAAATTCGTTCAAGAATAAAGTTACCTTACTTCAAAAAATATTGCAAAATGTTATTGAGAAAAGTTGTTTAGAATCAAAAGTTATGCTCAAATACAAAGTCATGGCCTCCTATTCAAATTTTGATTTTTTTTTGTAAAATTTTGTATTATCCCCGTATGATACATATTTTTATTATTCTGATTTTATTAAGAGTTTTTCATATGTAAATTATTATTAATAAAGCATTTGCCTTGTTAAAAAAAATATTTGCGAAATTCTAAAGTTCTGTTAAATATCGTTGCAACAAACATGAAGTGGACGCTTACCTAAAAAAATATAAATCCAAGTAAATTTTACAAATACGCTTCAAGTTGCTAAAAGTTATTTAAAAAGGATGTGGTTGTGGCTACTTTAAATACATATAAAATCAAAATAATAAAAATATGTATCACACGGGGGTAATACAAAATTTTCCAAAAAAGAATCAAAATTCGAATAGGAGGCCATGACTTTGTATTTGAGCATAACTTTTGATTCTAAACAACTTTTCTCAATAAAATTTTGCTATATTTTTTGAAATAAGGTAACTTTATTCTTGAACGAATTTCATATTTTTTGTCCTGCCCTGTATATTGTTTGACTTGAAGCCATTCTAAGGGCATCTAATATGGTTATCGAACATGCACTAACTTTTGGCGGTATTTAAATTTCGATTGTACAACTAATAAAAAAATTTCCCATTTGATGCACACTTAATGGACCACACTGTATATAAATAAAAATCAATTGCCGCATGTATGTTACATCATCACTGAAGAACGGCTCGACCAATTGGGCTCATTTTTACTTCCTTTAACAATAAAGGAAGTATTGGATTCACCCCAAAAATTCGAAATTGAGTTTTCAACAGATCTTCACGTTTTAGAGTCCCCTGAACATATTTTTTCCATTGGTCTGTCTGTCTGTGTGTCAGTCTGTGTGTCTGTGTGTCTGTCTGTCTGTGAACAGAATATCTCAAAAACGGAAAGAGGTATGGCGTTGAAACTTCATATATAAGTTTTGCGTACTATGTAGATGCGACAGCAAGCTTTTGAAGAAAATCGGCTCGAACGATTTTTTTTTAAATTTTACCTTTTTATTAAATTTTTAATGTGTATTGATGTGAGATAGGTGATTTTCCAGTTGAATACTTCTAAAATAGGTTTCTTTTGTTTTTTTTTCTATTTTTTTTATTAACTCCTATCTGAAATAGAACACCCGGTATATTATTACATTTTTGAATTCAGCTTAAAATTCTAGAGAAAATTTGTCTCTTGAACTAATACTCTATTTTGTACCGTTTTTGTAAAATTTGTAATTTTTGAAAATTTTTGACAAATGCTTAAAAATTTAAAATCAAATTTTTGGATAATTATAAGATCACTGTAAAAGGAAGTTGTGTGCATGTATCACACCAGATTTTTTTTGTTATATTCGTAATTGTCAGGATAAGTTCTATATGAAAGAAAATTGTGGGAAAATTCTCCGGAAAAGTCGGAAAATTCGGAAAATCAAATAGATTATTTTGTATGGTATTTTTGTATGGGATTTCGTATGTTTTCGTTTCTGAATGGCTTTTCGAAGAGAAAAATGGGAAAATCGGAGTGAAAATTAAGAAAAATCGATTTTTTTTCAGGATGTAAAAACCGGAATAAAACAATGAAAAAGTCATGTTTCAAAACATACAGGCATAGGTTCACGTAATATTATGCCCGGTCAACGCCGGGTAGGTCACAGCTATGATGTATACAAGGGATAAGGAAGGATATTTCGAAATTCAACCTCCAAAGTGGTAAAATGAGGGTTCCAATTTTGTATGGAAAAATAATATTAAATAGACATTTCGACTTGAAACTTGAACAAAGAGTGAAAATTTTAGGTAAGTTTAATTTGGATAAAGTTTTGGTAAGTTCTATTGAGTTTTTTATGGCAAATTTAGGTTTGAAATTAGTAACGTTACGAATTAATTTGTTGAACCAAGATGTAATGACCGATACTGGGGTGTTGGAAAAGGAAACAACAGGTCTGATAGGGATGTTGGGTTTATGGATTTTAGGAAGGCCATATAATTTAGGGATGGAAGGACTCATAATAAGTTCGGAAATTAAGCAAGATTTCAATCAGATTTTTTTATTGTTTGTTAGTTTTAGCTGACTGAACAATCTCAAGGCCAGAAAACTTGTTTTCGTAAAATGTGTCTCTAATTTGACTAGTAAATGCATGTTTCGTAATTATTTTAAAAAAATTTAAAGTTTTACTCATGACGGAAGTCACCTGACAACTTTTGTTTGGCCCCTTTGTAATCACTTTGCAACCACCTCTGGTCGTCAGTGTTTGATTTTCCAAGAAATTCTAAATATTTTTTTTCATTTGATGCCCGCTTGTTGGCGATCACTTAATTGATTATCTGTTTATAATAATTTTCTTACGTAGTGCACACTATAGTTTGCGAATTTGAATTCGGCGCCGAGATGGCCTAGCGCCGAGTTGTCCCGGCACCGAGCTAGCCCCGCGCCGAGATGGCGGCGCCGAAGTGGCGGCGCCGAAGTGGCGGCGTCGAGTTGTCCGGCTTCGGTTTTTAGTTAACGTTACAGGAATATGATCTATCTCTGTACGAAGCCGGACATCTCGGCGCCGCCATCTCGGGGCCGCCACTTCGGCGCCGCCATCTCGGCGCGGGGCCAGCTCGGCGCCGGTACAACTCGGCGCGGAGCCATCTCGGCGCCAGCCAACTCGGCGCAAGGCCAACTCGGCGCCGAATTCAAATTCGCAAACTACAGTGTGCACTACGTAAGAAAATTATTATAAACAAATAATAAATAAAGTGATCGCCAAGAATCTGGCATCAAATGAAAAATAATTACGAAACATGCATTTACTAGTCAAGATAAGACACACATTTTACGAAAAAAAAAGTTTTCAGGCTTTGAGATTGTTCAGTCAGCTAAAACTAACACAATAAAAAATCTCATTGAAATCTTGCTTAATTTCCGAAAAATAGCACTTTTTCGAATTAGACAATTTCGAAAAATTTTCTAAGTAAAGTACCTTTTATGTGACAAATATTTCTTTAATGTTTGCTTTCCCAAATCAAAGAATTTTATTGTTAACACAGTTTTTTTATTATGAAATAAAAACTTTGTTAAAAATATTTGTTTTTCCATAGCAGTCTTTGTTGAAAGTAAAATTCTTTGATATGAGACCATAAAAGAAAATGTGAGAGATCAAAGTTGGCCGAGGATTTTGAAATTTGGTATAGAAGCCTAGATGTTGATTCTAAACAACTTCTCTTAATAACTTTCTGCTGTATTTGCTACATAAAAGGCACGTTACTCTACAGTAAAATAGGGTTTTTGAAAATTTTCAAGGTATACTTCACTTTTGAAAATTGAAATGCTGTTAGAAATTCGCCTTTAACCAATCGAGGCTGAACCCCAAAAAATAAAAATTTATATCGATTTTTTTTACTTTTTACAAGAGTCGTTTCACCTATCCGGGGACACACTGTATATACAGGGTGATTGATTTCGTTTTACCAGGATATAAAGCTAAAAAAACTTTACCACTTTTGCGAAATAAAAAAACTAACGGTACAAGGTGTTAAAGTTTCAAATTAAGAAGCGATGCGGCAGTGGCATTTTGACGACACTCCCAGTAAATAATAAGCATATTCACTCATTCATTATTTTTATAAATATGAGTCATTATTGTAGCCATAACATTAAGAAAATTACAATGGAACACTAGTTGACAGGTCATTGCTTGACAACAGAGATAAACAAAAATAAAATTGTCCAGCCGCCTTTGCGCCAAAGTTTAGTTTTTAATTTGAAACTTTAACACCCTGTACCTCCGTTAGTTTTGATATTTCGAAAAAGTGGCAAATAAAAAATGCTTATTTTTTTAGCTTTATTTCCTGGTAAACGGAAAGAATCAACTTAAAAATCACCCTGTATATAAATATATATAAAAAATACTGGTAATGTTTACATTTTACATTATACAGGATGACAGCTTGTCCGAAAACCTATTTAGCCCGTATTAGATATATTGAGTGATTTTTACTTAGTTAAAAAATGGCGTTTTTCGAAGTTGTGAAATCCAAAAAGTATAATTTTTCGGGAATTAAGCAAGATTTCCATACGATTTTTTATTGTGTGTTAGTTTTAGCTAACTCAACAATCTCAAGGCCAGAAAACAACTTTTTTTCGTAAATTTTGTCCCTATCTTGGCTAGTAAAGGCATGTTTCGTAATTATTTTTAAGAAATGTAAAATTTTACTGATAACGACGGTCACGTGACAACTTTTGTTTGGCCCATTTGTAATCACTTTGCAACCACCTCTGGTCGTCAGTGTTTGATTTTCCAAGAAATTCTAAATAAGTTTTTTTCATTTGATGCCAGCCTTTTGGCGATCACTTTATTTATTATTTGTTTATAATAATTTTCTTACGTAGTGCACACTGTAGTTTGCGAATTTGAATTCGGCGCCGAAATGACCTTACGCCGAGTTGGCTGGCACCGAGATGGGTCCGCGCCCAGTTGTCCAGCGAAGTGGCGGCGCCGAGATGGCGGCGCCGAGATGTCCTAGACCCATTCCTGTAGCTTTGTTATTTCTGAGGTTTTGAAGGGTTTTATCGAATTCTGACTTTAGAATTGGTCTTTTACTTTCTTCTTCTTCACTTTCATTTGTTACGGATTCTGTTATGTGGTTCTGCTTTTTGGCTTTATACAGTTCTTCTAGATACTCTTTCATCTTTTTGATATGTCCTTATTGTTAAATACTAGTTTTCCATTTTTTCTCTGGATCCAATGGCATTTTTTTAGCTACACGTACTTTTGATTTTCTCGTGTGCTTTGTCTACCTTTCTCTTATATATTTCTCTTTGAAGTATATGGCAATTATCGCTTCTGTAGTTTTTTTGCTTGTCGAGTCTCGTATTTTACTTCTAATCTAGTTATATTTTCTTCTTTCTTGCTTTGTGTTTAAATTTTTGTACCGTCGACTTCCTCTATCATGTTGATAATTTTTGGTGTTATCCATTATTTCCTGTTCTGCCTTTTCTTTATAATGATTTCTTTAGTATCGTGGGTAGTGGTTGGCATTTATACCTGTATTATTGTAGTGTGTTTGAGTTTAGTTCTTATGTTTATCATTATAATATCTTTCGCTGTGTTGTAAGTAGCCTATAACTCCAGCGTACATAAATTAAACAAGTAGGGACACTCACCGTCCGTACCTTTGATGTCAAAATACTGATTTGAATAACTTTTAATGACTCCTGGGGAGGGGGGGGGCTACCTTCCGATATTACCAACAGATGGCACCACTACTTTACCACATCATGGTTGGGATAGAGTTTTATTATTAATATGCAGGAACTCTAGGTTGGGATAAGGTCACTGAATCACGTTAGCTAAAGTGATTTAGTGACCCTAGATTGGGACTGGTTGTTTTGCCATCTGGTGGTCCAGCTTAGAAATACTCCCTGTGTCACAGTCCATGGCACTTTAGACGGGTTTCAACATTTGGCATGAGTGTCTCTACTTGTTTGATTTATGTACTCTGATAACTCTATTTCCCATTTCTTTCTGTAGTATTATACCAACCTCTGCATTGGCGTCTGAAGTAGCACCCATGTGTATTACTCTGTAGTCACGACTCCAGAAGTCACCTTGTTGTGACCATCGCATCTCACTTATATTCACTTTTCACGTACCGCACTAGAAGTGGAATCACCTCTCGTCATTGCTTCGGCATGGTACGCCCCTTTTGTTAACATTGGTCCTCCTGTATCCTTCTCTCCTACTGCTCCTTGGTCAGCATAATTTCTACCACCATTCGCTCTACCAACTTATATTTCTCTTTGTTTTCGAGTATTAGAGTTACAGTGTTTTTTATTGCTAGTGCTTCACCTACCTTCTGTGACCCAGGGTTTCACCTTTTTAATTAGATCGGTGTTCGGGATCCACTCGTTTTGTTGTTTTTGAGAGGTTTTCTCTCTGGCGACCTTTTTTGTTTCCGTTTGTTTGCGTCATATTTATATACTCTTTCTTATGCCAGCAAGTGGATGGAGATAGTCCCGGCTACCACTTGGATCGCCTTGGTTGATACCATTCAATATGCACTCGCTATGCGTATGGTTGATCTCCGTTGAACTCTTTCCAGGCTCTTTTGATAATTATCCGTGTGCATATACTGGTTGACCATCGGCGCTTCATACAATACTATAGAGTAAAGTACTAAAGTATTGTCGGCCTGTTATTGTGCTATTCTGGACTCGGATCTCTACTGGTTTTATTTTTCTCTTCCCCGCTAGTATTACGATCTCAGTGTTATGAGGAGCTAATAGTTTAAGGCTTCTTTCGTCCATGCAATTTTCGATTCTAATGATTGTCTATGTCTATATATTCCTCTTCCTTACTTCCTCCCCAGACTACCAATGTTGTCGGAGTAGCCCAGCAGTGACATATTCTCCAGTAGATCCAGCTTGAAAACGGACACCATATGTCATATCCATCCATAGTGTCTCCCCAACCTGTAGTTTTCTTTCATGTAGGTAGCTCCTCTCTTGGAGCACCCCTAATATGCTCTCTAAAGGACAGTATTGAAAGTATTTTGTACGTCTAGTGTAACCAACACCGCACATTTGGACCTTCTCTCTGCCTCTTTAGCCGTGTTGTAACATCTGCCCTTGCTTCTAGGGGTTGTACTATTTATCTACCACGGGTTAGCTCTTCTTTCGGAGATAGGGTTCGTTCGTTAGCTCAGATATACCATAAATAAGCAAAACACACTAACGGAGTATCCTGTATGACATTTATTTTATATATCTATTGTACATAAGTAAATATTCATGTAAGGAAATAAACCAGAATTCTATTGTTCAAAATTAACATTTTTGGTTTGAAATAACGTTGTCGGTTCCTGCGGCTGCTGCAACCCGCGTCACGTCCGTGCCGGCAGGGTCTGTCAACTTCCTAGGAGCTCCGCTTCGAAAGCGTCGAGAATTGTCGGCGCTTCCCGAACGGCGTTGAACTGCGCGCTGTTGGCGGCGCGGTGAAATCTGTCAAATTCGCCGGTTTGCGGTTTATGGCTTCTGTAAACAAATAACACATTAAAACTGCTAACGCGGGTTCTCATCCTATACGGGTAACTACAGTTCGGTGGTGAAATACTCCGCGGAATTCGCCGCCCGACGGGGCTTCGCTTGAAGAACGAAACTCCGACTCGGCGTGACTTTTGAGGTTATCAATCCTCAACACCTGCAGGAGAACTCCTTGGCGACGCTATCAGTGCGGTCCGCAGAGTTCCCAAGCAAGCCGGCCGCTACAATTCTCAGGGATTAATTCAGGTAAATTCTAATTAGGTAGCTTGAAGCTTTTAATTCTGCTTGAATAGCACGGCGGTGAATTTAAAATACAAGGGAGCTGGGATTTTAAATATTACGTTAGCGATTGCTTCTAATTCTACTTGAATAGCAAGGCGGTGAATTTAAAATACAAGGGAGCTGGGATTTTGACATTACGTTAATTGCTATTTGACCAACGGGTTTCGGCGTAGGTTATTTTCAGGATAATTAACTGACGTTCCAGGCGTTCTTATAGAAACCATTGAATTAAACTCAGTTGTCAGGGATTTTCAGGATAATTAACTGACGTTCCAGGCGTTCTTATAGAAACCACTGAATTAAACTCAGTTGTCAGGGATTTTCAGGATAATTAACTGGAGTTCCAGGCGTTCTTATAGAAACCATTGAATTAAACTCAGCCTCAGGACGGCTTGGTGGAGGGACTCTCTGGACAGGGCAGGATGAAGGAAGGATCGGGAACTAGGTGTTTGCTGGAGGAGTATCAGGTATCTCTGGGAAATCTCTGGGGAATCTCTCTTGAAATACACTCTGCAACTTGTTTTATAGGTCTTGAAATGCTGTTAGGTGGGGAGAAACGGCGCGCGTCATACCTTTGTTTGCGCGGAACTTCGGTCGGCGCTATCTTATCTTGCTGGGACACGCCGGGTTCTTGATAACGCTAAAGGTCGGCGACGTTTAAATCAGCAAATATTATTTAATATTGAATTAATCGGATTCAAACGGGAGCTAGCGTTACATATGCCGGTCCCTTCGGAGGAAACGGGAGTTCGGTGGGCACCTCCTTCAAAGGGGGTTCTCAAAACAATGCAGGGATAACACAGAAAACATTCAAACTGGGAAACGCGAGGGTGCTAGATTTTAACAGGCGTTCCTTCGGGATCTCTATATACAGGATGAGTACAATTTGTACTCTAAATTCTGGCCTGGTCGAATACAGAGGTTGCGGTTTCAACCTATATTCTGTCGGCGGAGAAACATACATATGCGATACACATGCACTCTTCAGGACACGGCGGCGTCGCGGTTTCGACCTACAGGTCCTTCAGGATATCATACATTCAGGAATAATGTTAATACTGAATCCGGTGCAGTCGCGGTTTCGACCTTCAATTATTCCGGGATTCTCTCAGCGTGTGAAACATCTAGGTTCCAGGATAACCTATTCTCACACAATTTACTGGGGAAATTGTAGAGGCTGCGGAGACCAGCATACAATTTCACAAAAAAACGGTGCGCAGGATCGCTCTGGGACGCATTCTAAACTTACGCTCTCTGGAAATTTCGCATACAATTTCGGGCAAACGGTGGACGGTATTCTGGTACGGAAAACACATTATCTCCTTCAAGCTTCGACTAATCGTCTACTATCTCCTGCCACAATCCGGGTTCACGGGGACAAGGGAGCACGCTTCAAAAGGAGAATAGCATTCAGGATAGCACCAGCAAACATTTTGGCATTCTAGCATTCTCACTAACTAGGGCGGCATTCAAACTCGCATTCGGCAATCATGTACCTTTACATTCTTCAATTTACAGGCGCACCAGGTGCTTACACGGGTACCTGCAGATATTCCGGCGGACGAGACATCAGGATTGTCTTTCAGGCGGACTGCGGACTGCGGATTCTACGGACGAGACATCGGGATTGTCTCTCAGGCGGACTGCGGACTACGGATTCCTTCTGAAATTCTTCTGGCATTGCAGAAGACGGTACTACGCGGGCGGTCCGTGGTATTGTCGGCAATTTAGCTAAGGCACCTCGGGGATGCAAAATCCCGTACCAGCAGTGAAGCTGCTGGTTCCGGAGGGTTGGAGAAGGATTTTCTGGACTGGACGGGATCTCGGAAAGATCTTATCTAGAACGGACAGGACCTGGACGGGGATCTGTGAATTCTAGACTGGAACATCTCGGTTTCTGGGCTCTGGTAGATTTCCCTGGACGGCTAGGCTGAAACAGGTTTTGTGCATTATTCAAATTACAACAAAATTTACTGGTTCGGTAGTTTCAGAGTTTACCGGGCTCGGGCGCCATCTGGAGCTGCAGGTGTGTGATTGCCATTCTATGTACATATATCTGAGTTCACGTTCCTGCTCGAACGCGCCATGTAACATCTGCCCCTGCTTCTAGGGGTTGTACTATTTATCTACCACGGGTTAGCTCTTCTTTCGGAGATAGGGTTCGTTCGTTAGCTCAGATATACCATAAATAAGCAAAACACACTAACGGAGTATCCTGTATGACATTTATTTTATATATCTATTGTACATAAGTAAATATTCATGTAAGGAAATAAACCAGAATTCTATTGTTCAAAATTAACATTTTTGGTTTGAAATAACGTTGTCGGTTCCTGCGGCTGCTGCAACCCGCGTCACGTCCGTGCCGGCAGGGTCTGTCAACTTCCTAGGAGCTCCGCTTCGAAAGCGTCGAGAATTGTCGGCGCTTCCCGAACGGCGTTGAACTGCGCGCTGTTGGCGGCGCGGTGAAATCTGTCAAATTCGCCGGTTTGCGGTTTATGGCTTCTGTAAACAAATAACACATTAAAACTGCTAACGCGGGTTCTCATCCTATACGGGTAACTACAGTTCGGTGGTGAAATACTCCGCGGAATTCGCCGCCCGACGGGGCTTCGCTTGAAGAACGAAACTCCGACTCGGCGTGACTTTTGAGGTTATCAATCCTCAACACCTGCAGGAGAACTCCTTGGCGACGCTATCAGTGCGGTCCGCAGAGTTCCCAAGCAAGCCGGCCGCTACAATTCTCAGGGATTAATTCAGGTAAATTCTAATTAGGTAGCTTGAAGCTTTTAATTCTGCTTGAATAGCACGGCGGTGAATTTAAAATGCAAGGGAGCTGGGATTTTAAATATTACGTTAGCGATTGCTTCTAATAGCAAGGCGGTGAATTTAAAATACAAGGGAGCTGGGATTTTATATATTACGTTAGCGATTGCTTCTAATCGCAAGGCGGTGAATTTAAAATACAAGGGAGCTGGGATTTTAAATATTACGTTAGCGATTGCTTCTAATTCTACTTGAATAGCAAGGCGGTGAATTTAAAATACAAGGGAGCTGGGATTTTGACATTACGTTAATTGCTATTTGACCAACGGGTTTCGGCGTAGGTTATTTTCAGGATAATTAACTGACGTTCCAGGCGTTCTTATAGAAACCACTGAATTAAACTCAGCCTCAGGACGGCTTGGTGGAGGGACTCTCTGGACAGGGCAGGATGAAGGAAGGATCGGGAACTAGGTGTTTGCTGGAGGAGTATCAGGTATCTCTGGGAAATCTCTGGGGAATCTCTCTTGAAATACACTCTGCAACTTGTTTTATAGGTCTTGAAATGCTGTTAGGTGGGGAGAAACGGCGCGCGTCATACCCATATATATAATACACATATATTGCTGGTAGGGCCTGGAAACTGCAGAAAACATTACGGCGCCGACATAGTCTCACTTATAGTATAACGCGTCTCGTGCGCATGCGGGGGAATTCGAACTCCGCCTTTAGAAGCGAATTTTAAACTTGACCACTTCCCCATTGGGCGGGACCACTTCCCCATTGGGCGGACGACGCCGCCGCGCTTGCGCACAGCTCACCGTATACA
Organism: Agriotes lineatus; assembly: GCA_940337035.1. NCBI lineage: Eukaryota > Metazoa > Arthropoda > Insecta > Coleoptera > Elateridae > Agriotes > Agriotes lineatus. The sequence goes on from OW679202.1 coordinate 40,969,849, forward strand.
TTAAGGAGTTGGTTGTGTGTTTCACTTCATCGGCCAGTTTCCCACTCATAGCCGCTAGCAATATAGTAAGTATTAGATATATGGTCATACCTTTGTTTGCGCGGAACTTCGGTCGGCGCTATTTTATCTTGCTGGGACACGCCGGGTTCTTGATAACGCTAAAGGTCGGCGACGTTTAAATCAGCAAATATTATTTAATATTGAATTAATCGGATTCAAACGGGAGCTAGCGTTACAGTGTTTAGCATGCATTGTGTATCTGTCTTCTCTAAACCCAAACTGGGTGTCCGCAAATCCTCCTCTGACTTCGCCTTCCTCGAGAAGTCTGCGATTAATTATGTGCTCATATAATGTGCCCATAATAGGTATTCATTGTAACTGTCAACTGACATTTGTGTGTGTAAGTTACGCAGTAAAAGAAAGTGAGGTGGCCACACCTCATTTTTTATAGCTGATCTTAGAATCCTATTAAAGGTTGGTAGAACACAGTAACGCGTAACACATTAATATTATTATATAGTATTATACAATTTGCTGTCATGTTAAACTTTACTCTTTGTAACCAGCCTCTAAGTATCCACGAGAAGACAGTGTGTATGTGTTCAGCATTGAGGAATATTAGTTTATGCTACTTTTATTTGTTGAAATAGAGTATCATTTTAGTGGAAATATATTTTTATGAATTCGCTGTGGGCATGTTAGTATTGAGCGTTGCACTTTTATCAATTTAAACAATACAAATTCATTAACTGCATGTTGAGGGTTAGTATCAGCATATTGCAGCCATTGTAAGGCCGTAAATTAAATTATTAGAGATGTTATCACATTAGTTTTATTTGACGATGCCGACGTCAGGCAGTAATTTAATGAATAGCGGCTAGTTCCACCCATATTTAATTGGCTTCAACACTGGGCATCAGGTGTACCATAGTAATATGTATAATATATGTGCAATACATGTATTTTTATTGTTTTGCAAAGAAACTTAAATATATTTTCTACATCGAGCAATCTACATTTCTCTCCACCTTCTGCATTAACCGTTTGCCAAAAAATTTTTGTTACGGTTGGTGTGTTACCTCTGGTATATAGATCAGGCGTTGCAAGAATGGAATAATAAATGTTCCCCGAAAGGCTAACATCAATGGTTTAGAATTAAAACCACCGCTATTTGCAGATGACAAATTGACAGTAATCAGCCGTATTCTCTACAATTTCGATAAAATTGAATAAAGATTGACAGATGGAAGCGAAAGTGCGGTTGCCGATTTCTATCGCCTGAAAATTTGATGTTTTCTAACCCAATAGAAGGTTTTTTGAAGTCGAGATCGTGCGTGTCCATCAAAATTAATTGATAATGCCGGTGAAATGTCACTATCACGTGAAAAACTATTGTCAGAGAAAAACCGTGTATTTCTAGTAAAAGTACTTATTCATTTTCATTATTAGCTATTTGACTAATAGCAGAATGGACAATGACATTGTTGAGAAAATCTCTGTAAGCACGATATAAAATCAGCTAAATCAGTATCATTAGTCCAAATAGTTAAAACTAACTATACATAAGCGGACTTTCAAGGGTATTGCTATTTGGATATTGAAATAACTAATAGCAATTAAATTTAGTTATTATTACTCAGTACCTATAGTCCCTCTTAAATTCAATACATTTGCCCCACTTCTTCAGCAGCGCGGTATACAAAAAAAAATGTTTTCTCTTGGTCTGCGTCTCCTGTTTAAGACTTTCATCGTCCGGAAATTGATGGCCCGAAGGTATTTCTATTCATTTCGGAATAAGTAAAACTCGCTGAAAGCCATGCCGTGGCTGTAAGTGAGACGATTAAGTTGTTTGAATCCATAATCTTTCAGGCCAGTCTATGTAACGCTGACGTTGTGGACTGAGGCATTGTTATACTGTAGGAAACTCGTATTTTCCACGTGTCCTCTCTTCAATTACACCGCCAATTTTTTTCAAAAGCTATGTGCATGGCATATACGAGTAGATCAGGAGCAGTACTTCAATATATAAAAAAATACAATCCATGATCTAACCAGCGGAGTTCTGTATCATGATTTTTTTGAAAAATCGAGTGCTTTTACTGCATTGTTTTTGCTTCTTTTCGGGGCCGAGACGCTCGAGGGATGCTTTTATTTTGCAGTGCTTATCTTCAACCAAAATATTTCTAGGCACCTACTTGGCTTTCGACATATGCAGACTGCAGAGAGCTATGGAATACTAATAGTTTAAAATATGCATGCTTGTGAGTATCAGTAATCCAAAGACCTTGTCAATCGTTTTCTGAGACATCGTTTCTCAATTCGTCGATCTTATACACAATATTTTAGTAAACATCGAGAGCGGGCTTTCAAAACACCATAGCACCTTTCAAAGACATTTCAAGTAGGAGCATGCGGCCATGTATACCCCTCTTTGGAGTTCCTGCTGCAGCATCTTCAATAGGTGTTATGATTCAAGACTAGAGCTGATAACGGGAATCACTTATACAGTGAAGTAACTTCTTGATATATGCAAACAATAGGCTTTCAATGCAGAGCGGATGGCCGAATGGCGAAGCTACAAACTTTCCAAGAGCTCCAGGAATTTTCCTTCACGTGCGATGTCATACAAGTACCGCGGATTAAGTACAAATAACACTAAGAAAAAATGAAATTCGGTGTGCACCTGTACGAGCTAAACTCAGTGGGTGTTTCGAAAGCGATTACAATGCAGGATGAAGCAACATTTTTTAACGGCAACAACTAATTTGTGTACGTCGCGCTTGCAGCACGGGGGACAAATTGATTCCGGCGTTTAACCCAATTATCAAGCTTTTCATATAAACTTTCTAACGAACTGCATTATCTTGAAGAACTGCTTTATATTGTCACAGCTTGGAAGAACGCAACCAATAGGAGTACGGCCCAGTGTAAAATGCAGAGATTCCTATACGGTATAGTGGAAGTGCGTTCAACATTTTTTCGATAACAAATACGAGCCCGAGTTTCGGCCTCCCTCTGACCCCAAGGCAGGAAGCAATAAATCCGATTTCCGAAACTCGGATTTTTTTCAACTCGGTGGACAATGAGTCATTATAAGCGCAAAATGATACAAGACAGGGAGGTATAATAAAACTCCTTTTTCTAGCATAACAGGGAGCTATATAACGGCAGACGTTCTGACGCTAGGGCATTGGGTATCCAGTCGGTTTACTTTGAGTTTTTTGAGGGATCTGGTCAGATTTCAAATTACATTTTCGTTTTCCCATTGACTTTCCAGTTCGATCACTTCGATCAACAACGCTAATGGAAGTTGCAGATTGACATTGCTTCTCATTGGGAAGTCGATAAATCTTAGATGTTTTAAAATGTCAAAATTTCCTTAATCTATACTAGTCTAGTACGATAATTTTAGAATGATACCAATACATGTGTGTAAGAGTAGAATCACCAAATATCAAAGTTAAAAATTATATCAAAAGATAGTGTGTAAGTTATAAACACATGGGTGTATTAACTAAGACAGATAATAAAATTGACGAAGGTGTGAGTAACAAAATTCGAATGGGAAAAATAGTAACAAGAAACGTAGATGATATATTATGGAATAAAAGCCTAATAAAAGATAAAAACAAAAGAATATAACGTAGTATTATCCAAAATGTTGTCCTATATGGTGGAGAAACATGCCAGCAAGAAACATAACTCGAAATAAAATAAGGGGGGTTAAACTAAATTTCTGCAAACGAAGCCAAAAAAAGAACAAAACTGGGTAAGTGAAAATTCTAAAGGGTCTGCTACGAAATGGAGATCAATTCCTCCACCATAAAAAGCCTGAAATACCGTACACGTAGTTGGTAAAATCATATAGAAAGATTACTAGAAAAAAGCTAGCCAAAATATGCCCTCTAATGGTTTCCGATAAGAAAACCACAAATAGAAAATACATCTCTATAATATAATGAAGAAGAGAGAGGACTACAAGTCGAATGTTTGGAAAAAAATTGATAAGAAAAAAAGCGTCTTAATTGTCAATACACCAAATTAAGCTTGTGGGCAGTTTGCACAAGTCTGAAGTCTTCAGGTTTGTGTAGGTCTCAACCAATCTGAAGATGCATAGATATGCAGTGTAATGCCGACCTTTGGTCCAGTTTGTGAATCTGCTAATTGCTCTGTCATAAGAAGGATGGTTTATCCTTCAGAATATAAGTTTATCTTATCATAAACGGACATACGTAAATTTCATGAATCAAACTTACACAAGTTTTAATAAATAATTTCGGTGAAAAACGATTCTATTTAAATATTCAAACGGATTTCTCCAAATTAAAATAAAATTCAAAAGAAACCCTTATAGATCTTTTCAATAGAGTAAAATCGCTTTTAGTCATCTTAACGTTAAAAATCTATTTAAGAAATGAAATGCAGGAAGTAAAAGATTATAAATTGCAAGCTTCAAAAAGGTTTATCTTTAAAAGTTTTCATCAGTGGTTATTAGAACCTCCTGGCAGCTTCATAAGAAGTCGTGCTCCAGATTCTTTAGAACAAGCATGAACTTATGTGCAAGAGGAATCAGGTATTCGTTATTTTCAACGGAAAATTTTCTCTCTTGGGAACAACAGTAGACAATTACAAAATAAATTTACTTAACAAAATAAATCTAAGATGCCATTCAAAACTTAATATTCTCCTCCAAATCATCCACAGAATTTTAAAAAGTTTCTATTTCCAAATTCTAGATCTTTAGTTTATCAAAAACCTAATGTACCTTTAAGTAAAATGAATTTGCTCCGAAACCTAATTTCAAACCAACACATAAGCAACAGTTAGGCACCTAAAATTCAATAAAAGGTGGATTACGCCTAAGTCCATTTAGCCAAATTATAGACCCAATTTTAGACATACAACAATCTAATCAACCAATAAATTTCCATTCCGAAGAACTATTTAATGAATATCACTTCTCAACAACAATTTCGACCCAAAGAAGACGAACAAGTTTTTTATTATGACCATGCAGCCCCTAAAGTCCTGAAATGTCAGACACCTATAATTGTGATACATACTATAAAACATTAGACTGAACTACAGATTTTTACTTCCCTCGTCTAAAAGACGAAGGGAGTACCTTTCGAGATTTCTCCAGATCTTCACGTTCCAGGGTCTCTAGATGACGAAAAACAGGTTTTCTCAATTCCGTATGTCTGTCTGTCTGTCTGTTGGCGGCATAACTCAAAAACTATTTGTTGGAGAAAGAATATATACTGGGTGAGCACCTTAAAAAAATAAAATTTTGTTTATTTTTGATCTAACTTACAAATAGATGTCCAGGTTTGGGGCCGTATGTCATTACCGGAAGAATACGTTAGCTAGATACTTTACAGCGAAATTCTAACAGTATCTTTTGATTCTTCAATATATGTATGTAATGTTTTTCCAAAAGCAGCCCATTGTAACCTAACCCTGCTGCTTATTTCTTCCGTTTGATTTTCTTTGTTAGTTTTCTATCACTTGTCCGTGATATTCATCGACCCTCTCCATGTTGTTTCTGTCTTCTCTAATAAGTATTTCCTCGTCGCTGTTTGATATTATTTTTGATTTTTCCATATTCATTTACAAGCCCATCTTTTCCGATTCGTACTTTAGGTTTATAAACGTCTCTTGTATGTCTTGAAAGTTATCAGATATTAGAACTATATCCTATATCGCCTGAGAATCTCGAGTTGTTTAATCATTCGCCGTTGATGCTGATTCCTCTGTTTTCCCACATTTTCTTGAAGATATCTTCCAGAGTTGTAATGAATAGTTCTGGGCTCATTGTATTCCCTTCCCTGACTCCTCGCTAAGAATTGCATTTATATCTTGATGTAGTTCTATTGTATAGCCTTTTCATGTATATTGTGTAACAGCTTTATATATCTAGAGTCAATCCGGCTATCTTGTAGGCCTCTTTCTATTGTCCATCTTTCTATTGTATAGAAAGCCTTTTCGTAATCAACAAGTATAAGATACAAGGGTAAATTATACTCATTAGCCTTTTCAATTAGAGTTGTAATGGTTAGAAGGTGGTCGTTTGTAGAATATCCACCACGAAGTCTCGCTTCTACATGTTCTACAGGTTGATAGTGATCTAATTTTTTCTCCAGCCTGCTTGTTATGATTTTTGTCACGAGTTTATATAACTGTGATAGGAGGGTTATTGGACGATAATTTCAAAATAGTTTGATATGAACCGTTAAACAGGTCGAAAAAAACAAAGGAAATGTACGCCGCCCGAAAGGCGCCAGAAGAACAAAGAATATTACATCTGCTTAATAAACCGCCGCGATCCTACGCAAAAGTATTTTTCAAAACCCTAAAATCATAAAAATAAGTGCAATTACAACGAATTTCTAAAGTGCAGCAAGATTGCAACCATAAACTTTATTGGAACCGGCCGGCCAAGAAAGGCGACAGCAAGCGAAATACGCCTCACGAATGTTTGCAGATTGAATTTACTTAAATTAAGAAATTTTCACTAAAACGCTCTTAAAACAGAGTGCGCCCCATTCAAACCCCCCACATAAGGATACCTGCCGATAGGAAAAATCAACCGCCACCGGATAAAATCAATCCCAAGTCTCTAGCACCCAGGCAGATCGAGAAAAACGGCCAGCGAATGCATGCGGGCGGAGCGGCCGAAATTCAGCATACACAGCGGCCCGGGGAAAAGCATTTTGTAACGAAGAAATCAGGGCCACGACCGAGTACAGCGGGCAAGGATGCAATATTACACATTAAATTTTAAATTAGCGGAAGGAAGCATCACAGGAAGGCGTGAATAGTCTCAAAATTCCTTTAAAAATAGCGCGCAACCAATCGAAGCATAATAAACTTATTAACATACGCCATAAGAGTAATGCTTAATTAAGTTTTACGCCGAACACGGAATTAAAAATTCCAAGTTGAACTAATCTTTACCAAAACCTAGCAAATTGGGTGTCGTCAGAATCGACATTTCAACGACTATTGATTGCGACTCAAATCAAGTCGATAATTGATCACGCCGCTCAATTAAACGCTATAAACCGAAATACATCGAAAACGGGCAAATCATCCCTTCTACTTCGACCAATGAGCTGCGAGATCGCGTTTGACAAAGTACTGGCTCCTTTAAATAGTCAGACGCTGGCAGTACGAAATTACTCTGCCTCGGCGGGTCAATCCAGCAGCGACTCAACCCAGGAGAGTCCACCAGTAGCCACTTCAGCTCGAGGAACTATCCAGCCTCTCCAGGACCTCCAGCCACTTCTGGACTTTGTCTTCTGAAGCATCCAGCCACTTCTGGACTTTGTCTTCTGCAGCATCCAGCCACTTCTGGACTTTGTCTTCTGCAGCATCCAGCCTTCCAGCAGCATCGACTCAATCCAGGAGAGCCGAACAAGCATCCACTCAGCCCAGCTAGCAGCTCCAGCCTTTCAAGGATCTACCAGCCACAGCCCTCTCCAGAGCCTATCACCCACGGGGACTTAGGGCCAATCCTCCGCATTGGACTCTGCTGCCTTCCGTCTTCGGGCAAAGTTGGGAACTCGAGCCACTTCCGCCAGCCGCCGCCTCCGCCAAGGAGATCCGCACTGCCGCCGACGTTGCCGCCGCCGCTGCTCTCAGCCCGCCGCCCCGTCGCCAGTCGCCACCGCCGCCGCTGCAACCGCAGAAGGAAGCCGCCAGCCGCCGCCTCCGCCAAAGGAGATCAGCACTGCCGCCGACGTTGCCGCCGCCGCTGCTCACAGCCCGCCGCCCCGTCGCCAGTCGCCACCACCGCCGCTGCAATCGCAGAAGGAAGCCGCCAGCCGCCGCCTCCGCCAAAGGAGATCAGCACTGCCGCCGACGTTGCCGCCGCCGCTGTTCACAGCCCGCCGCCCCGTCGCCAGTCGCCACCGCCGCCGCTGCAACCGCCGAAGGAAGCCGCCAGCCGCCGCCTCCGCCAAAGGAGATCAGCACTGCCGCCGACGTTGCCGCCGCCGCTGCTCACAGCCCGCCGCCCCGTCGCCAGTCGCCACCACCGCCGCTGCAACCGCCGAAGGAAGCCGCCAACCGCCGCCTCCGCCAAGGAGATCCGCACTGCCGCCGACGTTGCCGCCGCCGCTGCTCTCAGCCCGCCGCCCCGTCGCCAGTCGCCACCGCCGCCGCTGCAACCGCAGGAGGAAGCCGCCGGCCCCGCCTCCGAAGAACCACACCCGCTTCCAACTGCGGATACCAATCCGCCATTTTCTTTTCTTTTTTCTGTACATATATGTTACCTAGTTATATGCTTATTTGTATGTTAGTTAGTGTAAATATAATAAACTTTGTTCCAATCAAATCCAGTGTCTAGCTGAGGGTAACGCCCACCCTCCTCTTCCGAAACCGACGCCATTGAAGTAACCCTACCGCTGAGCTTAGACGTAGGCTTGTTAAGTTTTATATCGCCTTTTTTGAAAAGTACCGCGGTCTTCGCTATATTGCATTTCGATAGTATTTGCTTATTGAACAATGTTATGAAGATGTCATTAGCGTTTTGTCTCCGTTTTTAGCGTATCACTGATTATGTTATCTTTTCCTGGTGCTTTGTTGTTTTTGAATTATCTTATTGCTTTTTCAATTTCATCTTCTTGAATGTCTGCCAATTCTTGGGAGTTTATGATTTTTCTTTTTAGTTGCTGTTTTGTTTCTGTTGTTGGGTTTTTGGTGATCTATATACGGTTCTACAGAATTCTTCCGTTGTGGAAATAATTTTACCTCTTTCTTTTATTTATTTTCCACTGTGCTTAACTGAGATTGTTTGCTTGTTTCCGTTTTCTCCTCTTAAGCATTTTATTCCTTTGTTACGTCACATAAATTTTGTGATTCGTTCTTCGGTTTTCTTATATTTGTCTTCTTTTACTTTCTTTCTAATCAGTTTATTCAACTCCGCAAATTCTACAGTTCCACGTTTGTCTTTTCTAATTTTTTTTCTTCTGTCTTGAAATAGTTTCTTTGTGCTGTTACTTATAGCCAATTTGTTTTGATTACTTGCTTTTCCGCAACTTCTTTTCCTGCTTCTAGTAATGATGTTGTTATAATTGTGTTTATTTCGTCTATACTGCTATGATTATAGACTTATGTTCGTTTAATAATAATGGTTTTAACCTTAATAAAAAGGAATAGCATGTATCTCAACTCAGGGGTAGGTTCTGAAATATCAAGTAATCTAATTGTAATTTGAATTATGTTAAAACTTCAATAAATTTGACATTTATGTCATTTGCAATTGCTTGTGCAGATAACTAATCAAGATCCTTTACAAATTATATAAAATTCATAAATCAATTCGTAAGTATGACTTTCTTTGTCTTAATGAACCAATTCTAAATGTTCTTTGTTACAGATAACATTAGCAAGTATTTATTATTAACTAACCTGCAACGATCAAACTTCCAAGTAGCTTGAATCAGCCTGTTTCCTTCAGTTCTATCTGTAAATAAACACTAATCACCTCACTTGTAAACTCGCTGCATCCATCAAGTTGTCGACTCAAACTGTCCAGCTGTGAGTAGCCTCAAAATAATCTCGTTGTTTAACAATCCAAATCCTCATGTATGTTCCCTCAGTCGTCAGGAAGTTGATCTCCGTTCAATGGGACCCAGTCTGTTGTGACAAAACTCCAAACAGCAACCTCGTCCTAAGCTGGAAGATGACAGTTCTCCACCAAGTCCAAACACCCTCCGGCGCAGCACACAGAAACTCCAAGCAGCGTCAACACTCCCAAAAGAACGTCCAATCGCCAATCCTTTGTATTAAAATTCCAATCAATTATATCCAAATCGTTACTCTTACTGATGTTTTATTATATAGTTCCAATTAATAATCTTGATCCTCCATTCTTGCTATATTTTATCTTTATATTTCCTTGCACTCCTGTAGTTATACCATGTAAAATTCATTTACATTGTCGAGTTATATTTTCACTTCAGTACCACGTAGCTTTCATGTATAGTCCATTTATCATGCCAAAATAGTTCTTAGATAAATAGGACTAGAGTATATTAAAGTTTATTAGTCGAAAAATACTTTACATTTCAGTTTTCAAGTTTGTTTTTTTAATAATCTCCCCTAAAACATATTTTTCTATCTCTTGACTACCATTATTTAAATTGAATGCCACACTCTAGACATTTTATATTAGGACTTTGATTCATTATCCTGCAACATTAAGTTGTTTGCATTATAATCTTTCCTAGCCTTTTTCAATGATTACTATACGAATACTATTCCATTCTTTGCACTTAATTTTCGATATATTTAAATTATTTTCTCTCTCTATGTACCATAGCAATACTTTTATCTTCTGATATATTTTTTGTTGTAATTTATATGATCACTTGTTTTGGTAGGTATGTGTGGGTTCTTTCTTTTTTAGCATTTATTTTTATGTGTCCTCTTACAAGTCGGTGGTCGCTTCCAGTAGAAAACGTGCTTATAACTTTTCACATCTGTCACTATTTCTTTGTGTACGGACATATCCATGATCCATTTTTCGCTTGTCTTTTGTTAAAGAAAGTTTTCATTGCAAGCAGTTTGTTTTTCCAAGTATTGTATTAGTGTGCGTTCGATATTATTTCTTATCCCTAGGCCAAATTTCAGCAGTAGTTACATTAAAAAACAATTGGTTTCAAACAAGTTTAATAAATACATCAGATAAATCACAAACATTACTTATATCCAAACCCCTTATCCTAGATAATCAGACTCTTGCGAACGAGAAAATTCATTTTAATTCAAACTATCAACAAAAACGTATACTTCTTCAAAATTTACAAAAACGTTTTAGGACTAGATCATTTGAATCTAGAATAAAAAACTTTATTAACACACCTCTGTTTAAATTATAAAGAAATATTTTATACCTCTGAAATTTTTCTCTCAACTACAAACTCATAGGTTACTAAACACCGTATGTGAACAGATACCCCAATTTTTACTAAAACGTATCGATACCCACATATACACCGACAAGAACTTAAACAACAAATTGACAAAATTTTAAAAGAAGATATAATCGAGCCAAACGAATCGGCATATAACTATTCAATTTAGGTAGTCCCAAAAAAAACGTAATGCTTCAGGCAAACAAAAATTGAGAATCGTTATCGATTATAGGAAACTTAATGAATAAACCATGGATGATAAATTCCGTATATCATAAATAGGAACAATTTTGGATAATTTAGGCAGAGCCAACTATATTACGACTTTCGACTTAGTCTCTGGTTTCCACTAAATTGAAAGGGATCCTCGAGATAAACAAAATAAAAACAGCTTTTTCAACAGAATTTCTTCAGAAAAATGTAAAATATTTAGGTTCTATAATAAGACTTGACGGAATAAAAACAGAACCTTCTGAAATAGAAGATATTAAAAATTTCAGAGTACCTAATACCAGAACATAAATAACATCATTTTGCGACTTTTTCGATACTATATAAAAATTATAGAAGCCTGCAAAAATGACTAAATTCTATTGCTTAAAGAAAGAAAACAAAATTATTCACACCTAAAATTTTAAAGATTATTCCATTATTGTAAAAAACCTTTTAATTAACGAACGAATTTTGCAATATCCAAATTTTAACAAGCTGTTTGAACTCACAACTGATGCTTCAAAGTACGCTCTTCGTAGAGTTATGTCAGAAGATTGTAAACCCATTAGTTACGCTTCACGTACATTAAACGACACTGTACAAAAATACAGTACCATAGAACGGAAGTTATTGGCATTTCTATGTGATACAAAACAATTTAGACCTTATTTATTTGGAACTAAATTAACACTCACCGCAGATCATAGATCATTAATTTGGTTCCGAAATCTTAAAGAATAAAATTCAAAACTTACTAGATGGGTTTTAAAATTAGAAGAATTTATCTTCGACGTTAAGTATTAATAACCTGGAAAACAAACAAAGCCAGCAGCAGACGTTTTTTCCCGAATACAAATTCATCCCCATCGACGATAATATTTTCGAAGACATTTACAAAATTCTAAACGACTATAATCGACTAGATACACCCGAACTTTAAGGTCGACAATTTTAGCATAATACATACACACCAAACATATCCGATTTATTTGATATACCAATGATTAGAACACCATCAAATAACGAAAACTACTCCTTAATAGAGAACATACGCACCCAACATCACAAGTTCGATATCCGTAATAAATATTAGTGACAAATCTTTGCAGAATTTTAGCAAACAAATAGAATTTATCGAAGCCAATTTACCTGGAAAAATTTTTGTGAACCCCAATAATTTAAAAATTAAAAATTTAATGAGTTATTAATAGAACATTGTTATCCCAAAAACTCATTATTATTGCCATTTTTCTAACGATCAATTATACCAATAATTTTCTCAATACATCAATTAAATTACACATGAAACCACCCCTAAATTTCAGAGATGCATGACACAAGTTACAAATATAATTAATCCTAAAGAACGGCATAAACAAATCATTAATTATCATCACGGCAAAACGAATCACCGTGGAATATCTGAAACAGTTGAACACCTACAAAGGTAGAATATGGATATATTTCAAATAAATGGAATTAAATGTTTAACGCTAATAGACGCTTGTTCCAAATTTGGTCAAGCTTATCAATTAAGCTCTAGCAACATGATCGATGTAACAGATCGATTATTCTCTCTTACTACAACTTTTACAGCCCCTAACGTATTAACTTCGTTATCCGCTAGAATTTAACAACCTTTTCTTAGCTTTTTACAAGTACACAAAATGTAATTGCATTCAACACCTTACCATCACGAATAGAATTCCCAAGTAGAACGTTTTCATTCTACACTTCGGGGAAATGCTCGAACATAAGAAAATATAATGCTGTGTAATGGCTTCCAATCATATTATTCATTCAAATGTAAAATTATCACCTTTCGAAACAGTATTTGGACGATAAACATCATTTTTCGAAAATTGCGTAATCACAAAGAAAAAATGAAACAGTTACACGATGCTCAACAAAACAAAGTTCCACAAAAGAAACACGGAACGATACATTTTATAAATCTCGAGAAACTAAAACATTCAAAATTGGGGACCAAGTGTATGTAAAAACAAATGTGCGAAACAAAAGAGATCTTAAATTTATGGAATGCTACATAGTCGATAAACTGTATGAAAATGATAAGTACGATGTTAAAAGCATATACAAAAATACCATGTTAAAAAAAAACATGCTAATGATCTGATGCCTTCTACAGGATATTGTCGATCATTCTCTTCGCCATCACCTGGCACTACCTCAAATGTGACCTAACGATCGAAAATATAAACTACAATCCTGAATGTTCGAATAAACCCTGATAAAAATTCTCGACTATACCACTTTATTGACTGACTATCAAACTCTTAAAATAACTTTCTGACATTAATTTCACTTTTAGAAAATAGAAACTATCCAATGAGTTACCGACATTTTGTAAATGTAAAAGACATCCGAATTAATCATAATAATCAACTTTTACTTTTTAAACAATATATTAATAAAGCAGATCAGCTGCTATTTCAATTATTTGCCGAAATGCAAAACAGCAGCCAAAACGTAAATAAAATTTATCACCGGTAATTTAGATCAAGAAGACGGAAAACAATACTTTAATATGATTTCGAAATTAATTCACGATTCCGAAACACAAAAAGATTTTTTATTTGAATAAACTCAGATCCTTGACAGCACCCTCTACAATATGCGATCATTCCGAAAATCAAAAATTACTAAATGATAATTTAAATAATTCTTACTAGCTAATGTAAAAATTGTACAAATACTACCCTCAGCTTCTACTTATTCAGTAATAAAGCAATCAAGTCAACCATTACAATCATTTATTAATATTTGGCTTGCATTAGAAAATCCATTGATTTTTGAGCCAACACACAACGTCATTTTTCTCCTATTGATAATAATGAACTAATCCAATCGCTTAACCAAATAACTAAATTCTTAAACCAACTTCAGAATAATAATAAAAGAGACTTAGCTCTTCCTTACCTTGGAGACATTAGAGAATACAAAAACCTTCACTTATACTAGTCGATTATGACAAAAATGTACCAGTAAGATAAAATCTTCACACGTTAATTTTCGAAATCTTACTAGTTAAAACATTTTCAGAAAATCCGTTAATTAAATTGATTCATTTCTCTGCATACAGTACAAATAATGAATTTTAAATGACAACCCCTTTCGACAATACTTTACTATTTCACTCCGATTTTAGTGTACCTATCGAAAGTAACCAATGTCAACAAACTTAAGTAAATAACTACTTTTGTTCCGGAGATAATAATTTTATATTTCAAACTATAAATTGGGCGAAACACAATTATTGTCTTTTCACTACAATCAAACGTGCGAACTATATATTTTTAATTTAACTACGAGTACAAATAAAATTTTGTAGATAGTCTCAGCTACGTGGCTTATTAGGTCACCCATTAAAACTATTTTAGATAATCAATGTAATCAAAGGATTACGAAAGGAAAGATTGCAGGATCAAATTTAATACATTTAACTTTTGATTGTTTAGTTTTAATAAATCACCACAAACTACTGTTCAGCATGAAATCTACGAAACAAATTGTTTTACAATTGGCCAGTATAAGCAAATTGCGAATAAATGAATCTAAATTAATTAACATTTCAAACATAGATCTATCCTCATCAATACACAAAAGTTAGTCAATAATTAAGTTAAATTGACACAGCATGAATAAGTTGATAAACCACGTTATCCACTTTGTAAATAGACTTAGCTTATATTTCTTTATCATAATCATGTTATTTTTTTAACTATTATATTTTTATTCTAAACGTACTGTTTCAAATTAAAAGTAGTAAAACTATTGCAAAAACCACAGAATGAAGCGATAGTATTAAACGACACTCATAACTATTTACTTCAATGTCAAAATGTAACTTAAATACTGCTTTACTGTATTTAAGATTTGTGGGTGGAGGAGTTATGTATTTAAAAATGCTTTGTAGCTTAAAGATAAGCTTGCTTCCTGCCTGAGTTGCAGGCTGGAACGCTCGTGGGAAAGCTAGTGGTTGTGTAGAGACCTGGCATTCTTTATAGGGATAAGAGTTTACTTTATGATTAAGATGCTGTTTGCAGTTTATTTCTGTGTCGACACTTGAGTTAGTCTACCCTGATCATAGTGTAAAGTGTTTTAAGTATTAATAAATCTATTTTAAAAACACGAATCGTCGTTAAATAAACGTAACTCGGATTTATTACATAATTTGCAAAACAGTTTTTACCTACCACTAGTAAATACTATCACTACCGAATTATTTAATTAATTTATTTAATTGGAAGCTGTATGTTGGCGATGTTCCCGTTTGTAGTATAGAAATTGTGCAGAATAGCAGTGGCTTGTACGTCTGCCTTGTTTTGGGGTTGATTGTTGATTTACAAACGTTAATTGAAGCATTATGCAAATACACTGATATATTTTTTATTACCTCGGCGGCATCGGCACCTAAAATATTTATTTCCATTATAGCGAGTTTAGCAATGCATTGTAGGTTGCTATTTAATGTTACTGTTTAGAAAACACAATCTGCTTCTTTTTGGAGTGCTAAAGATTGCCTTATTACATTATGCAGTTATTGGAAGGTGCATACACGCGAATTGCGCGTTTGTTGTTGCCAATTATACAGGAAAGAGTTAGCTTGTATGTCTTCCGTATAGTAGTGCTGATTTTTGATCTTTAGACGGAAATTGAAGTATTATGCAAATGCATTGAAATATACTGGATATGATCGGCGACATCTAAGAAATTCAATTGCGTCACAGCGTCTCCTTGATTTTACAGGGTGAAGGATTTACCTTATTACATTATGCAGTTGTTGGAAGCTGTAGTTTGGTGAGTTTCGCTTACGTCAGATTGTGCAGGAAAACATTGTGTCTGTCGTATGTTAGGACTGAATTTTAATCTATATAAACGGCGATTGAATAATGATGCAAATGTATTGAAACATTTTATAAGATCGGCGGCATTTAAAAAATTTACAAAGCGGAGTTAGCAATGTATTGTAATTTGTTAATTAATTTAATCGCTGTTGAAAAATATTATCTCATTGAACTCGGAGTGTAAAGATTAAACTCCTTTCATTAGGCAGTTATTGGAAGCTGTAAGTTGGAGAGTTTCGGGTGTTGCAGTCAAATTGTCCAAGAAGACGTGAGTTGCTAGGTCTCTAGAACTGAGTAGCCATGATTTAACATGACAAATCAGTTACTACATGACCACCTGTAACCAATAGTTGTTTCTTTATATCAAAACTTTCTATATAACGATTTGTAGAAAAAAAAATCAAATTTTAGGCAAACATTAGTAGCTCATTTCAATATTTAGGTTCAGTTTTCTTGAAAACTAGAGCTCCCAGAGATTTCAAACAAGAGTACTTTTTGTATGTAAAAAAAGTGTCTAATCATTTCTATCATTTAACCAGGATTGACTAAAATTTTGACTGTAAAAAGTTATGACAGAAAACATCCCCGCACTCTTGCAAAAATGACCGCTTTTGAAACTTATACCAATTATTTTCCACTGCCATCGAATTCCGAATAGAAAATCGGGTAGATATACCAAATTACACCAAATTTGTTTTATTTGTACTGTTTTAATTAAATAAAATTCGTGTTTTTTATTACCTTTCTCAGGGATATAGCTCACTTATGACGCATTTCCGGACCTATGTTTATATGACATTTTTTTCCTTAAATTAAATCTACTTTACGTTGCCAAAGTTTGTAAAGAGGCTAGTAAATCACCCTGTATATCTATATATTGAGATGGTTTGATGTCCACGGTAATTCTGGCGTCTTAATTAACATAATGAAATAGGTCAACATGAGCACAGAATTCAATATTTTATTTATTGCACGTGGTCAGTGTTTTATGGTAATAAATGCGCTTGAGATGAGCAGCAGTAATTATTAATTGAGGGAAGAAAGGTTACCACGAGATAAGACAAGTTTCAGAGGGGTTAAGTTTAAAGATTGTCGCGATACGCCTAAAGTCGGGGTAACTGGCAATCCTTTTAGTTAAAATACACTTTGACACGAAGACTAAAGCTACTGTTGCGAGATTAATAAGAACACTTAAGTACAAATACTTGCATTTATTTTTCTGCCGTTTACAGAACACTTAAGTTTAATACCATTGCTTCTTAACTTTACTTATTAACATCTTATTAACTAACTAAATACAAGTCCAGTTTGACCGAGAAAACTCGGTAGGCGTTTACAATTTTCCAAATAAGCCTATCAGAGCAGGTCTAAATTTTGAACTTTTGGCACGTACATACGGAGGTGACAGTTCATAATATTTCCATAAATTTGACAAATTTGAACCTTTCACACGTTGAAATTTGTGAAGCTCGACCCCACGCAAATTATTGCTAATAAAGTTTTACAATTCTGCTAAAAGAATTTGCTGCCGCCGGCACGAAATTTTTATGATCGAGTTGCAACAGTTGCACTTCGGATCACGTACTCGCCATATACCTTTGCTCAATATTTCGGCTTACGAAGTAAACCCTGCATAAATTTACTCTAATCTATTCGTGAGATTGAAATTATCTCCAGCTTTCCAGTGAAAGGCACGTTTCTAAACACCGGCTAACATTCGGTTGTCGTAATTTTAATATTACATTTTGCCTACGAATTCTACCTTAAAATATTTATAATACAAATGGCTTATAGCTAACTAAAGTACAGTTTCCTGCAACCGCGTATACTTCATTTTATTAAAGAACGCAAATCGTAACAAAATTAATAATAATAAATGTTTGGAATGGCAAATAGGGTTTAATTTGTAGCTGACAGATTTGATTTAATAACGTCAAGGATGAGATCAGAATAAAATAATACAAAATGATTTGTAATGTACAAGATTATATGGGCGTTATGTATTGAACGTTTATAACCGTACAAATGGCAAAGAAAACTGAAGGCTTTATTGAAAGCAGTGCTAGCAATGGAGTTATTGCAAAGAGCGATACAAAATAGGGCGACCGAGAAAACAGAGAATAGTGAAGTGGTAAATAAACAAAAATGAACTAGTTTATTAAAACCAAAGTGTCTAAAAGCAGAGCAAGTAAACAGTGACATTTATGCGAAACAAAAGACAATTTTAGCAGTTAAGAAAAACTTGATATCAAACTTATAGTCTTTAAGCTACTTATGTTATCAAAATTCACTACCTTTAAACAAAAACAGATCGTAGTTGCTGTTAAACATTGACAAAATAAGCGTGGTTGTTGCTACTTGTGTGCGCAGAGGCTCCACAAATTTGTACGGAAATTGTTAATAAAAAATTATTTTCTTCAGTCAAAAAGTAGTAACTATTATTATAGAGTGTACTGGGCTTGTGTGGAGCCAGTTTTTAAATGCGTAATAGATACCAGATAGCAGATTGAGAGGCGAAGGTTTAAACCCGACATCGCCACGATAGAAACATCAACAGCCAAGATTGGGTGTGCAACGAGTAGAAGAGACCATCAGGAGTGCGTGGAAATAGAAAACAGGACCAGAAAGGCATTCTCAAGTGCAGGAGAGCGGCGGCGTGGTTCCAGTTCGCTAGGTCTATTCAACTTCGAATAATTAAGATAGCGTCCCTAAATTCGGTGGTTTGGGAAGCCGTTTTGCAGGAAGCAGAACAAATGCAGATTGCGCGTGGGTTTGTATTCATCTGTAAAATAAAGGAGGTTAGCCAAACGCTACCTCACATGCAACAGTAATTACCTGATGTGTTTTTCGCTATTTCGGTGTTGAAAATTAAATTTTGCGCTAATCTTGCACTCGCAAACCAGTTTGTTTAGTAGCACTGAATTTTAAGGTTAATAGTCTGTCACAGCAAATTGACCAGTTGGCCTAATTATTTTGTTAAAGTGTCATACAGTGAAGTTATTTGTTATACAAAGTATTGCGTTAATTTTATGAACCAACTCCCCTGAGGTAAGATTGTTTTATGTTTTCCGGAGCTAGCCCAACATTTATTGGAAATAAACAAAATAAAGAAAGAGCTATAAACCATTTACTTTTGATAACAATAATAATTACAACTTTTTCATTGACCCTGAGTTTTGGTTTATAATTCAAATATTGAAACCCGTTAATTTAAAAAGTGGGGTGATTTGGCTCTTAGATTTTGTTATTTAATTAACCCCAGTATTTGATATTCTAAACGCCGTATTTATCATTACAATATATGCTAACATAAGTATTTTTAATTGAGAAAACTAGAGCAAGAGTATACGGCATTGCTTCAGAGCTTTTGATTATGTAGATACTTGCTGATGTCCGGAGACAGCTACTGTTGAAAATATAGACGGAAAAGATGTTGCTGCAAGAATATAAGAAAGCTTGTTTGTAAAAATGAGAGAAAATACAAAAAATTATGATTAAGAATCAGTCAGCAATTAAATAAGAGACGCAAAGGAAACATTTGTTTAGTTATGCACGATATAGAAGAATAGAAACTGTTTTAGAAAGATATAAATGTATTTCTTTAGTACCAAATAAATCAGTCTTATTATACACAGTGCTTCATAAGTATGGCCATTAAATTGAACACGTTCAATTTGACCTCGGTAGAAGTACAAGCACTAAAAATTTATCGTTTACGAAAAATATTGCACAAGGGTCTGTTGAAAACTTTTGAGAACCACTGGCTGAAACAGTACGAGTACATTAACCTAATGCACCAAATGTGATTGAAATACCCAAACAACTGCTTTCTTGCTTTTGTACTTTACCTTAATCTTATGGCAACCACATGTGCCAACATAAGTTCATTGTTGTGAAATTATTATTAATTTTTTATGCATAGTTTATTATTCAAAATTGTTCTGTTTGATGTTCTCGAACAACCCTTAAATTTAATGACCATTCTTATAAGTCACCCTGTATAATTGTCGGGCCTGAAAAGTAACTCACATTAGACGTTAACTACAGGTGTCCATAAACTGTTGGCAACGTCGAATATTAAACGTTAAGTGACCAAAAGGTCACAATAAATGTTATTCGTATGGCTATATCATGCTTTTTTTATGAAACAGTTTCCAACTTCTTGAATGAACTTGAATTATCAGAAAAATATTTGTTTTGTAAAAGTATCAAATCTTCCCAAAATTTTGCAAAGGGCCATAATTTAACATTGTGAACAACTTTTCTTTGTAATATTTTGCCGTATATAAAACGGAAAAGGTATTTTACCTGAATACAAAATGCTTTTTAATCTATCTCCAAGGTCACCTTGATTTGAAAAAGGCGAAAATATACTTAAAAACAGTTTAAAACCAGGAAGGTCTTAATTCCCAATTTTGAAATTGGAATTCAAAAGTTTTTTGTCATTGTCACGCATATACTGTCGGTTTTACGGGGACACATTGCCGATGTTAATTATTCTATCAATTTAATTGCTCATTCCTCAGCTGATTATTTTTATTCTTGCTTGGACTTTACTACATATCATGTATAGATAGTTAATGATTTAGCAACTTGAATAGACAAAGGCGAGACTCGACGTACTCGTATTAGAATATGGTCTTTCATTTGTGTACATCTTGGAATTCCATTATGATTAGCACATGTTCTCAATTGCAGCTGTATGACGAATAACTCCTATTCCTCGAGTTATAAACCATCTACGGCGAAATCTATTTTAATTATTAATTAAAAATCGATAATAAATTTACAACCGCAACGAAAAACAGTTTTTTCTAATCAGCAAACGCAATCACGTTTTCTACAACTCAAATTTTTCTATTACTAGAAGTAAGATCACGAACAACTCCATTTATGTTACTGCATTATCTAATGTTAGGGCAAACATTATTTACTATTTTGCATTTATCCAAGTCTTAAAATACTATACCTAGAATATATAAGTTATCAGCAGTGAACTAGGAGGGATTTCAGCAAATGATCGGAAAGGATAAACATGGTGTAAGTCTGTAAGTGTAAATTTCATATCCGCGAAGAAAATATTAATAGCCTTAAAGTCAAAGATTGACAGTTATTGTTTTTGAAAGACAGGATATTGACGTAGCTAGTTTATATGATCGAGATGCAACTTTTGACGGTAGAGTAATATAAAATTCTCAAGTACATTTTCTATTTAGATAAGACCAGAAAACAATATCTGCCGGCGTTTAAAGTTCTATTTGCGCTAACGAATCTTTTACAATTTTAAGAGCACAGAACGTAATTTCTAGTGGCTAATGGAAAATTATAAAAATTATTATAAATATACAGGGTTTTCGGATTCCTTTTCACCATGTATCAATTGTGTTTCAATATTTGTCAAAAGTAATTTCCATTCAAATATATTTCCCTTTTGTCAAAATAATTTCATCATGTACCAAATGTATTTCCCTTTTACAATCAAACTACTAAATATTTATTTAAATTAACACTACAACTGTTTACAAACAATTATGGTTATGGTTATGTATATGTAACATTTTGAAATACCCATTTTAAATTAATTAAGAATTTCACCCCTCTCTAAACAGTCACCCAGGTCAGGGCTGATCATCTAGGAGGCTCTGTGAACAAACTCATGCAACTGATTTTCACTTCTGGGTTGTGACCTCCTAATACAGTGTGGAAATAAAGTACCTGATAAATTCATTAACTTCGTTGATATTCATTTTTATGAAAAAATTCGAAGGGCTCTAGCGATTTTGACCATAGAGAATATATTCAGCTGATTTACAATTTCTTATGTATTTTTTTTTTCATGATATGACGTCAACCACTTTTTTTAAATAAAACAACCTATAGTTTTTATTATTGATTTCGGTAGTACTTTTTATCCCGTTTCGAACGGTATAAAATGTTCAATATGTTCCATTTGAAATATATAGAGAAAATGGTCTTAAAGTTTAAATATTAAAAACCAATGAAATGAGCAAAATAAATCTAGTTACCTACGTTTGACGGAAAGTCATTGACGACACATTCGTTTTTATTGAAATTTCAAAAGGCAATTAAAATACAATTATAAATAATAAAAAATTCAATTCTCTGTGTCTCGCTTAATTTTACCATTTTACTTCGACACGAACTGTACGAAGTATTGAAATTCCCTCATATCGAAAACCACTCTGAGTCAAATATCTCTAAAATTCGTGCCAACCGACTAATGAACCCCCTATATTTAGGTGGGGTAATTGGAGGACTTGCATATTATCCGGTACATAAATTGCGTTCTGGATTGAGCTTACGTTTTATTTAGTTCAGAAATCCTTGAGTTAACAGCCCAGAGTTCTTGAATGCGAACAATGTCTGGTATACTGCCAAGGTGTCTGTATAAAGTAGCTGCAGCCACCTGGCAGTGTTGCACGGTTATTTGTTTAATATTTAGTTCCGCCATTGGAAGGACTTACATAGGAAGGTAAATAGAGCTACCTTACCGTATTAATCACTAAAACCGGTATCCAGTGACGTGTGCGTCAGCTCTTCAAACCAAGCCTCATACTCTTGGAGCGGCGTAGACGGGTGTTCGGCCTTGTCCTTCTCCATTTGTTGTTGTGGTGGGGATGTTACTGTGGTGACTGATGTTGTAGCGGCTGCTATTATGATTGTTGCTGATGTTGGGGCTATTGCAGTTGTTTTGCCCCTTCAGAACTGACTTCTCAGCAGGCTTTTGAAGTCTAATGGTTACGGAGGTAAACTTATAGTTTGCGTTTCCTCCATTTTTTAATGGCATCTTCACCCACGTCAAAAACGATCAGCTTCCATTGAGGTTGTTCGTGAGTGGTGATATGAAAATCGCACTATTTTGACACATCGGTCCAGGGGTTCTGCACTTTTAAACGCTCTTGTACGACATACAGGTCTTCAGGTTTACCCGGAATCCAGAATGCCGCTTTCAAGAGCCGATACACCTGGACCACTTCTAAATGTGCAGCCTCCCACAAAAGTGAAAAGTTATTAGTCATCTTAATTAGTCATTCAAGAGAGTGGTTATTTTCAGTGGTGATCCGTATGATCTCGCCTGAGTACAGCCAGGTTGTTGCGTTTAATCCCACAGTAAGGGAAAACCAATAGCTATCCAGCTCCTTCTTCAGCTCCTTTTGTAAAACCTCAATGTCGGGACTGGCTAGCTTGCCCCATGGATTTCTTATCAATGATGGCTATTTGAAGAGGTGTATTAACAGCCTCGATATAGCACCGCTTACCTGTGCGAGCCCTGTGACAGCCATATTTTCTACAGCGGCCCTCTTTTCTTTTGTAGGAAGAGTAGCTCCACTCCCTTTCTTTCTGGGTCTTTCCGATGGCGGGATGTCTTCCGATCTGACCCTCTTC
The DNA here is from genome assembly GCA_940337035.1 of Agriotes lineatus. NCBI lineage: Eukaryota > Metazoa > Arthropoda > Insecta > Coleoptera > Elateridae > Agriotes > Agriotes lineatus. The sequence continues at coordinate 40,993,259 of OW679202.1, forward strand.
TTCACGCTTTCCCTTTTTACTTTCCCAGGTTAGCCTCTAGGGCCAGCCTTTGGGTGGAGCTATAAAACTTGGTGGCAGAGGAGCTTGGAATTCCAGGTGCCATATTGGTTGGCCGTCTAGCCTCTTGGTCAGGCTGCTTGCCAGATGTCACCGCAGTTTTCAAACGCGCCTGTCTTCTTCGTTTTGGTTAGGGACCCTAATTTTCTTTATCCGGGGCCGTTATTGTTTCCACTTCTATTACTGCTGTTCGTGCCTTGACTGCTGCTGCAACGTCAGCTGTTCATGCAAAATAAATTGAGAGGTATCCGAAGACTGTTACTTGTTTTACAGTTGTATCGGTGTCCATGTTGGTTATATATGATTCTTTCTTCAATAAGAGAAGGCCGAACTTCGACGGCAAGACTACCAGAAAGATATAGCTCCCGGGAACTAGTTGTGCACAGGTTGAGCCTCCGTTTCGGCACAAAACACGTATAAGATGTTCCACGCGCCCGCGGTGCCAACCGCTCACCCCTAAATTCTCAAGAAACTCACTCTGTAGACGGTCTAAGCCGGCGACGCAACCGTTTGATCTAGGTGGGTTAGTGTGGCCCGCCCGTCAAGGTGAAGGTCAAAGTATTGTATTGCTGCACCTGGAAAAACTAACCCGTCACAATGGTAGTTCAACTACCAGGATCCTATCATCCCACCCTCATGGATTTTCACGCAAGGCCCGTGTAGTCTAACTGGGCAGTCATGACTCAGTGAAGAGTGGGGTAGGTCCGCGGCGTTAACTGTTGAGGCACCATACAGGGTTTCTGGACATGGGGCTTCTTTACTAGTCTCCGCTAGCTGCTGCAGCCTAAGAGATCTCAGCCAGTTTTCCTATCTGCCACCTGCGCAGTAGGTAGCCCCTGAAAAAGACAAATTCTACTGAGTTATAGAATGTAAATGACATTAAACTATTGATTCATTGATGGCAAAATAAGGAAAAAAAGATCTAGTCCAATAATTGGAAAGTACAGGATACAGAAAGAATGACACAACAATTACATTACAACTACAGATTTGGGAACATCTAAAGTGTTGGTGGTTCTACTTCTCCACAAAGATCATGTCTTTGTGTCTCTGTAGCAACTTGTTATTCCTAGACCCAGGCATATTAGTAGTTAATAAATTTTACTCAACTGTTACGGAAATTAGGTCAAAAGAGCAAAAAATAAGGAAATTTAACGTAGAAAATATAAGAGTAGGGAATCAATGACTAAAATTCGTAGAAGCTCATAAGGAAAAATTACAGGAAAGAAGAAGAGAGATGGAAAAACCTCTAGTAAAGTGGAGGAGTTGAAAAAAATAATAATAAAAATAGCGCAAAAGGTGGAAATAATAGGAATGCACCACGTAGAAGTGGTGCAACTAAGCCTGCGATTAATCATTAAAAAAGCAAAATAAAAGTTACTACAAAGTCTAAGAAGAAAAAAAGAACCATAATATCTTAGGACCTTAAGGAAAAAGCGAAAAAGATGGCTAGAGAGAAAACGATATAAAGTTGAGCAACTGAAAGGCGAGAACACACATTTGATAAAAACAAATGCGGAATGTGTGGACCAACTTTGTTACATTGGAAGCATAGTTACTCGAAATGAAGGCGTAAATCAAATAAATCGTTTAACATCTAAACGTAGTAACGAAAGTAGAATTGTAGCAATTAGCTGGTCAAAAACCGATTGATAAGGAAATAAAGAAACGCAAGAAGAAGATCACCATATAGCGAGACAAGTACTGTGCTGGAATCCTCAGTGACCACGAAAAAAGGGCGTTTTAAAACAACATGAAAACGAACAGTTTTACAGGAGACAAAAAACTAAAGATGACATTGGAATGAGCTGAGAAGAATTGCGGACAATAAAGTCAGATGGCAACGGGTCGTTGAGCCCTGTACTGTTGATAGAATTGAAGGACTAAAGAAACAGGAATCTATCTGGCCGAGCAGAAGGAAGATTATTCCATGACTACTGCCATCCTTACGGAGACGGCACATAAGAGGAGGAGGACGGTTGATAGAATATTATTGCTCATATCTTCTTAACTGTTATCTTTATGGTTTTCTTGAAGCGCTCAAAGTTTTGTTTAGTTAGTGAAAAGATTATGTGTTCGCCTTGTATAATTTGTCATTCAACAAACTTTTGGTTAAAAACTATTTCATAGACATTTATGATTAGAAGAATTTGAATATAACATTTACGTTAGTCTTGTAACTTAAAGCTTTGCTGTTATGAAAAACTAAAAATACTTTAAATTGAGGTAAAAATACAATATATACCTATATGGACCCCATTTACAAACCGAGTTACTTAGTAAGAAATCAGTTTTTATACTAGAACATTCTAATGCCAAGAAATATTTTAAAATATTACGACTGTAATAAACGTAGAACTTTACCTCGTTTTGAAAGGCATAGTGTGTATAAAAGAAATCGAACAAAAGCAACCTTTTTTCAAAGCACTTGCCATTCTAGTATTCTGCTTACTGCTTGACGTAAAGCTTTGAAGGCAAATGTATCTATTTTTGGGGATGTTCTAATTTTAACCTCTGCTTTTTAAGAGTGTTCGGGAAACATTACTTTGTAGTTGTTAAATTTTTCTTCTTTTTATTACATTTTATAACAATATACAACAGAACCCTATTTTCAAAATGACATTGCTTGTTAGTAATACGCTATCTCATTTTTTCTTTAACTACTTAACATCACGTGGATGCAAACGAGCGCTAGTCCTTCTTTTTAACAACAAAATGCGAAATACGTAAAAAGGAACTTATTCAGTAGATCAGTTTTCAGAAATTGCAAACATTGGTGATGTAGTAAACATATTATAGTTTCATCTACAGGATGATTCACCAGTTTATGAGACACATTTGGTTCAAACATTGATTGAACATAATCAAATTTACCCACGGCCAAAAGTCAGGATTAAGTCCAATTGAAAATGGTTGGAGATATATTTCAAATAATGTACAATCAGGATTTTAATCCACAAAAGAGAAATGATAATATAAACAAATGAATGGGAGTGAACTGCTCTTCCGCAATTTATTATAAGAAACTAGTAGATCCACTGCGAATACATCGCGATTGATGAAAAGAAGAATATCGATTGAAGTAAGGAAATGATTCTTAGAAGGAACCTTGTCTTTGTCTTGGGATGCCTGGTCTGAAAAGCGGGGGGCCCGGTGATGATGTGTTGATCCTCTTGGATCGTTCGGAGACGAGGGGCGAAGATGCCAACTAGGTCGCAACCCTCGTTTGTCCTTAGCTTCTTGACGCTGGAGCGGGGTAAAGCGCTGAAAGATATAATGATAGTGAATGATGGGACAAATAAAAGCCTCGTAGGACGGGAAGAATAGCACTTCTCTGCATACAATCAAAGCATCTTTGAAGTTCGAGGTTCCACTTCAGAGTGGAAGTGAAATGGACTCCCTGATCGGTGACGCAGATAGAGAGTTCTAATCCAGAGTTCCAGAGTGTCAGAGTGAAGTTGTTGGGGTTCACTATGGGTCTGCTATGGTGACGGGAATTTCGAAACATAATGACTTAGGTTTTGTTAGGGTTGTATTTGATTTAGGTGTCAGAAGAGCAGCGGATAGAAGATTAGAGCCTGTGGTGATGACTGTGACCCAGATGTCATCCGTGATATGAAAAACTCTGACTCTGACTTGATGTCGACGAGAGGTGAGGTAACCATCGATGATACGGAACAAAAGATACAAGATGCCGTCCAAAGTTCTCTCAATGTCCAGCATGACAGTGAGAAGGCATTAATTAATGTAAAAACTGCAGTAATCAGCGAATCAAACATTCAAAAGCAGCAAACGAGTGAACAACGTAATATTGCATGTATCAGTACAAATGTTTACTCTTTGTGGTGTATGTTTAGTTATTTCACCATGCTAAATAATTAGATATATTAATTTATGACCGTTTAGGGGAAAAATGTGTCCTGATTTTTAACAAACTAAAAAACAGAATAATGTATTAATATAATATTAACAGTTAACATTTACTTTATGCTGAAGCTGAAGTATAATAACTTGCAGTAAATTGCTTGGTAACTAACAGCCGGCTGCTTGGTTTCATCTTTAAGAATCGATAGTCAACTTTTATCTAAATCAACAGAATCCTACGACATGCATTCCTATATATTTTTTAGATAAAACCTTTGTGTCATGCGCATGCATGTTGTGGTTATTGTTGCGGGCAAGTTTTGCAACATTAGATATTTCAATTTAACACCCCATAAAGAAGCTTGGCCTGCAAGGCGGAAGGTCAGAGTTTCCGTATCCTCGCTCTCACACCCGGCTGTCACGTATCAAATTCATGACACGTGGTGATGTGGTGAGCATCACGCATTAGACAACCGCATTATTACCCCTTGTTCTTTCGAACGCAGGTCCCAAATTATTTAAAAGAAACTCGATCGTGCTGTGTTAACGGCTGGACGTTTTTCTCGCGCTCTCCATTCTATGGGGGCGATCTGAATATTGCACCAGCGCTGTTTTCTGCAATCACTCCGGTCAGATTTTTATTTTATTTAACATAAGTGATTGTGATTTCAACTACGCACTCATCGGGAAACGATTACACTAGTTTTTAAAAGGCTAGCTTTGGGCTACGCCAGATATTATCCCTAACAAATCACAGGTATCTGTAAATTTCTACTCAGACATGGCTAATACTTATCTCAAAAATCCGACTATTATCTACAAAGGAGACGAATCTAACAACAATGCAACGAGTAAAAGCATGGAAATTGATAATAACCACACCACTTCAAATAAACGACCTATCAACTCTCCCACGATGGATACACGCAACAAGAAATACTCCTTTGATAACGAGGAACTACTTTCAAAAAATAAATATTATCTTCCAAAACAGATTGACCCGACTATCAACACAACGGACTCTGCTCCAGTAATCAAATCCCAACAAATTCCACCTATATTTTTACAAAACGCAGCACATTACCAAGCGGTAATCTCCGACATCCAATCCACAGTAAAAAAGAAGTTTACTATCAACCATCAAGGGCCTCACTTACGTGTCAATTTAACGGACATTGAAGACTATCGTAATCTTACAAAATTTTACGATACTAACAAAAATAAAATAGAATACTACACATTTCCCAACCCAGAAAACTCGAACTTATCGGTAATAATGAGAAATATTCCAACCTCGCTTACAACCGAAGAAATTTCAAATGAACTTAAGTCTCTACAGTTCCCAGCGCTAAAGGTCACGCGACTACTTAAAAACAAACAGCCGATTCCTCTTTGTGCAATTGAATTACCTAAAACGGATAAATCAAAAGAAATCTTCAAGCTAACTAAGTTCCCACATAGTATAATTTCAATAGAGCCGCGGCGTACTAGCAAAGATACTCCCCAGTGTACGAACTGTCAGCGATTAGGACACACGAAAAATTACTGTCATCTTCCAGCTCGCTGTGTCAAGTGTCCAGAAATGCAACACTACTCAAAATGCCCTAAAACAAGAACAGAAAAGCGCAAGTGTGTAAATTGTGGCGGCGAACATAACGCAAACTATAGAGGCTGTAACTACTATATTACCTCCAACAAAAAAAAATACCCGCACCCTTCACCACTTCCCAACCCCAAATTCAAACCATACTGTCTATAGTTATGTTACTCCAGCAACCACCTACGCTCATAAACTATCTCCCATAACAACGTCTCAACAATCTACCCCAAACAATACCTCACAATCTTCTCACTCTCCTTCTCTTACTGATCTAATCCAGACTATTTGGCATATATTATTTCCATTTCATGAACAGATTAAATTGTTCATCTTCTCAATTATTCCTTCTCTCCATAATGGATAAATATCAATTATGTCGACTATCTAATCTCATCATCGCTAACTATAATGCCGATGGTTTACAAAGACAGAGACAACTAGTTATTGCCTTCATAGAGAGACACAACGTTGACATCCTAATTGTTACAGAAACTCATTTAGCACACGATCAACAATTTAGAATACCACAGTACAATATCTACGGACAAGATCGCATATCCAACTACGCATCTGGAGGCGTTGCAATAATTATTAAAAAATCGCTACCTGTCCATACTTACGACATCGAAGGACTCGTTAATCTTGAAACTGCCGCTATTAAATTTGAATTGGAGAATAAGAGAAGTGTGAATATTATAGCAGCATATAAACAGCCTAACAGACGTCTACTCGAAGCAGATATAGCAGCCATATTTCCCGAAAATATACCCACTTTAGCTATTGGTGACTTCAATTCGAAGAATACAATTTGGGGTTGTACACGCAGCAACCCAAATGGAATTCGTTTATACGAACACATATCGAATCACGCCATCCAGGTAGCAGCTCCAACCGAACCTACACATTACTCATACCGCAGAGACCATCGCCCTGACATTTTAGACATTGGTCTAGTAAACAATTTTCCTGTCCCAATATTCCAAACAGTTCTATACGAGCTAGACTCTGAGAATCTTCCAGTCTTACTGACTTTTGATAGCACTCCATTAATTGCACAACCATTTCCTAAACTAATCAACGGTGTAGTTGACTGGGACTACTTCCAAAATTCTCTTGTTGAAACGATACGTTGTCCAACTAATATTGAATCTCAGGTAGACATTGACACAGAGCTTGACAAACTTAACTCAGCAGTCAAGATAGCTGTAGCCAAAGTTACTATAATTCAAACTAAGCGAAAATACACTTACAGGGCTCTACCTGAAAATATTTTACAACTTATAAAACATAAAAATTGTCTGAGAAGATTGTGGACCAGAATACGAGATCCCCTCCTCAAAACACATGTTAACCGACTTACACGGGAAGTCAAAATGGCATTAGATCAACACAGAATATCTAATTACCAAAATTACATATCTGATCTACAGCCCTTGGACCCTACTATGTGGCGAGCTACGAGAAGAATATTAAAACAACAGCCGCAAGTTTCCACTATACAAGTTGATAATCATAAGTACGCCACCGATGAAGAAAAATGCGACATATTTGCCACACATGCACAAAATACGTTTGTTACCAAAATATCTGACAGAAACACTGATTTTGCAGAAGCAGTAAAAATGAAAATTAACTACGGACTTCCCAGCTAATCCCGGACTAATAGTACCTCTCCTGAATAAATATTAGAGCATATTCACATTCTGTCTCCTAAAAAGTCGCCAGGTCACGATCTAATTCCAAATATAGTTCTCAAAAACTTCCTTTTAAAAATAATAACTTTTCTAACAATATTATTCAATGCTTGCCTTAGAATTGGATACTTCCCAAATTTGTGGAAGTACGCACACATCTTAGTTTTTTCTAAACCAAGCAAAAACCATAAGCACCTTGACGGTTCCCGTCCAATAAGTCCCCTTCCTACACTCTCCAAACTCCTTGAAAAAATTATTCACTCCCGTATCAACGCATTTCTCCTAGACAATCAGATTCTTCCGGCATACCAATATGGTTTTCGAAAGAAATACTCGACCGTACATCAATTGTTTCGTATTTCTGAACTCATAGAGACAGCATTTTGAAAATAAGCTGCATACCGTGGCCCTGTTCCTTGATATTGCTCGGGCATTCGACCGAGTGTGGATAGAAGGATTATTGTTCAAGCTGATGAAATAAACATGCCCGCATACTTGTTATCCATTATTAAATGTTTCTTAACGAACCGCACGTTTGCAGTAAGAATCAACAGTTCACTATCAGCAAAAAAGAATATTCATGCCGGAGTACCACAAGGTTCCATCATAGGTTCAAAACTATTCAATATTTATATGTCTGACATCCCTGAACCCATCAATTCAACCATCGCTATGTATGCTGACGACACCGTTCTACTCTCTCAACATATATATATATATATATATATATATATATATATATATATATATATATATATATTCTCATATCTGTACGTCGTCTTCAAGATTACACCGACATCTTGCTGAAGTGGTTTGATAAATGGTGCATAAGACTGAACACTACTAAATGCGAAACTAAAATTTGTACTCTTCGAAGGCCAATATAACACCCAAACATCACAAATGACAACCAACAAATAAAATCCGGTGGATAACGCAGTGAAATACCTAGGTGTATTCCTCGATACGAAACTGACATGTGCTTTTCATACAAATAAAAAGCTGAATGAAGCATATGCACGACTGGCGATGCTGTATCCAATCATTAATAAGAACTCATCCCTTAAACATGAAGTAGGATGTCTCATCTACGAGTCAGTTATCAGACCTGTACTAAAGTACGCATGTCAGGTTTGGGGAGCAGCTTCACAAACACAACTGAAAAAATTACAGAAATTACAAAATAAAATTCTTCGTATAATTTTCAACGCACCTCAGTTTGTGCGAAACTCTCAACTTCAACGAGAATCAAATATACCATGCATTCAGGATTTTATCAAGACAGCGCCAAGAACATATTTTCGTGACATTACGCAGTGCGGTGGAGCAAGGTATTATAACACAACTGACCCGGAAAACGTTGTTCTGCCCAAGATAATTTGTCTCTGAAACCCCGTTTTACCACTATAGAGTTTTAATTTTATGCCATGTCCATCGTCTTGGACTTAAAAACAAATGCATTTTCGCAATCAACGTCCCAAAAAACCTTATTGCGGTTCGCACGTAAAGGATATACCCGCGCAGCTGTATGACTGCGACAACCTATGTTAGCTCGTCGTGCTTTTGGCATTGTAAAAGAAACTATAAAACGACACGGAATTGTTTTCACATCACTTGTACACAAACTAAATTTGAATGTCTGATTGACTGACTGACTGCGACGACCTATGTAAAGCATAAATTGCTATTAGTGTCTTATTTCTTCCGCCTTCGGTTACCTGATACGGATTATGACATGATCGGGAAAACCCTTCAAACCATTAAGCAATGACTGCAAATAGAAAGACACACTTTCGATATTTTCCAATTTTCCGGCTTTCCTGTTGGATTTGTCCGAATTTTTGCTAAACCACCTCGAGGGTAAGACGAACAAAAGAAAAAAAATCATCCAAATCGGTCAAGTCGTTCTCGAGTTTTTGCGTTACTAACACACGGCAATTGATTTTTATATATATAGATTCAACTACAGATGACAGTAATCAGTAAAATACGATACCTTACCTTTACTAAACAGTGAGTGTAACACAAAACCCATTTATAGTGCGGCATCCGCCTCTAGTCTATAGCTTAACACATAAATTTGTAAAATTGCATCTCAACCATGTAAAGCGATTCCGCTAATCTGGCTTTTATTAAAAAAAAAATTAAGCGACTGGGTAGGCCGCCCGCCAGGCATCGATTCTGAGATTTGAACTCCAGACTTCCGCACCGCAGTCCAATGCTCTAACCACTGAGCTACACTGGCGATAGATATTTCAATTTGGTACTTTTTAATTAAAATGTTTATATTGCTGAACTGTAATTCCATTGACTCGTATATTAAAACTATTTCGAGCAAAAGATTATCTTAACGACAAATGTGTGTCTAACAAAACAAGGAAGTTCCGAAACAATTAATGCAAAGAAATAATAACTACATGATACATAGAACAAAAACATACACAAAGTTGAACTAAATATGTTAACAATGACAACATTTTAAAGGAAAACTATACTTAATCTGTTTTTTAATCAAACTGAATGTATCTGATAAATGACTTCTCGGCAAAGTACTAAATTAAGTAGTGACGCTCGAAACAATTCATAAGGTTGATTTAGTTGCAGCTATAGTAATGACATGTCAGGAAGTTCCAGAAGACAGGAGATAAGAATATAGGATGAAAATGAAATTATACTAGAACGAGTTTGCATAGGGACCTCGGCGGGTCAGTGGTCTCCGCCCCTCTAGTCGAGGCCACAGCGAATTACGGAGCTTCTGGGCGAGAGTTCGACTCCCTGCCCGAGCTTCAGCTCCGCTTAGTTAAGGATTAGTTTAAATCACCCCCTGAAGTAATGCGAAAGCGGTTCCAGGGGCTAACGGTAGAGGTTAAAGCTAAAAAAAAAGGAACAATTTTACATAATCAGATAAAACATACCCAAATTAGAAAAACAGTCATTATATACGCTAAAAGGTAGTTAATTTAAAAGGTTTACCGTATCACTTTTAGCTTAATATTTACTCAGTACATCTTCTATCAGAGAATACATACGCATTAAAAACATACATTTTCCCGAAAAACGTAAAGAAGCGCATATAAACACCAATCACTGATTGGCTACTTTCGATGTTACCTTATTCACCAACGTTCCAATAGACAAACCACTTAACACCATAAAACATTTTACGTACACGAACAACACCATTATGAAACTAACAGTATGAATTCAAACAACATCTTCTTAATTGCACAATGGTCCCGAGTGGTGTAGCTTGAACAAGCGTCCACGTTCGATCAGCAAAGTTAAGCAACGCTCTTTCTGGTCAGAACTTGGATGGGAGTTCTACGGCTGCATCTATCGGCGCCTCGTGATACGGCTGTCACGGAAATAGTTGGTCCCGGCGGTCATTACAACATCATGGCAGTCGTTAGTGGGGTTGGAAGTCCCCATAAATGCACAGCGACGCCTATAATTGGCCTAACGGCTGTTGGCTGAGTGCGATATAAATGGATTTTACCAACAAGATTTAGCGATTGCAATGAGTTCCCCTCTATCCTCCTTCATAATACTTGGAAGACATTGAGCAAGAATTTGTCGACGTATAGATAAACCAAACAATAATTTTATTGTGGAATGTTATTATAATTTGGTCTCATGATATTGATGAGCGGAAAAAAATCTTGAATGTATTAGTAGTAAAGAAACATCCATCATATTCAGATTAGAAACAGAACAACATAATCACTTACCTTTTCTTGATGCTCTAACCACACAAACAACAATGCTTGAATCGTCATTATACATATTTAGCCCAAAACAAAGACAGGTGTTGTAAAGTTTTTACGACAGAGCTTAGGTTTCTTCTAATAATACAATTTTCAGAAAAGAGAAAGAATTTATTGTAAACGTTTTCAGGGGCTAGTTTTAGATATTGTCAGAAATATTTTCAATATATGAACCAATAACATGCACGTACAGAGAAATTACACCATAACTATACAATACACATGGAAAAATCTAAAATTCTACACCATATCTGGAGCAACAATTACAAAATAGGTTGGCATAACACAAAGATTTTATGTAGAAAATCGATTTCAACTAGACATAAAATTAAAGAAATCGCATATATTTTACTTAGCAAGAATGAAAGCGCGTCGCCAGATTATGTCGATTTAGATACTCGTAAGAGTTAGAGACGGATTGGTTTGACTTGGGCTGCTTTTGGCAAACACACATATTTGAAAACTCTGAAGTTCCTTTGAGTTTAAAACGCAAAGTGTATGAGACATGTATATTGCCAGTTATAGTTGGAGCAAAGATATTTCGGACGCCTCAGGCTACTACTTAAAGGTTAATGAGCATGGCAGGTGGGATTATGTTGTACACACGACAATCCCTTTGTAATAGTTCACAAGCAAATCCATATCCTTAAAATCGAAATGCGGCTACGGAAACGCAATGTTTGTTAGTGTTTAAAAACTTATTATTTTTATTTAACAACATTGTTAATAAAAAAAGGTACAATCAAGAAAGACAAAAAATTATAGAAAATATGTATATGCAACAAATAACTACAGTTTATTGATTGATATATACAAAAAACAACAATTATGAGTACAATATATAAATTAATTTTCGTTATCGCTATCACATGGCCAATCGTCACTATCGCTGTCTCTTAAATTAATAATTAATTCTGGAATATCAATAAATTTAAAAAATTGGTCTTCAATGCCAATCACATGCCGAACACAGTTTTTCCAGCTATTTACATGAATTTTATTAACTTCTTCTTTAATTATTTCTATCATTTTCTCACTAAACTTGGGGCATTGGTTACGTTTTCGAATGTGTGTTTTTAATTCTGCCCATATCATTTCTATAGGATTCATACAACAATGATATGGTGGCAATCTTAAAACTCTATGGCCTAGTTCTGTAGCTATGGTGTCTACTACATATTTTTTAGAGAACTTCTTAATGGACAACACTTCCAGTAATTGATTCTTATTGTAAGTTTCTTGAAAATACATGTTGTTCTTGTAAAGAGAATCTGTAATTTCTGCTTTAGTAGAATTACTATTTGGCACTTTTTCAGCAAGCCTTGAGTGATAACTGGCGTTGTCCATAACGATCACACTATTAGGTGGCAAATTTGGTAACAGCTTATTTGAAAACCACGACTCAAACACATCTGAATTCATGTCTTCATGGTAGTCCAATCGACAGTCTCTTATATTTTTCGCAGATAATAGGAGACCATCGTTCACCCATCCCATCTCAGAGCCTACATGTAAAATTATAATACGTTTTCCTCTTGAAGGTGGAATGTCTAATTGGCATTTCCGAGAATTATCTGTCCATCCTTTTTGAACCACATCATGTGTGTCATACCAAGTTTCATCCAAGTAAAATATCGGTCTCTGTTCTTCCCGAAACTTTTTTATCTGTTGTAAGTATTCGCATCGCCATTTTCTAATCCGCGGAGATTCCATTATTTGTTGTCTTTTATCTATCTTCTTATAGCGAAATCCCATATTTTTTAGCGATGTCCTTAATGTCGTCATTGAACAATTTATACCCATGTCACCAATGATCGTATCATAAATAGTTTTAATTGTTGGCACCGCATTAGTTTTATACATGTCATAAACTACGCCGCGTATTGCATGTTCATTAGGCTTTGTTAATATTTTGTGACACCCATAATCAGAACGCCGTTTACGTGGCAGCGCTTGATTTTTCGCAATTTGAAAAACCGTACTTTTTGGCACTTTAGTTAAAAACGCAGTTCTTCTCACAACATTGCTTTCTCCTTTAGAAATTAGTGCGTTGTATACATTCAAGACTATGTTTTTCGCATCGTCGGATAAAAAATTAATTGATCGCTGGCTTGGTCTCTCTCCCGCATCATCAACTTCTTCTAACTCATCACATGGAGCAGCGACTTCTTCAACTTCATCCTCAATTTCATTAGTATCCCATGGTCTCCACATATTCCACAAAATACAACACAACACAAATACTAGATGATAATTAACGTGCGTCAAAGTATAACAGCAACGTTATTATTAAATTTGGGAAGTAAAGACAAGTCAAGTGATTTATATAATTTATCTTTCATTCTAATTACTGGAAGGGATGTAGTTGTAAATACATACTTTAATGCCAATATGACGCGACGAAACATTAAATGTCGATTTCTCTTATCTAGGAATGTCATTTGAGCAAAAATAATTTATTCCTCAATCAGGGCATAATCGCATAATGTGTTTATTTACCTAGTAAAATTAATTTTGTCATTCAATATTATTAGATAATTAAATATAAATTAAGTAGAAACTTTACTACAAAACGAAATAAATACCACCTTGGAAATATTCCCACCTTTGCGTATACCTGGCACGACTTAAGCGGACTAACAATAGTAAACTCATTTGCGGTTTAACTTTTAAAGCTCGCTCTGTCCGAAGTATCTTTGCGTCTACTATACAACTTACGGTCTTGAAACCGCCACACTGACCGATAAAAGTGCAAATAAATTGAGAGTGACACAAAGGGCACTGGAACCAAGAATGTTGGGAATTAGCTTGAGACAGAAGATTCGAAACGAGGAGATTCGAAAGAAAACGAAAATTACTGATGTAGTGCACCGCATAGCACAGCTGAAGTGGCAATGGGTGGGACATGTCGCTAGACAGGACCCAAACAGATGGACAGCAAAACTTGCCCACTGGAAACCGAGGTTGACCAGTTTTTATTGTTAATTTTTAATAATAAGTATATTACTTTTTCTTCCGTCGAAAACGGGAAAGATTTTGCCTCAAACCGTTTATAATTTCATATTTTAAATGTTCAGTGTGGCGAGATACCCAGAGAAACAGCATTAATACTTGAAAGTCATAATTATGAAGATACATACTGACTATACCATGAATCGGCACTATCAATTTTCAAGCTTCGACAAATTTCAACTAATACTATCGAAGTTCGCTATATGGCACCAAGTGCAATTGCGGTACCGAATCGTAATACTAACTTTTCATTTATAATAAAATTAGTCGATGAAATGAAAGAAAGGACATGCTGTAGCAAGTCTACGTGTTAATATATATATATATATATATATATATATATATATATATATATATATATATATATATATATATATATTAAAGGTAAACATTTCAGGGTGTCATACCGCTTAATAAATTTGAAGATTTCTTCAACTGGTTGAAGAACATCTTGAATGGCGTTTGGGGTTGGACGACGTTTCGACGAAATCACATTCGTCATTTTCAAGTCCTTATAGTCCTGGTTTGGCTTCTAGTTATGCGGCAACACGACGGACTGTCAACTTGTTGTACAGCTGACTGAATAGGTTGTTTATCAATTACTGTGGCAACTAGCATCGAGGGAGCTGTACTGCTAGAACGGATGGCTGGTGTTCGCAGAGAATGGCCGGCCGTTGCTTGTAGTAACGTTGGTAACCACGATGCAGGTAATCGGCTTGTGTCGTCGCGGGTGTTCATACAATTCGGACGTTTCACGATTTCGATGGCTTCTCGTATGATGCATGCGTCTTTGTGTTCGACGCTGGCAATGCTTTTGGTGTTGTCGAAATCAATCTTGTGCGAAGTATCCCATATATGATGCACTAGCGATGAAGTGTGTTCCATCTTCTTAACATAATTTTGATGTTCCTCCTTGCGTGCTTTTATTCTCCGGTTGGTGTGGCCTATGTAGCTGCTATCGCAATCCCGACACGGTATCTCGTAGACTCCTTGGTTTTCCAAAGGGATGTACTCTTTAGGATTCCTTAGTATGGACTGGATTATTCTATCCGTGGTAAAGGTTGTCCTGATGTTACATTTTCTAAGGATTCTTCCGATTTTCTCTGTCGTGCCTCGGATGTAAGGCAGGTACGCCGTGCCACAAAGTCTCTCCTCTTCTGCGTCTTGCGTTTTGGTCTTCGGTGGTCGGAACGCTTTCCTAATCGCTGCTCTGCCATAACCATTTTGTTCGAATACTCGAGCAAGGGTTGCTAATTCTTGTCTTGTATTCTCCTTGTCGGCTATCCTTCTTGATCTACAAACCAGTGTTGTCAGGACTGATAGTAGTTGAGCAGGGTGGTGGTGTGAATTAGCATTTAGGTAGCGATTGGTGTGCGTGGTCTTCCTATAAACCGTGTGCCCCAATTTTCCATTCTTCTTGGTGATGAGAACGTCTAGGAATGGAAGGTGGTTGTTCTTCTCCAATTCCATCGTAAACTGGATCTTATTATGGATGCTATTGAGATGGTCGTCCAACCCCAAACGCCATTCAAGATGTTCTTCAACCAGTTGAAGAAATCTTCAAATTTATTAAGCGGTATGACACCCTGAAATGTTTACCTTTAATACATATCAGCCGCGAAAACCTTCGTAATATATATATATATATATATATATATATATATATATTGCAGTAGCTCCACTTTGAGCTAGCCCTTAATTAATGCAATGTCTTATATGCACCACGTTGGTCGACCTATAATTATGCAATATCCCAATGCTTAAGATGCAAATTTTAATTATTATTAGCCGTATAATTTCTTTTTCAAATCAATTATGTTAAATTTTACTTTTAACTAATTATTTCAATTGAGTACTCTTACCATTTTGGTTCGCCAATCTAGTTATCTATTAGTTGAAGTTTAAATTCTGTATAAATCCTTGACTACTGAATGACATTAACTGTCAACTTGACTTCTACATTTAATCAAACCAGGTATTGACAATTATCCTTTACATTGACATATCTATTAATCAATTCACCAAAGTAAGTACTGTATTATGTTTATTTTCACTTTTTCTTATTATTCAAAATGTTTTTATATTAATTATTAACACAACTTCTCCAGCTTTCACTGCAAATATCCAAATACCAACAGCTTCCAATGTCCACAGCTCCCGATGTTCACAGTCTGCAACGCCTACCGCTGATTGCTCCAATAGTCACAACTATGATGGTCCGTCAACCTTCAAACCGCATCTAACCTGTCAATAACTCCTACTGTTCGTAGAATCCAGTCCTGCTCCCTTTATCAATGTCACCGTCACTCTAATCGATTCCTGGTAAGTTTCAGTATTATAGATGATCCTAATCTAACCTTCTTTATTCCTCAGATAGTACTCTGTATCCAGCAACACACACATAACCGTCCAAATCAAGCAGCTAATTCCGAAAACTTCCTTTTAAATGTTTGACCCGTCTTCCATGCAACCACCAACGTCACCAATGAATCCTAATTATATCTTGAATGTATCAATAAATCCAAATCCCTTCAAATAATGTAATCTTCTGTGTTAGTTATTTCCAATTCACTGTATTGCACAATCTCTTCACCGATTGTATGGTTTTATTAATTCAAGGTTATATTTTCACCACGTAGATTTTTTAATAGCCCTTTTATTTTGTATTTTACCAAGTAATTATACAAAATATGGCACAATTTCAAACTTTTTATTCTAAAAATTAGTTATTTCAAAATTCGATATACATTTTTCTATGAGTTTGTTTATTTAACTAACTAAACAAATTTTTATATCTCTCGTAGTTACAATTCTTCTTGTCTTCTTAAAAATATTAATGTCCTATTATCACATGCTACAATTCTTTATTATTATTGCAAGCACATTTGTCAATTGTAACCTTGGCTTGAAACTTTATTAAAATTGAACTCAACCATCAAAATAGAATACTTAATTGCTATTTACTTATCAAATTACCTTACTCATTGTCTCAATTAATTTTCATTATTCATTTTGAAATTAACACCCAATCTTATCTAAACACCTCAAATTTTGATTGTAATAATCTTCTAAATTTATCAATTTTATATTTTTATTTTGCAACTACCTTTAGTGTATCATAACAATTTATTACGAGCAAAAAGTGGATGGGTTGGTTTTGTGAGCACTGCACCGATAAGAAAAGTAATAATATGCTGAGTGTTTAGAGAAAATAAAGGAAGCTTAAAACAACGTATGTGGAAGATTAAACGAACAGTACGAGAAACTGCATGATCAATCACATTATAAATTCGCGCAACGAACAAATACAAACCAGCATTAAACAAGTAATTGAAAAGCAAGATACGGCGGAAATGAGTTATGCTGAAATACTTAAAATTAAAGAACACGAGCCAGTTGTCTTAATAAAGCCCAAGAATCAGGAACAACAGTATATATACGAAAAATTAAATAAATTGATCCTACTGATATAGAATTTTCTGGATTTCGACATGTTAGCAAAGGTGGTATTGTAATAGAGAGTAAAAATAAAGAGGCATTCAACAAAATACAAGAAAATGTAACAAGCAAACTTGGAGAAAATTATGAAGTAACCATTCCAAAAAAAAAAGAACACAAGATCAAAATAGTTGAATTAAGCGAAAAACTGTCATTTGAAAATTTGAAACCTAGAAGATAAAATAAGTAATCAAAATAATTATTTAGATGTACAAGAGGCTAACTTTAAAGAAAATAAAAGTGAAGCTGAGAGAAGATATACAATATATGCAGAAGTTACTGCGATGGCTTATAAGTTTACAATAATGAGAGAAAAAAATTAAACATTAGTTGGGATGGATGCAGAATTTACGACGCTGTAGAGGTCATCACGCGTTTTTCGTGCAGTAGATTTAATCATAATATTAAGCCAGCGAATGCAGGCCAAACAAAGCTTGCTCAAAATGTTTAGGGTTGCACCTAATCAGTGAATGTCGAGCGACAGATAATGAGCTAAAATATGTAAACTGTGCACATACATTGGAAAAATTGAGAATGAAATTAGACACAAATCATCCAGCTTTCAGTACCGACTGTGCAGTTTTTAAAATTAATTTGGAACAAGCTAGGAGTAAAATACATTTTCCAGAGCAGGCGAAAGAAATACTGAAATTATATATTTCCATTCGCAAACATATAGAATTGGAAATCTTAATCTTATGGAGGTGCCCTGCATTGCTATTCATAAGTGAAGCTTGCATTACATATGAGATAGAGGATTGTGAAATACATATTCCGAGGTACAGTACAATAAAGTGTAAATCAGAGAGTCGTCATGCTGGAGGCGTATTTATAGTGTTAAAAACAATATTGAATTTAGAGAACAACAAAAATAAAACAATTTAGTTTCATTTTTGAATTTGAAGTTTTCAGCCGAGAAGGTTTACATTAGTTATAATACAATAAAGTACATATAAAATAAAACATAATTCCAATATAATTGGTTTTGTCAAAATCACCTTAATATAAAGTAAAAGTTTTACGTTTCGCCAAACTTAATTAGCTTCATCAGAAAGTATACATTTTTATTTATTGTTGTTGTTAAAAGTTTTAAAATGTATTATTGGTTTAAAAAGATTTTGTTAAAAAGTGTTTAATAGAAGGCAAATGGAAAATGTCTACCGATTGCCAGTCCAAAATGTATCAGTTAATTTAAATGCGGCATATAACATCACTAAAGTATCGCACTGGTCTAAAAAGTATAAAGCATCATAAAGAACGAAAAAAAGTTAGATCTACAAAATTAAGAAAAAGTCAGCTGTTTCAACACGTTAAAAAAATTATGTGACGTAAATTACCAAATGTGATCACGTTTTTGCAGTTTACTTTGCGAGAAATCATCAAAGACAGCATATATTAAGAATCCATTTAGTATTTAATTAATAAAAGAACGAATATAAGAATATTTAATAATTTCAAATTAATGTAAACTTTTTAAAGCAAAATTTTTAACAAAATGCTTTCAAACGATTAATAAATTTTAAAACTTTTAAAAGTAACAACAACCAAAATCATAAATAAAAATGTATAATTTGTGATAAAGTTAATTAAGTTTAGCGAAACGTAAAACTTTTACTTTATATTAATGTGATTTTGACAAAACCAATTATATTCTGATGTAATAATATATTATATTGTAATATAAACTTATTGGCTGAAAACTTCAAATTAAGAAATAAAACTAAATTGTTTTATTTTTGTTGTTTATATCATTAATATCGAATATTGCATATAACAAGAACTTATGGCCACTTTCAATGTGTATAACAAAAGGATTTCAGCAAGGTATGTACACCGTAGTATTTCATTCTCCGAGCTCAAGTGATGGTGAATTTTTAATAAAACTTGAAGAATGGCGTGACGAATACGTATATATCAGACCACAATAAACATTTTATTATAGGTGATTTTAATATTAAACGTGTCCAAGGACACTTTTTATGCTAAACAGTTAACAAATTTAATTCAACATCTAGGCATGAAACAATTAGTTCGGGATTATACACGCGTGACTGAAACTTCGAGCACATTAATAGATTTGGTAATAACTAACAATTCGAATGTTGATGTCCTAGATTCATCGAAAATTACTGACCACAGTGTAATAAAGGTCACACAATCTGCTTTACTAAATAAATTGACTAATTACAACTGTGACATAAATAAAAATGTACACAATGCAGCAGCGCACATTGTGCAGTTTTTGCAAAACTGCTTAGTTGATCTAGTTATGTATCGCAGTAGCAGGGTGAAAAATATTATCGCACGGTATTCCGCTGATTTGCATCGGTTACAGAAATGTAGAGATGCATCATACAAAGTAGCTCAATTGTCTTCAAATGAAAATGGTTGGAAACATTATAAAGACATCAGAAACAAAGATAGTAATCTAATTAAAGAAAAGAAAAATAGCTAATATGAAAACAAAATTAGGGAAAGTCAAGGCGATTCAAAAATATGTGGAAATTATTAAACATGTAATTAAAAAACGGGAAGCAGAAAATATACCGGAAAATATTACATTCCAAAGAATAGAAGTAACCGATTCCAAAGTAATATCTGAAAAATATAACGAGTACTTCATAAATAAACTTTAAGGAGGCATTCATACCAGATCCTGTTAACATTTTAAAATTTAATGAGATTTATTTAATCGATCTTGAGAAAACAATAACATACATAAGAAGAAGGGCAGCACAGATGGTATTTCTATCTAGGTTATAAGAGATGCATTGCCAATTATAGGAAATCCTCTGGTAAAATTAATAAATGACTCGTTGAGGAATGGAATATTCCAGAATCCTGGAAGAAATACCATCAGAAAAGTTGTAGGTACAAAGAAATGCGAAGAATTTAGACCAATGAATAAGCCACCGGTGTACGAACAAATTTTAGAAAAAATTGTTCAAGACGAATTGCAGGAATTTATCGAACCAAATACGATTGTAAGTGGCAAACAGTCCGAATTCAGAAGTAAGCATTCGTGTGAAACGGTATTAAATCTAGTTTTAAAGAATTGGAAAAGTGAACTTGATCAAAAAATTCATTGGAGGTTGGTTGTTTTTCCTTCCAGTGAAAAAAAAGATAAGTTTCTTTTTCGTTTTAATTGTTAATCGTTGATAACGAGGGCAGATTGTCCCTCGAAACGTTCGTTGTTAATATTTTCGTTATTTAATATTTTAATTTGCAGAGTGGCGAAATACCCATATAAGAATATGAATTATGAATTCACGCCGCAAAGAAGTTTCAGAGATTAATTGATAGGAAGAACTGATCAAAAAGCTGGACAAATCTGGAATACAAGGAATCGAAAAACTATGGTGTGGCAGTTATCTATCTGTTCAATCCCAAACAATTGTGTATGATAAAGAGGAATCTAAGGAAATTCCTAACACATTGGGGGGTTCCGCAGAGATCTGTGTTAGGTCCATTACTATTCCTACTGTATATCAATGATCTAGAAATAAATGTTAAACACTGCTCGATAAATGTGTTTGCTGACGACACATTAGTTTGGGTGACTACTGAAAATATTACTGATGCCCGTGATGCCGCCAACAAAATAAATGCAGATCTTGAGAGAATATCACAGTGGTTACAAATCAATAAACTTTAATTTAAGTTAAATATTGCCAAAACAAAATGCATAATTGTATCAAATAAAATTAATAGAGAGAATATGTCTGTTAAAGTAACCATAGACCATCTAGAACTAGAAAAAGTGTCGGAAATTAAATATCTAGAAGTAATTATAGAGAATAAACTTACTTTTCGTAGTAATATAGATTTTATCATTAAGAAAGTTTCTAAAAAATAGGATCCTTAAGAGTTTTTTAGGGAGTTTAAAAATAGCCAGTAAACAATGCTAGTATTTTAGTGTATAAAACCAATATTGTCCCACAGTTTGATTACTGTACAAGTATCCTCTTTCTTTCTTATGACATGAATTTACAAAGGTTGCAAAAACAACAAAACAGAGCGATGCGAAATATTTTACGATGTCTTAAATATACTCATATTAAGTCCGAAGCGGATATTTCGGCGTCGCCACCTCGCACCGCCAATTCGGCACCGCCAATTCGGCACCGCCATCTCGGCGCGGGGCCATCTCGGCGCGGGGCCAGCTCGGCGCCGGGACAACTCGTGGCCAGCCGATTCGGCGCTGGGCTATCTCGGCGCAGAATTGGTTTAGAAAATATACAATAACCACAAAAGAATCGGCATCGAATGCGAATCATTTTTATTTTTGTTTTCAAAAAAGCTTTTTACAGCAATAATTTGTGGTTGTCTGACAACCTATTTAGTCCGTATTAGATATATTGAGTGATTTTTACTTAGTGAGAAAATGGTGTTTTTCGAAATTATGTAAACCCGCCAAAAGTGCTATTTTTCGGAAATTAAACAGGACATCAATGAGATTTTTTATTGTTTAATAATTTTAGCTGACTGAACAATCTCAAGGCCAGAAAATTTATTTCGTAAGTTTGTTTCTATCTTTGCTAGTAAATGCATCTTCGTAATTATTTTTAAAATGGTATATATAATTTTACTGACAACTTTTTTTGGGCCATTTGTAATTACTTTTCAACCACCTCTGGTCGCCAGTACTTGATTTACAAGAAACTCTAAATAAAAAACCATTTGATTCCAGGTTTTTTGGCGATCGCTGTGTTTATTATTGTTTATAATGATTTATTTTTTTAAGTAGTGCACACTGTGGTTTGCCAATTTAAATTCGGCGCCGAGATGACTGCGCGCCGAGTTGTCCCGGCGCCGAGATGGTCCTACGCCCAGATGGCGGAGCCGCAGTGGCGGTGCCGAGATGTCCTAGACCCTATTAAGTCAATGCTGAATACATTACAATGGCTAAGTATCAAACAGTGTATTTATTTAATACAATGGTTTTGATATCCTAATGCGACGCGTAGCTAACCAGACGTGCGCGCCGCAGCTGCAAATATAATAATAAAGTTTGATATTTACATTATTCGCAAGAAGTCTACAAGAAGAAATTGTGATGCACCAAGCGTTGCAGATGATAGTGGTGATAACCTAGCCCAAAAGATGGTAGAGTCCGCCCAACGTAAGATAGGGACAGGCACGTCATCATTGCCAGGGTGCGCAGTGGTTTGGCGATTATCCCGATGGGCAATGGTACTTAGCAACGGCACGTTTTTAAATAGGCGTCCTGTTACCAGGGGGTTTAGTAGTTGATAGGATACGCGATGAGTTTACTTGTATCCGTGTACGCCACTGCCAATTCTTGAGGCGCGTGACGTAACAAAAATCCGCGCAGCCGAACTGTGACGTGCCTGTTTCTATCTTACGTTGAGAGGACTCTAGATAAACTCTTAGACAGTGACTTGTTTGAGAAAAAATGGAGAGTATCATCAGCAACTCCATAAAAACCCATCTGGGGAAACTATTAAGCGCCCTTGAGGAAAAAGTTGCCCAATTGGAGAAGCGGCTTGCAAAAACCGTAGCCGAATCTGATGAAATGCTTGACGGACTACGAACAATACACATGAAAAAATAGCCTACGACTATTCGGCGTACCTGAAGAGCCCAATGAGGATACGGACCAAGCAGTTATCAAAATCTGCAGGGATAGGCTTGGTATTATTGAACTTTCCGATAACGCTATTGATAAGTCACCGTTTAAAAGGCAAAGAAGACGGCCATCGGCCTATAATCGTTAACTTCGTCCAACGAAGCATCAAAAAGCATATATTTAGGAACAAAAGTAAGCTGAAAGGATCCAGAATAGTCATCCGAGAGGATTTTACTTGGAGGAGAATGGAGCTAGTAAAATCAGCTGCATATATCTAATACTTTACTATATTGCTAGCGGCTATGAGTGGGAAACTTACCAAGGAAGTGAGACAGACAACCAACTCTTCAATGTATAATGGTGAGCTGTGTGCAAGCGCGGCGGCGTCGTCCGGCCAATGGGGAAGTGGGCAAGTTTAAAATTCGCTTTTAAAGGCGGAGTTCGAATTCTCACGCATGCGCACGAGACGCGTTATACTCTAAGTGAGACTATGTCGGCGCCGTAATGTTTTCTGAAGTTTCCAGGCCCTACTAGCAATATATGTGTATTATATATATGATCAGCTGTGAAGAAATTTGGTCATAATGCAGTGTGGACTAACGATGGCGTAATATTTGTGAAGGTAAATAACATTATTCATAAACTTAACACACATGCGCTCCTAACAAAGTAATGTATGCGGTTAGCGTGTAATATTTCAAACGCCGTCTTACCAAATTTTCGGTTGTCGCACGGAACTTCAATTAAATTTTTGTTTTTAATTTTTCAAATTCGCAGTTTTGTCTTTGTTTTTGTTTTGTTTTTGACAGCGAAGACATATGAAGACTAGCAGCATAAAAGCAGTCCACTTAAACATTTGGTCATTGTTACCAAAAATGGATTACATTCGGAACATTATCACAACCTACAACATATTTTCTTATCAGAAATGTGGCTTTCACCAAACATAAGTAACCAAAGTCTTTGAATTCACGATTATGATTTGATACGGCAAGATCGAAATAGTCGGTTTCTCTGAAATACAAGATAATCAATACAAGTAATAACATTGAACAATTATGGTTTACAATAAAAACAAATTTGAAACATTCGTTTTTGGTGTAATCTACAGACCACCGTCTACAAATTATAAAACATTTGTGGATGAACTTGAAACATCGTTTACATTGTGTACAACTTTCTCGGAAAAAATATTCTGCATGGGAGACATAAATATTAATTTACTAGCAAAATCAAATCCACCACTAAGTATTTTACTGAATACTTGGAATGTCTTAATTTAAGTCAATATATTTCAGAGCCAACTAGAATTGCCCTAGATTCCAAATTTCTCATTGATGTCATTTTATCTTCTGAACCCTCTCTGGTAAAATATTCGGGGGTGAGGTTAATAATGAATCTGATCACAAACTCGCTGCAAAGGTACCTAAGAAAACCCCTGTTGTCAGAACTATCGAGACTTAAAAAACTTTAATTTAAATAAATTTATAAATGACTTTAAGCTATACCTTTACAACAAATATACTAAGTAAATGATATTAATGCAAAAATTGACATATTAAATAGCAACTTAATTAAATTGTTTGATAAACATGCCCCTTGGAAAACCATAAAAACAACAAAACCATATATGCCTTGGCTAACTGACAACGTAAAACTCACGATGAAATTAAAGGAGAAGGCAAAACTAAGATTTAAAAGTCGAAAAGTAATGTTTATTGGGAATATTAAAAGCCTACTTTGCATATAAAACTAAAAATGCTTCAACGAAACAATTGTGGAACGAATTTAATCACTTAAATGTAAAAATTCTCAAACTTTTAAAATTTCAACAATAAATTAATAACTTTTTATTGATAGTGTGACCAAACTACAAGTAGATACAACTTTAAGTGAATTTTCTTTAAATAAATTAAGAAGGGAAGACGCTGTCAAATTTTTCTTTGTACCTGTATCTGAAAATTAAGTGATTCGCTGTATTAGGGATATCAGAAGTAACGCGACAGGTCTGGACGGCATTAATATTAAAATGATAGTAACTTGTCCGCTTATACACAATTACGTAACAAACATAATTAACTTCTGTCTAACATAAAACGTTTATCCTGACATTTGGAAGCAGGCTATTATAACTTCTAAACCTAGAATTAGTGAACCGGTGCAATATTCCGATCTTAAGACCTATAAGTATCTTACTTACTTTCTCAAAAATTCTCGAGAAAATCATGAATAATCAGATAATGCATTACTTAAACACAAACCACCTACTATCAGATATCAATCAGGATTCCTCCCTTCTCATAGCTGTATTACTGCTTTAATGAGCGTGTCAGATAATATCCTTAAGGCAATGGACACTGGAAAATTAACCATACTTACTCTATTAGATTATATTAAAGCATTCGACACGATTAACCACGATCTTTTGTTTGCAATACTTCATTACATGTGTTTTCCTTCAATGCAATAGATTTATTAAAAGTTTCTTTAATAAAAGAACTCAAAACGTAATATAGACGGTAATCTTTCCTCAGCACGAACCATATTGCAAGGCGTGCCTCAAGATTCGATTCTTGACCACTACTCTATACCTTATACACTTAGCAATATACATATGTACGCTGATGACACACAGATTTATTGCTCATCTATACCATCCGATATTAACCAGGCGATGGAAAAAATCTCTAGTGACTTAAGTAAATTATTTGAAATGTCAACCAAACTCTTCTTAATCATGTGTTCTTCTATTTGGCAGAAGGTTGATTGTGCAAATGTCAAACCCATCGTTCATATTACAATCAATGGGTCAAAGATACCACTAAAAGAAGCTGCCAACAATTTGGGCCTTGTCTTGGATAATAGTTTTAGATACAGGTCTCATATAAATAAATGACAAAAAGCACACCTGAACCTATAGCTACTGTATCCGCATAGATTGTATCTGACTGAGGACCAAAAGAAAATGCTGTGTGATGCTCTAGTGCTCTCACAGTTCTCATATTGTTCTGAGATATATGCACCGTGCTTAGATTATGATACTGTTGGGAGAGTAGAAAGCGTTCCTGCTTAAGATTTATTTATGGCATTCGTAAATTTGACCATATTTCACTCATATTAACAGACGCTAAATGGCTTAACATGCATAAACAGACGCTTATTACAAACAGCTTCACTATATCATAAATAATTATTAATAAAACACCGCCTTATCTATACAGGGTGTTTCAAAACAAATGCGAAAAACTTAAGGGGCTGATTCCTTGTTCAAAATAAAGGATAGTTTATTATATAAACATTGGGCCAAAGTCAACCATTAGGGAGATATCGCACTGCAAATACCAAATACCACAATATTCTCTTAGAGAAGATCGAAAGTTTTGGTTTGCGTGGAAAATGCATTCTCTGTTGCGTTCCTATTTATCTAACAGAAAACAATTTGTCAGCTATTTGGATACAAAGTCTACCGAGTTACAAAATAGTGTTGGAGTTCTCAAGGTAGCGTGCTTGGGCCGCTGCTATTTTTATTGTATACCAACGATTTGGATGAAGTTGTATCGGCTTTTCATTGTGCGTTTGCGGATGACATAACAGTTGTTTCAGCTGCTAAAACTAATACAGATATGTCTTCTGAATTAAAAGTCAATCTTGGGAGTATTTCGAATTATATGAAGCATAACAAATTAGTTCTGAACATGGATAAATCTTACATAATGCAATTTTATTCTTCTGAAAATAATTCTCACTCTAGTCAACTGATCAGGATGGATGGGAAAGCAGTTGCACAGGTTTCATGCTTCAAGCTTCTAGGTGTCAAGCTTGACTTAGCTCTGACATTCGAAGATCACATCGACTCAGTCTGCACTAGATGCTCTTCTATCTGTTTTGCTCTTAAAAGATTATCCTATATTTGCAGTTAGCAGTAGTAAAAGCTTTTACTACTCGAATTTCGAATCCGTTGTTAGATACGGAATTATTTGCTGGGGCTACAAATCGTCTGCTCAACGTATCTTTGTTTTTCAAAAAAGAGCTGTGCGCTGCATGTATCGGCTAAAATTCAGAGACTCCTGTAGAACTGTTTTTAAACAAAACAAAATACTAACTCTCCCCTGTATTTTTATTTTGGACATGTTGACGTTTGTTAAAGTAATTTAAATTTGTTTTCAACTCAAAATGTACATCATGATTATGCTACCCGCTATGGTGGAGACCTTCAGTATAAACTGCACCGTCTGGAACTATTTAGAGCTAATCACTTTATATTGGTGCTATATTATATAACAAATTAAACCCTGAAATTGTAAATATACCCATTGTTAGACATTTTCATCGGCTGTGAGAAAAATTCTTATTGAGAATGCTTTTTATTCAGTACAGGAATTTCTAGATTGTAAGTTTTAATATGTAATGTAAGTTTTTAATAGATGTAAAAAAATGTATTTTTTCTTGTAATGCTTGGTTTTGTGACTTGTTTTCATCTACATTCTATGTAGCAA
Organism: Agriotes lineatus; assembly: GCA_940337035.1. NCBI lineage: Eukaryota > Metazoa > Arthropoda > Insecta > Coleoptera > Elateridae > Agriotes > Agriotes lineatus. The sequence goes on from OW679202.1 coordinate 41,020,834, forward strand.
CAAAACTAAATAAATTATGGCGGAAAAATAATGTTTTTATTTGTTATCTTAAAAACGAAAAGAGGTAGAACAATAAAATTTTATGGAATTATTACTATTATAAAACACACTTTTTGCATATTTCTCAACTTTTTTAAAAAGAGAAGAGGGGATTGAATTAGACTACCGCTATCATTCTTCTTAACTAAATGTAAGAAAAACTTACGCAATGACATGAAAAATATCAATTGATAGCCTGGTTTATTTAGAAACTTTTTTGTCTCTTGCAATTTTTTCATAAAACTTACCGTTTACAAATAAAAGAAATAAAACGTAAAGCATTGCATGTCGAGAAAAAGAAATTTATTTTAGAAAAATAATCAAGTTGGCTGTTATCACTTTTTAAGACGTTTCTTATTGTTGTTTTGTTTGACATTGCTCACTTAGTTTGAATACAAAATACGACTAATTAATGAAAAATTTATTATCTGATCATTAATTATTCAGTAATAAGAGTGCAGTGCGATATCTCCCTAATGGTTGACTTTTGACCCAATGTTTATATAATAAACTATCCTTTATTTTGAACAAGGAATCAGCCCCTTAAGTTTTTCGCATTTGTTTGAAACACCCTGTATAATAAGATAAAATTTCGAACAGATGTACATAATTTAAATTTAAGATACAAGGGTCTTATACAACATCGGCAATATATACAATGAAATTCCATATTCGTTAAAAGAATTATTTACTACTGCCTTTAAGAAACAATACTTAAATATCTCCTAGCAAAGAATTCCTAACATGTTGCCTTTTCATACCATACAGCTGGTTGTTCTTATTCATATGGCTTCGCTAAGTAACAAATTAGAATTTAGTATACATTTATTTTCTTTTTAGTTAATGTAGGCATTAATTGAATATCCTGTTTATTTAGAATTTCAAGGTTTAGTTGAAAAACAGTCCTACTGAAGTAAACCTTGTGGTTTTTAGTGGGCATACACTCAATATTATTATAATTATACCATGTATCCTACACCTAAATAAATACTTTATTTATTTATTGATTATTTATAAAGCGGTTAATAATGTATTGCCAAATTATGTGACGGATCATTTGCATCAATATAAAACGAGAAATCTATTTGATTTTAGGCTGCCCAAATTAAATAAAGCAAGTAAACAAAATTTTCTGTATTATAAGGAATCGAAAATCTATAATTCGCTTCCACAGGATGTAAAAAAATGACAAACACTTCTAGTTTTAAAAAAATATTTAAGCAGCTTTGTGAAACAATACTATTAATATTAATGTTATTAACGATAAACCAATTAAGATATAATAATGCTTCTGTGTACTAGTTTATTATACTAAATAAATAAACTAACTTATTTCTCGTGTTACTATTTTTTAATTTTATCTAATATTAACATTTTTAACGATTAAACCATAACCAATTTTTTTATTTAATTATTTTTAAAATATAACTGATTGATTAAACAGCGCCGCTTGCGGGCACAATATCATAGCATCATACCAATGACCGGTTGGCGTCAATTTGCAATGAGTATCTAACTTTTTAGATTTTTTTTATAACATATATATTTGAACGGTACCTATACTTGTTTGTCAGTAATATGCCAAAACTAAAAGAGCGTTTCAAATTTATCCATAAAAATATTTGCTATATATGGCGATACATTATTGTCCACTGTGATCATTGTGATCTGCTAATTTGGAAAAGTTTGTTAGTTTAAAAAGCCATTTACTTGTCTCATATAATTCATTATTCAGCGACGTATTTTTACGGTAAATCAAAATTTGATTGGAACTCCTGGAAACAATGAAGTGTGATGTAGAATAAAATAAGAATTTTTTTACCCTTCCTGCCAGTTGATTTTATCATATCAATGAATTCATATGACTTTTTTACTCAACATTTTCTGTCTCGCTAAGCTACTATTTGTTGAATACAAATTTTGACAAGTAATAGGTAGAGGAATTTGTAGAAAACAACCTTTCATGCGGATATTTGGTTACATTACCATTAAATTACATTTATTTATAATAAATTATATAACTCATTACAGAGAAATGTTTCTAACATCTGATTGATTATTACAAATAAGCAGCCTCTAGTGGTAGCGGCGTTCTCGAAATAAAACCAATTCTCTCTCAAACTTTTAATGATATCGCATTCACGTTATGGATGTTTACAAAACGTGCGGCTGCTTTGAACGTCGTATGAGTATGTGACGTGATCGAAGGAGCCGCTCGGATGTAAGTTAGAAATCGATGAAAAACCACAGAGCAAGTGATGACATTAAATACCTCGGTGTGCCATCTGAAGTGACAAGCGATTGTACGTGGCAGGCAGTCAGCAAATAACTAGAGTGAGTATCGGGTTACTTGAAAAATACACTGTGTGGCTACAATATGTGGCGGTTAAAAGCAGTACATAAGATGTGTATTTATAAAGCAGCAAATTAATCGAAACTATATAGTTAAAAGAAAAGTAATATATCAGTATAAATAATACGATTTACTTTAGTAGATTAGACAAATGGAAAACTATGATAAAGAACTGCAAGACTTGGACGTTGAAGCAGCAGGTAATAAAATTAGAAAAATAATTTTTTAGCGTAAATGCAGGCAAATCAAGAAACTAAGATGAAATTTGCTGCGGTAAGTAAAGAAACACTCATTTTTAGGACGATAAAACATGAATTATGTTTACAACGGCAATGACAAACAAATTCTCGTTATCATTCTGGAAGTAATTGGAGTAATCTTCCTTTTCATTATTATTCAGCCTTCGGGGGCTAGTTTCAGAGATACCTGAATTCCAAAACCCTCGCTTCCTACGACTCTGTCAGATTCAGTTTACGTTACATTCCGAAATATAACCTCTGTTGGTTAGAGCAAGTCTTAATAAATCGACCCTGAGTTTTGCCTTCAGTGATAAGGAACAATGCAGAATTCGTAGGTTTTACTACTGATAGTTTTATAGAGTATATTTTTACCTTCAAAATTATACCAGGTGCACATTTTCATACCGTGACATAGATGACATAAGTTTAAATTATTCTTGATAATGACATTTGAAAGTTGGGTGTTGTCAAAGTTAATTGGTATAATGAATGTAAATGTAAAAACGTTTTCGAGCGTGGTACGTTTTAAGACATGTCCGTGACCTTTCTGAGTTCAATTTCCAAATAACCCTATTCCATCAATATCGATAGTATAATACTTTACCTCAAAATTTTTCAATACAACTGATGTAATAGGGGAGACACTTGCTTTTTACATCTTATTTGGTAACCCGTCTCCAAATTAATAGGTATTTAATACCCGATCCAAATATGAAAAGAAACTTGACAACGCAGAATTAGCATGTCATTATCAAGGATAATCATAGTTAATCACCTTGTATATGAAGGCTTTAGTTCTTCTTTCGGAAAAATGAAATATTGTAAACCAGGATCAGCAAAAAAGTGCCAAATATATAACAATCGTATATTTTCCTGCTTGAAATATATGGCGAGAAAATTTTCGTGTCTTCAGCTCGATGTAGCTCTTATAAACAATACGGATTAAACCGCAACTCCGGCATGTTTCAAAATATTTGGAAAACCAGCATAAAAAGCTAGTGAAAGTATTCCAGACGGAACTTTTTTCTACCTTCCAGCTGTGCCAACGTCGATCAATAGTGCAGTGGTACTACTACAATAACTGATGTTGGCAAATGATGTATCTGTGCATCTTGTCAAAAGAGTTACGGTGGTAAATGTTCTTGACACACAATCAGTCTAAAAGGGTGCTATCAGTATAAAAAACATTGCTTTCTGCAAGGAAGTTTTTAACTGTTTAGCAACCTGAGGGATGCAGCAGGTTTAACATTGGGGACCAATAAATAAAACTATTTCGGTGCTTATCAGAATATATTGACTACATAATTAACACAGGTTACAAAGCAATATTGGAAGCACAGAGCATGCTGTTTTTTGTACCAAGCAGCTATTCCAGATTATTGTCCCATTGCATTGACTAAGTAGTATCAGTAAAAGCTAAGAACACACAGGTGAACAATTTCCTAAGTTAAGCAAATTCTGTTTATTTATTTATAACAAAACTGCAAACAATTTTACTATTAAAATAGTGTTTCTCAAAAACATGTGCTCCACGAGATATGCAACAAGCTCACAGGGAGAGCATATATTTATGTATATGTATTATTGTCAAGATATTGTCGCAATATTTTATATGTATAACATCACATCGTCTTACATAAGATATGAAATGTTGTAAACACCAGATGATTCCAGTTAATGTTTCCTGTGCGATTACCCCTTTATAAACATTGACATAGTATTTCATTTAGTGATTGCCCACTTATCGCAATTTGGAAAGGCGTGCGTCGCACTCGGTCGAAGTGCCTTAAGGCAACCCGCGCTGTGTAGGGTCTCTTCGAGCGAACGCAGCGCAGGTCTGCGCGCACTAGACACTAGATAACATCTTTATAAATCTATAGAAAACTATGGTTCTTCTCTCTCTAATCAATTATATCTAAGGGTATAAAATATATTTAAAGCATCGCAGAAGTCTCTAAAGCCAAAATTTATTGTCGCATATCCAAACGGATAGACTTTAGAGACGGCTGTATACGATACGATACAGCGGTATAAACTGATCACATGTAGAGGCGGAACGCTCGAACACTAGGTGAATTGTCACAAGATATCACTAGAGGACCATTCTAATTACATATTGTGCGTAGCTAGATTGTGTCTGCTGTACCACAAATGCAGTATCAACAATAAATTTTGTACAAGCAAACAAACATGATGTAGTGACACCTCAAAAAAAAATTGTACCATGTATAATTTGTACCATTTATGCAATATTCTAACTGAGAAAATGTATGTATTGTCTTGGTTCCCGTTGTCTAATTTTAGTCGGATATTGAGCCATTTGTTGTAGAATCCATGGAATGTACTTGGGTACGTAAGCGTAGACCCCTGGCAGATGAGAATGCGCACATTTAATGCCCCAACTGACGATGCCTCCCACAAACCAACGATCGGGGTCATCTCTGTCGCGGCAAAGTAGAGGACCCCAGAATCCCCCTGGAATCATTTCGTTATTTACCTTACTTGGAAAAACCATTATTGTCGAATGCACTTACTTGACAAGCATCTTTTCCACCTTCCTTGTAACCGGCACATATCATACCTTCCGTCACGTTCAGATCGCGATTTTCCAGCCAAGCGTTACACAAATCTCGATTGAGTACGGGTACTTCTACTTCATTAATTTCTGGTTCGTATTCTGACACTATAAAAAATGCATATTGTTACGTTTTAATATATTAGTAAATCGAAAAACTTACATCCGGTGTCTTCTTTTTTCCCCAGCCTATAACGGTACACACTGTTCCAGGAGGAAGTTCCCTGTTAGCGCTTGGCAAACAAACAGGAAGTAGATGCTCGTGAAAAGTAACTCGTGATGCCAGCTGAAAAGCACATTTTTGATTATATTAATTTCCGGTGCTTGGCGAGGGTATTCTACCTGAAAGAGAGCGACATCGTTGTCATGAGCGATTCCCATATTATACATAGGATGAGGAACACTCTTCTAACTTTCATTTTTTGGCCATAGTACGAGTGAGCGTGTCTTCGTGTGATTCCAAGTTGGATCGTCCAACCGGATACGTCGGAGTGGCTAAAAAAGGACATTAAAAAAAGAATAAAAAAATAACTTATCTTCGTACTTTCCTACGCAATGGGAAGCCGTTAAAACCCATTGGTCTGCAATAAGTACACCTGCACAATAAAATATCTCCTCGGGTCCACCTAGAAGAGCCGCTAAAAACGGCCAATCTCCTGGTTTTGATCGAACTCCACCTACGATTCGTAAGGATCTACGTTCCGCATACGACTTGCGAGTTTTTCCGCACACTACAAAAAAATATAAATGAGAATCGGTAAAATATTACTCAATTGAAGCTATTCATATTTCGTATTTGAATATGTCTATATACAGGGTGCCATATGACGAATGAGACATTAGCTTCAACTTAGGTTTATAATGGTAATTTCTTTATCTTATCTTATAAAAACGAATTTTTCTGTTTTCAACAACACCAAATATTTCATACAGTGCATAGTAAAAGAATAAATAATTGTGGACAAGAGAAAATTTAAGTACGAATCAGGATTCTGTCGCGCAACTTTAACAAGTGCAGTTTTTGATGCTGTGAAATTCTATGCGCAGAACTCGCAATAATTCTGTTTTCTCGAAATATTTCCTTCCGATGAACCTGGATATCGATCGACACTATGGGTGACTATAGGTCATTTGTCAGTTCCTTATATTGACATAACTAAACAAATTGTTATTTCCATCTGTAATTACTAAATTTTTGCTATGCATGATTTGCTACCTTGAAAACTGAAAAAAAATGCACCCCCTCCATTAAAAAAGGAAGTGAAGCTACTCCTATTACGACGAATATGTTTAAGTGTCAATGTAATACGTACTATGATTGGTACAAATAAGATCAACTGTCGGGTAGGCGGTACCGGTGCAAGATGCAAATTCTCGAAGCATATTTTTTGGACGTTTATTCTGATGCATTCTCCAAATTGCAGTAGTTTCTTGAACAGAGGAGATATATTTATATCTTTTCCTTTAAGCAAGCGACTTCCATTGGAATTCCTATATTGAAAGACGGTTTAGCGTCTTTATTAAATATTCTAAGCAAGTAAACTCACGAGTATCCTAGTAGAGAACAAATTGTAGTAGGCGATGTTGATTGATCCCAGTGAGTTACACATGCTGGAATCCACTTCTGAAGTTCCGGACGAAATATTTCCAGTTGGCCACGGCCTTCATCGCCATTTCTTTCACTGAGCCTTACTAAAATCCAACATTTTGGCGAGTGCTCGCGAATACTATTAGTTATATACTTACGACAATTACGCTCGTCCTGTGCCAGAGGGCAATCTACTTTTCCATCGCACATTTGATCTTGAGTTACGCATTTGTCGTCACCGCAGTGAATCATTCCCTTTTTGCACTCGTGACAGTTTAGTTCGTCTGTTTGATCTTTACAGTCTACGTGGCCGTCACAGTGCCAGTCTTTTGGAATACATCTTTTAACATCGCATTGAAATCCCGAGGGACAAACTTGGAAATGGTAGTGACAATTAAATAATCGTAATGGAGTAAAGGTGGAGAATTAAATTATACGCGTTTAAGATTTATGATTTTAGCCAACAACTTACCTGGTTTTTGTGCTCGGACTTTAGCTTCTTTACTTCGTGATGCCCTACGCAGACTTCTGGATCTGGAGATTCGGGAAAAAGGTTACATTCCAAGTATTCTGGCAGCGCCAATCCAAAAACGTCCAAAAGAAACCACATCGCCTCTTCATTTCTATCAAAAATAATAAGTTCTCAAATATACACATAACAATTATGTGCGTACCTAAACAATAAACTACGGCAGGGACGAACGACGATACCACCAGTACCACATTTGGGTACGAAACGGAACAGAGGAAGAGAGCAGCCAGTTCGTAGCAGCGAACGTCTACCACTGCATCGTAAACTTCTAATTCGTGCTGAGCATCGGGTTGTCCGAAGTGACCCATGTAGTTAGGAAATACCGTAAAATTGTACGGCACCTTGTGTTGTTGACAAAATCCAACTATAACTGGTAAACAAATTCCAGGCGCTGGATTTGGAGGTGCACCTTCCGATACTGAAGTACTGATATTGGTATTTGTTGTAGTGTTTACCACATGCACTGCGGCTGGGTGAGCTATTGATATAAAAATATTCGGTAAATAGCAGATATTACCAGTAGGTTTGACAAAAGTACCTTTAAAATAAGCAGCCATGCCTCCCCCGATGGCTATTAGTGCGACAGCATTCATCACTACTTGAGCAAAGCGAAATTTTATTCGTACGCTTCTTACGTAATGATGATTGGATGAACGTCTCATATCACGTATTATCTGTAATATGCATAGAGTTGGTACATTGAATTTCGTGGAAGTTCGAGTATAACTTACTCTATGATGCAGAGACATGTTCGATCCACTATGAAATCGTACTATGGTTTGCAAACTGGCTGGAGTGGAAGCACTTTTAGTTAAAGCGGCGTTACCGTTTGCGTCATCCACAGCGGGTTGTGCTGAATTTAGTACTGTGTTTGGTTTATTAGGTGTACGGGGAGGTAAGAGTGGGGTTTCCATAGTTTTGGTCGTATAGCTCGGAGAAGATGTTTGACTAAAACTATCACTCGAAACGCTAGAATCTTGACGGACAGAATTCTTGGTACAATTTTGTTGTTGAATAGGAGTTGTTTTAATACCGGGAGAAACTGACGATTTATGAAAAACTTTCGGTGCAGGTGGCGGAGGACCGACCGGGGCTGGGGGTATTCTACCAAATTCGTGCATAAGGCTATTGTCAAATTGAAAGACGTAATCGTTAGTAGTTCGGTTCGTCTGCTTGGGAGATGCATTTCGGTTAGGATCTTGCCTCTGCTTGCAATTGAATTCGTCTGTCTACCACTTAAAAGAGACGCAGGGCTTCTAGGTGGAGGAGGCGGCGGAATTCCTCTACTTCTTGTTGTGGGGCCTAAAGTGGGTATTTGAGGACGATAGTTTGGCTTTGCTTGTGCGCTATCGGCTGTTGTTGGCGGAACATACGAACGTTTTGGAACTGCGGGAGGTCTTGGCGATTGAATGGGCGGAGGTATCTGTTCGATTATGCCATGTAAGTAAAATAATAAAACACGAATTTTGCTACTTACAGGAGCAATGTGTTCACTTGTTGTGGAACAGTTATGAGCGGAATGTCTTCTGGCATATAGATTCGCGTTAATAGGGAGCAGAGTGAGCGTTACTGGTTGAACGTGAGTTCTTTCGTCGCTTAAAATGTCTAGTAATACATTTTCGTTCGCCAAACTCCCCCATCTGTGATAGGTTGGAATAGTTTCAAGGAATTGACACAGCAACATAGAAAATACTTACCTAGGTCGACTTCGGTTTCCTCTAGCTGAGTGATGCTGTGTCGATGTTGCCCCAACATAGTACCCCAGGTTGGCTACAGCATGTTGTGTAGTGTGCACTCAGCAAACCTGTTACACCTAAATTGAAAAAGTGTTTAAAGTTGGAATTATGGCGATGTATTACGTATTACGACTAGCCGCGAAAAAGGAAAAGTATGATACTTTCAACAAGTGGTTGAATAAATATCTTGCCTCTAACAACAATTGGAGCTAACTAAACTTAGAGCACCAGGAATTTTATTTCGGAGAATTAAAAAAAAATTAAAAGTAGTTTTTGGAAAAATTTTATAATCGAAACTGTTTTTCGGTACCATAAGCTGACTAGAGGTGATAATGGTAAGTTTAACAGGGAGACGGTCACTGACCTACTCCACACATGTAAACTCACCTGTAGCGGTGTGCGCGTGCAATTCGCGTGGCGTGCGTGACTACAGCGTGGCGGCATGTGTGTACTAATACATTTGGGGCTGCTACCGCCTCCGAGCCTGCGCTGCCGCCGCCCGGCCGCGAGCCCGCACCCAGGGCACGCTCGATGCAGCGCGGATCCGTGGACGATATGAGCTTACCTGTGCTCTTACATTTTAATACACGTCAAGGTTCCTAGAGTTAGGAAAGAGTCGAGTTCCGCATGCATTTTGAGTTTGGGCGTCGCCATGCAATCATGCAACTGCACGCGTTGCGGCTTAATCGCGAGGGGAACTCACTAACTTTGATCCGCAGACTATCAAGTCGTAATATCAGCGCCTCCCAATTGGTTATCCTCCTCATACCGTCTCCAAAAATTATTCGTTTGTACGTTTTCCACATTTCCGTGTAGTTTCTTAAAGTAGACCGAACATTTGGGCCATCCCAACTCCCTACCCTAAGCGTCTTAGGTTTCACCTGGACTTGCACATAGGAAATGGAAATTTATCTTGTACCCTTAAGATATGCAAAGATTCCAGGTCGCAGTTAGTATAATTGTAAATAAATTAAGCGCGGTGCCGAAGTTTCTTTACGCGAAACGTGCATCCACATCGTGACTCTATCCAACTTGAAAGGTCCAAGCGCGTTCGTCTATCGAGCGTCTGCTCTCCGGCATCCACATTAAGGCCGAAATTCAATTTTCCGCACTTCCCTTGCATACGAATCAGGACAGCGAAGCCCAGTCGCATAAAGTGTTAGTTATTTGTTGCTTATTTGGAAAACTTTAGTTTGTGGAAAAAACACCAATGATGCAATTCATTTTACCGTAACAAAAATATGCAAAATATTTTGCCTGCTTATAGCTATGTGAAAAATTTGCTTTGTGAAAGAATTTGAATTATAAATATTACCCCACATATTACGAGGCACGCTGTGGTTTTACTTTTATGGTGTTTGTTGTTTCGTTTCTACATTTTTGTATATTGGAACTTCATGTTAAAATGGTGTGGAGTAAATAAAATGTCAAGCATGTTTTGTAGAAAATTCTGAAATATACAATTTTATTTTAGATGGCAGTTTGTTAATTATTAAAATATCATTGCTGCAAAGCATGGTATATTTTCAACAGAACTATATTTTTTGTGATGTAATCATGATTTAGTTTATTTATTTATATCTTTGAAAATAGTATACCAATTTGTTGAATTTAAAGAAATAATTTCCCATAAAATACTATACTCCTCCGGGTGTATCTCAGGGCTGTAACTTGGGGCCGTTACTGTTTGCTAAATTCATAAATAATGTATCGACTTGTATTTGCTTTTAACACTTCACTCAGTTGCCACAGTCATGTTGAGAATTCTTTTAAAGCTCTTGGGTTACTAATACAGGGTCCGGCAACTGGTATCACCTATTTTCCAAGACCTGCCCTAAGGATAAAATGTAATGGATTGAAACAAATTTTATTTTAGTTCCTAAAAATTACTTCATTTAAATGGCCTCCCCGAGTCTCGATTCAGTACTGCAATCCCGATGCAGTACTGCAATCTTTGTCTAAATTTTTGCATCACTCTTCTCAACAATTCTGGTTCGATACTCTCTATTTCTTCTGAAATACGCATTTTAAGGTCTTTTATTGTTTGGGGACGCCTCTCGTAGACCTTTTGCTTCAGATATCCCCACAAAAAGAAATCAGGAGCCGTCAAATCGGGGATTGTACGGCCATGTTATGTCACCAATCCTCGAAATCAACTGTGTTCACAACTGATTGACTTCGTATAAAGCTTTTAACCACGTATACGCGTTGATTAATTGGAAACTTATCCATGATCTATTAAACTGCATAAATTAACGCACACAAATCTGACAACAGAATTGTCAATAACAAAATATTCTTTCCGTAACAGCCTACTAAAAATAGGTGATACCAGTTGCCGGACCCTGTACAAACTATATCTGAATTTACAACTATGAAATACACAATAGTATTGTTTGGTCAAAATAATGTAATTCGAAATAACATTATATAAACAGAAAGTGAAACTGATCAAGGTTTATTAAATATGTTTGTTTTAAGCACGGACATCGTTTCCCGTACTACTAACAATACCAAACATCTGTACATAATTTTAAATTTCAATTCAGTAGAAGGTGAGGTACGACATCTTTTGATTTTATTCATAAACTGACAAAGAACAGATTGGCCTGACCTATACTATTTCCGTGATTCGGCTATATATAGTGTGTCTTACCAGCTACAGGCATATCCAAATTAACATTGGATAATTATTGAGCCAGGTACGATTGCTAAAAAATTGGTTTAATTTCTGACCAATCGCATACCTCTTTTCATATTGTCCAATGTTAATTTCCCAATGTCTGACACTTTGCGAGACACACTGTTTAATAATAATAATAATGATTTATTTAAATTAATGTCAACTTATATACAGTATAGTATATTAACTAGCAAGTAAAAAATAAACAAATCCAAATGCACTAAAGTTTCCAGGAAAATTTGTGTTAAGTGTTAAATGTAATAAACGTGAAAGCTTACAAATGATGTATATATATATATATAAGGAACCCATAATTAGGTATTTTAAATAACAAATAATAAATGAACATTTCGGGGAATGCATCGACGACATCTAATTAGCTTGCAAAATATAACTATTAACATTTAGAATCGCTGGGTAAAATGCAATATAAATAGTAGGCAATCGAGCTTTTATTGAATATTTGCTCTTGGTTGCAATTTTTTATTGATTCGAGATGACTAAAATTGAATTCAAATGGCATGGGGCCATCACTCGAGCTAAGGTAACAATAGTATTATCTCATTATTAATAAGATATATAAAATATATTGTGATAGTACTCTGAGAAAATAGTTTTTAAATACAAAAGAGAGACGGTAATGTTTAAAAGTATAATTTTTACCTTGCTGTTATAATAAGAGGTAACACTAGTATACATACCTTTTGTATATCCAAAGCAATTGAAGGATATAAATCTGT